>CAWUFW010013485.1:0-473033 GCA_963921515.1 Calotriton arnoldi
ATACCCCTAGGATGGCTACTTTCCAAAGACTCTCCCCGTTGCATCTGCTCATTCCTTCCTTAACCTAGCATCTGGCTTGGGGACAAACGTTTAGAGTAGTAAATGACACTGGTTTCTTCCCTCCCCTTTGAAGACCATGGTTTACGACTTCTCCCCCTGCCCTGGCATTCCTGTGGAACAGCACACTGCCCTCCCAGAAGAGCTGGGTAACCCCAGGGCTCTTTATGACCTCTTCAAAGCAGCCTGGCTAATCCACTTAACTCTGACCAATCAGGACAGACCACTGGAAGGCTGAATCTGGACCTACAAACAAGAAAGTCTTATAACTTCTTGTCTGTACATTTTAGGAGAAATTCAACAATACCATATTGTTGGATTTATCACTACCATTCTGGGAAGTCTTTGAATGGAAGTTCTGTCATTCTCCTATCAGGAGTTATTAGTTAATAACTTCTTGCCATGTTAACCTATGTGGCATGGGATTTGCAATGGGAAAAATGACTTGGGCCATTTTTCCAGCACCAGGACTTACAAAAACATATTTTATAAGTACTCCGCCTATATCTACAGGTCCCCCACCCCATGGAACATCTAAGGAACATTTTAGGGGTTCTAAATCTGTAGAAATATTTCAGATCCTCCCTCCACAGTGCTCCTAGCATCAAAGTCGAATTTGGGCAGCACTTTATCACAATGTGGGGAGTGAAATTTCACTTAACCCAGGGCATATAAAACTCATTTTATAAGGGTCCACCTTATAAATACCTGACCCCCCACCCCTGGGATACCCAGGGGAGACCTGGGGGTTCCTAATATGCCAAAACATTGTAGGTAATCCATTTTTGAGTGCCCCAAACACCAAAATCGAGTTTGGGCACAATGTACTTTTTAAAAGCAGTCATGGAACCCAGGGCTGCTTTTAAACTGACCTCAGGCTTCAGCAGTGCACACATGCAAGTGCAGAAAAGGCTGCTGGCCTGTAAACTGCCATGCCCTCCTATATACTAGGGACTGATAGGTAGTTTCAATTCCCCTGCCCTATTATGTACTAGGGTCTTATAGGGTAGGTCATGCCAATAACAGGGATACCCCAACCCATAGTGTACCCTGGTGTATGTAGGTGTTTTCACTGTATTCTAAATGTGTCTCTTTCAGCATAGCACTGGCCCTGGACCTGGTTAGGCAGAGCCCAGGGTCAGTCAGAGTCAGTTACCACCAGTACCAGTCAGCAAAAAGTTGGGGGGTGCCCAGGGCACAGGATGACTTTGCAACACATGGTGAGCAAAAAAACAATGGATTTAGGCACAGATCTCTGTACAGGGGTGAATGTATGACATTGTTCTGCATTCTGTCCATCAATTGATCTTTTTGCATTTGTCACCCCGAGTGGGACGGGTATGCCCAGACGTGGGTCCCGTGCTCTCCATGCCACTGGAGTCAAGCTATCCTGGCTGATGAGGGCTGAAAGCCCGAAACTGGTCCTAGAATGCTTGTTTCCAGTCCAGGGAGGACCTGGCCTGGCAGTTCGGGCTAGACTGTTCCCATTGGGCCCAGGGTCAAGACTGATTTGCATATGGCTGGGTCCAAACTGGAATGGCATGGTGAGAAAAAAAAACATGGATTTAGGCCCACATCTCTGTACTGGGGTGAATGTATGACATTGTTCTGCATTCTGTCCATCAATTGTTATTTTTGCATTTGTCACCCCCAGTGGGACGGGTATGCCCAGACGTGGGTCCTGTGCTCTCCATGCCCCTGGAGTCAAGCTATTCTGGCTGGTGAGGGCTGAAAGCCCAAAACCCGTCCTAGGATGCTTGTTTTCAGTCCAGGGAGGACCTGGGCTGGACTGTTCCCATTGGGCGCAGGGTCAAGACTGATTTGCATATGGCTGGGTCTAAACTGGAATGGCATGGTGAGCAAAAAAACGATAGATTTAGGCCCAGATCTCTGTACTGGGGTGAATGTATGACATTGTTCTGCATTCTGTCCATCAATTGATCTTTTTGCATTTGTCACCCCGAGTGGGACAGGGGTGCCCAGACGTGGGTCCCGTGCTCTCCATGCCCCTGGAGTCAAGCTATCCTGGCTGATGAGGGCTGAAAGCCCGAAACCGATCCTAGGATGCTTGTTTCCAGTCCAGGGAGGACCTGACCTGGCAGTTCGGGCTGGACTGTTCCCATTGGGCGCAGGGTCAAGACTGATTTGCATATGGCTGGGTCCAAACTGGAATGGCATGGTGAGCAAAAAAACGATGGATTTAGGCCCAGATCTCTGTACTGGGGTGAATGTATGACATTGTTCTGCATTCTGTCCATCAATTGTTCTTTTTGCATTTGTCACCCCGAGTGGGACGGATATGGCCAGACGTGGGTCCTGTGCTCTACATGCCACTGGAGTCAAGCTATCCTGGCTGATGAGAGCTGAAAGCCAGAAACCTGTCCTAGGATGCTTGTTTCCAGTCCAGGGAGGATCTGGCCTGGCAGTTCAGGCTGGACTGTTCCCATTGGGCGCAGGGTCAAGACTGATTTGCATATGGCTGGGTCCAAACTGGAATGGCATGGTGAGCAAAAAATCAATGGATTTAGGCCAGATCTCTATACTGGGGTGAATGTATGACATTGTTCTGCAATCTGTCTATCAATTGTTCTTTTTGCATTTGTCACCCCGAGTGGGATGGGTTTGCCCAGGCGTGGGTCCTGTGCTCTCCATGCCACTGGAGTCAAGCTATTCTGGCTGATGAGGGCTGAAAGCCCAAAACGGGTCCTAGGATGCTTGTTTCCAGTCCAGTGAGGACCTGGCCTGGCAGTTCGGGCTAGACTGTTCCCATTGGGCGCAGGGTCAAGACTGATTTGCATATCGCTGGGTCCAAACTGGAATGGCATGGTGAGCAACAAAACGATGGATTTAGGCCCAGATCTCTGTACTGGGGTGAATGTATGACATTGTTCTGCATTCTGTCCATCAATTGTTCTTTTTGCAATTGTCACCCCGAGTGGGACGGGGATGGCCAGACATGGGTCCCGTGCTCACCAGGCCACTGGAGTCAAGCTATCCTGGCTGATAAGGGCTGAAAGCCCGAAACCGGTCCTAGGATGCTTGTTTCCAGTCCAGGGAGGACCTGGCCTGGCAGTTTGGGCTGGGCTGTTCCCATTGGGCGCAGTGTCAAGACTGATTTGCATATGCCCCCGCCCCAATTGACCCCCCACTGTATGACATACATCTCCCCATGGCCTACTCCTCCCACAACTCCACTTCCTCTATGCCTATCACTCCGCACACGAGCGTCCCCTCTCCTCTAGCTGTCCCATCCTGTATCCATTCCCCCTCCCACACATTACACAACTCCACTTCCACTTCCTCTATGCCTATCACTCCACACATGAGCGTCCCCTCTCCTCTAGCTGTCCCATCCCACATCATTCCCCCTCCCACACATTATACAACTCTACCCACCCCACCGCTCTCGCTATGCCCAGCATCCCCACTACAAACGCGGCCCCAACCTCCCCCTACACCTGCACATCCGATCAGCCAGCGTTCCTACAGGCCCCCTCCCCCTCACGTCGAACCTCACCGCCTCTCCCCCTACAGCACACAACATTACCCCATCGCACCCCTTCCCTACTTCCCCCCTTACATCGGATCACCACACTAAAAAATAGCCATTCATCGTACCACCTCACTTCTCGCCTCACGAACACTGTCTTATAACCCCCCCTCACCTACCTACAGACCAGGTGAGGAATAAGTCAACTCCGGCTCTGGACCCTAGACTCGAGGAGATATTACTAGCCCTACTTCAAATTAAAGAAGACATCCAAACTCTTCATGACCTTATCCTGACACAACCAAACCCAAACGCGAAATTCCTCCAACAATCACACGCTAGCTCCACGTCACAGAAACCCCCTAGATGGAAAACAATACCTGACCCCAATGCCTTAAACCGCCCGTTCAGAATAAAAAACCCACTCTCACCACAAGATCTTACCTCTCTACTACATTCCTACGAACCCCCAACTCCGCCTCCCCTCTCTGCGCACACAGACAACACACCGATACTGTCCTCTATCCAAGCCATCCCTTCCAACCCCGATAGAGCCAGTAGACACATTACCAGAGGTATCGTTGAAAAAAACCTCAAGAAAGTTCCCATCTTACAAGATCACAACACCATACCTACCAAGGCCAGGCTAAAATGTATCCTACTAAACTGTAGGTCGGCCGCGCGTCATGCCGCTGATATAGCTGACCTCATACTAAACAACGAACCTGACCTCACAATCTTAACGGAAACATGGCTAAACGATTCATCCTCGCCCATCCTAAACATACTAGTCCCACCCAACTATCACATCACAAGACTAGATAGAATTGACAGGCTTGGAGGTGGTATTGCCTGCATACACCGGAACTACCTCTCCGTGAAACGTCTCATCTCCCCGGTTTTCTCCTCCTGTGAATACTTACATCTTGAAATCTCTAATAATAACACCCCAATATGCTCACTTCACTGACTTTACCATCCACCAGGAAACAACCTTACCTTTATTAAACACATAATGGATATCCTAGCCACAAATGCCGGACTCCAGAACAAGCAGATATTCCTTGGGGACTTCAACCTCCACTGGAATGACCCGGACGACCCGGAGGTCAATAGTCTCAAACCTTTCCTGACTGACCTTAACCTATCCAAAATTTGTGACAGCCCAACACATGAAAAAGGATCAACCCTAGATCTGGTAATCTCCAAAGCGGACTCCACCCAGCTGGAATCTATCCTATCTTGTGACTGGTCCGACCATCACATCATCACTTTCTATATCAACGAAGTAGTTAAACCACTCTATGTCCAACCCAAGAGAACGAAAATCTGGAAGAGAAACCTAAAAAAATCAATCCTTCCTCACTTGCAACCGCCTGCCCTATCTTAATGCCCCCATCTGACAGCTCACATGAAGTACACGATCTAACCAATCACTACTTCCAATCTATGAACATATTATTAGACAATTTAGCCCCACTACAATTGAAAAGTATCTCAAACAAAGTCTCAAACCCATGGTATGACGGTAGGTTAAATGATGACAGAAGAGCACTAAGAACAATTGAACGTCAATGGAGAGCAGCACCTTCCTCCCTTCACCTCAAACTACTCAGAAGCACAAGAAACGCCTATTACAGGAAAATCAGACGCTCAAAAATCGACTTCATCAGCAATCAATTGAACCAATCCAGGAATCGCCCCAAAAGACTTTTTGAAATAATCAAAGCGCAATCCAAGGGTGTCTCCCACTCACCTCAAGTTAATCCAGAAACACTCCCCAACTGCGAGGGGAGTGACAATTTCACAACAAAAACGGAAAACATAAAGACAGACCTATTGAAGGACCTATCAGCCCTCACCAACCCTCACATGATCGCCCCAGGAACCCTCTGCAGGAACCCGCTTAGTTGTTCCGCAAAGCTCGACCCCAAAAACAATGCAGATTGGTCCTCATTCAACCTCTACAGCGAAGAAACTATTCTAAAAACGCTTACGGCCTTAAATCCCTCCAATCACTTAGTTGACCCACTCCCAGCTTCCCTCCTAAAAGACTTCATACCGACATTAGTGCCTCTATGGACCAGGATTATAAACACCTCTCTGCTTCAAGGTTCCATTCCAGATATCCTCAAAGCTGGTCAGGTCTCCCCCATTTTAAAGAAACCATCAGCGGACCCAGCTGACCTAAATAACTATAGCCCCATATCCAACATCCCTACCCTGGCCAAACTCCTAGAAAAATGTGTTCACACGCAACTTACCCACCACATTGATCACTTCAATCTGCTCGACAAATTCCAATCTAGCTTTCGATCAGGGCACAGTACCGAATCCGCCATGACCCACATAATAGATGATGCCTTAAAAATATTGGACCAAAACAAAGCATGTTTACTAATCTTATTGGACCTATCCTCCGCCTTCGACACCGCCAAACACGACAGGCTATTAGACCTCCTGAAACATAGAATGGGGCTATTGGGAACGGTTCTCAACTGGTTCACTTCCTTCCTTCAAAACAGAACACAAAGTTTCAAGACCAATCAATCTTTATCCAAACCTACTCCTGTCACTTTAGGAGTACCCCAAGGTTCCTCTCTCTCCCCGACACTCTTCAACTTGTTCATGGAACCACTCACAGAGCTTCTCAACTCTGCAAAGGTCCAATATCACATGTACGCAGATGACACACAACTCTACATTAAGGTACACTCACTGGAGGACATCAAATTCCTCAACTCTACGCTCCAAAAAACGCACATCTGGCTGGCAAATAACCATTTAAAATTAAACACCCTAAAAACAGAATTCCTCCTAATAGCGCCCCCCAAACAAACAACCACCATCATGGAATGGATGAAGCACCTAACAGCACTAGACGGCCAACCGCTCATGATCGATTCTGCCAAATCGCTAGGTATAACTCTAGACAATAAGCTAAATATGCAGAAGCACATCAGTGCAGCAACAAAAGGAGCAACATTTCAAATGAACACCCTAAGAAGACTGAAACCCTTCATACCCGCAAATGACTTTAAACAGGCAGGCCAAACTCTAGTAATCCCCAGAGTGGAATATGGGAGTGTCGCTCTCTGCGGCCTCCCCAGAACAACGACAGCCCCACTAAGAGCATCAATCAACGCAGCCGCCAGACTAATCACAGGTTCCAAAAGAAACTGTCACATCTCCCCGGACTTGCGTGCCCTTAGCTGGCTACCCTTTGAGGCCAGAATCCATTTGAAAATCGCCTGTATAACACACAAGGCATTGCATCACAAAACACCACAATACCTTGCAGAGAAACTAGTACCATTGGGCGGCAACAGAACCAAAAGGAGCTCATGTAACCTTCTTTTGAAACCACAACGTTTTAAAAAAAAGAAAACCTATAACCGCTCCTTCTCAGGAATGGCCCCTAGGATTTGGAATGCCTTACCCCCAAAAACAAGACAGAACCCTCACGTGGCATCCTTTAAAAAGGAAGTTAAATCGATTCGCCTGACAAAATTCACTTGATCTATTTGATGCAGGATTGTAGATATGTGCTATGTTGGAACAGTTACCGTTTGTTTGACCTATTATAAGCAATTATATTTTCGTATGTTTATGCATATTTTCCTCTGTCTATTCCCTCTATTTCCTTTATTTGTTGTGAAGCGCTCTGATATCCGCAAGGGTCTTGGCCGCGCTATATAAAACCTTCAAAATAAAAAAAATAAAAAAATATGGCTGGGTCCAAACTGAAATGGAATGGTGAGCAATAAAACAATGGATTTAGGCCCAGATCTCTGTACTGGGGTGAATGTATGACATTGTTCTGCATTCTGTCCATCAATTGTTCTTTTTGCATTTGTCACCCCGAGTGGGACGGTTATGCCCAGACGTGGGTCCTGTGCTCTCCATGCCACTGGAGTCAAGCTATTCTGGCTGATGAGGGCTGAAAGCCCGAAACCGGTCCTAGGATGCTTGTTTCCAGTCCAGGGAGGACCTGGCCTGGCAGTTCGGGCTGGACTGTTCCCATTGGGCGCAGGGTCAAGACTGATTTGCATATGGCTGGGTCCAAACTGGAATGGCATGGTGAGCAAAAAAACGATGGATTTAGGCCCAGATCTCTATACTGGGGTGAATGTATGAAATTGTTCTGCATTCTGTCAATCAATTGTTCTTTTTGCATTTGTCACCCCGAGTAGGACGGTATGCCCAGACGTGGGTCCTGTGCTCTCCATGCCACTGGAGTCAAGCTTTTCTGGCTGATGAGGGCTGAAGGCCTGAAACCGGTCCTAGGATGCTTGTTTCCAGTCCAGGGAGGACCTGGCCTGGCAGTTCGGGTTGGACTGTTCCCATTGGGCGCAGGGTCAAGACTGTATTGCATATGGCTGGGTCCAAACTGGAATGGCATGGTGAGCAAAAAAATGATGGATTTAGGCCCAGATCTCTGTACTGGGGTGAATGTATGACATTGTTCTGCATTCTGTCAATCAATTGTTATTTTTGCATATGTCACCCCGAGTAGGACGGTTATGCCCAGACGTGGGTCCTGTGCTCTCCATGCCACTGGAGTCAAGCTTTTCTGGCTGATGAGGGCTGAAGGCCTGAAACCGGTCCTAGGATGCTTGTTTCCAGTCCAGGGAGGACCTGGCCTGGCAGTTCGGGTTGGACTGTTCCCATTGGGTCAAGACTGATTTGCATATGGCTGGGTCCAAACTGGAATGGCATGGTGAGCAAAAAAACGATGGATTTAGGCCCAGATCTCTGTACTGGGGTGAATGTATGACATTGTTCTGCATTCTGTCCATCAATTGTTCTTTTTGCATTTGTCACCCCGAGTGGGACGGGTATGCCCAGACGTGGGTCACGTGCTCTCCATGCCACTGGAGTCAAGCTATCCTGGCTGATGAGGGGTGAAAGCCCGAAACCGGTCCTAGGATGCTGGTTTCCAGTCCAGGGAGGACCTGGCCTGGCAGTTCGGGCTGGACTGTTCCCATTGGGCGCAGGGTCAAGACTGATTTGCATATGGCTTGGTCCAAACTGGAATGGCATGGTGAGCAAAAAAACGATGGATTTAGGCCCAGATCTCTGTACTGGGGTGAATGTATGACATTGTTCTGCATTCTGTCCATCAATTGTTCTTTTTGCATTTGTCACCCCGAGTGGGACGGGTATGCCCAGACGTGGGTCCTGTGCTATCCATGCCACTGGAGTCAAGCTATCCTGGCAGATGAGGGCTGAAAGCCCGAAACCGGTCCTAGGATGTTTGTTTCCATTCCAGGGAGGACCTGACCTGGCAGTTCGGGCTGGAATGTTCCCATTGGGCGCAGGGTCAAGACTGATTTGCATATGGCTGGGTCCAAACTGGAATAGCATGGTGAGCAAAAAACGATGGATTTAGGCCAAGATCTCTGTACTCGGGTGAATGTATGACATTGTTCTGCATTCTGTCCATCAATTGTTCTTTTTGCATTTGTCACCCCAAGTGGGACGGGTATGCCCAGACGTGAGCCCTGTGCTATCCATGCCACTGGAGTCAAGCTATTCTGGCTGATGAGGGCTAAAAGCCTGATACCGGTCCTAGGATGCTTTTTCCCAGTCCAGGGAGGACCTGGCCTGGCAGTTCGGGCTCGACTGTTCCCATTGGGCGCAGGGTCAAGACTGATTTGCATATGGCTTGGTCCAAACTGGAATGGCATGGTGAGCAAACAAATGATGGATTTAGGCCCAGATCTCTGTACTGGGGTGAATGTATGACATTGTTCTGCATTCTGTCCCTCAATTGTTCTTTTTGCATTTGTCCCCTGAGTGGACGGGTATGCCCAGACGTGAGTCCCTTGATCTCCATGACGCTGGAAGTCAAGCTATCCTGGCTGATGAGGGCTGAAAGCCCGAAACCGGCCCTAGGATGCTTGTTTCCAGTCCAGGGAGGACCTGGCCTGGCAGTTCGGGCTGGACTGTTCCCATTGGGCACAGGGTCAAGACTGATTTGCATATGGCTGGGTCCAAACTGGAAAGGCATGGTGAGCAAAAAAACGATGGATTTAGGCCCAGATCTCTGTACTGGGGTGAATGTATGACATTGATCTGCATTCCGCCCATCAATTGTTCTTTTTGCATTTGTCACCCCGAGTGGGACGGGTATTCCCAGACGTGGGTCCTGTGCTCTCCATGCCACTGGAGTCAAGCTATTCTGGCTGATGCGGGCTGAAAGCCCAAAACTGGTCCTAGGATGCTTGTTTCCAGTCCAGGGAGGACCTGGCCTGGCAGCTCGGGCTGGACTGTTCCCATTGGGCGCAGGGTCAAGGCTGATTTGCATATGGCTGGGTCCAAACTGGAAAGGCATGGTGAGCAAAAAAACGATGGATTTAGGCCCAGATCTCTGTACTGGGGTGAATGTATGACATTGATCTGCATTCCGCCCATCAATTGTTCTTTTTGCATTTGTCACCCCGAGTGGGACGGGTATTCCCAGACGTGGGTCCTGTGCTCTCCATGCCACTGGAGTCAAGCTATTCTGGCTGATGCGGGCTGAAAGCCCAAAACCGGTCCTAGGATGCTTGTTTCCAGTCCAGGGAGGACCTGGCCTGGCAGCTCGGGCTGGACTGTTCCCATTGGGCGCAGGGTAAAGGCTGATTTGCATATGGCTGGGTCCAAACTGAAATGGCATGGTGAGCAATAAAAAGATGGATTTAGGCCCAGATCTCTGTACTGGGGTGAATGTATGACATTGTTCTGCATTCTGTCCATCAATTGTTCTTTTTGCATTTGTCACCCCGAGTGGGACGGGTAGGCCCAAACGTGGGTCACGTGCTCTCCATGCCTCTGGAGTCAAGCTATCCTGGCTGATGAGGGCTGAAAGCCCAAAACCGGTCCTAGGATGCTTGTTTCCAGTCCAGGGAGGACCTGGCCTGGCAGTTCGGGCTGGACTGTTCCCATTGGGTGCAGGGTCAAGACTGATTTGCATATGGCTGGGTCCAAACTGGAATGGCATGGTGAGCAAAAAAATGATGGATTTAGTCCCAGATCTCTATACTGGGGTGAATGTATGACATTGTTCTACATTCTGTCCATCAATTGTTCTTTTTGCATTTGTCACCCTGATTGGTACGGGTATGCCCAGACATGGGTCCCGTGCTCTCCATGCCACTGGAGTGAAGCTATCCTTGCTGATGAGGGCTGAAAGCCCGAAACCGGTCCTAGGATGCTTGTTTCCAGTCCAGGGAAGACCTGGCCTGGCAGTTCGGGCTGGACTGTTCCCATTTGGCACAGGGTCAAGACTGATTTGCATATGGCTGGGTCCAAACTGGAATGGCATGGTGAGCAACAAAACGATGGATTTAGGCCCAGATCTCTGTACTGGGGTGAATGTATGACATTGTTCTGCATTCTGTCCATCAATTGTTCTTTTTGCATTTGTCACCCCGAATGGGACTGGTATGCCCAGACGTGGGTCCTGTGCTCTCCATGCCACTGGAGTCAAGCTTTTCTGGCTGATGAGGGCTGAAGGCCCGAAACCGGTCCTAGGATGCTTGTTTCCAGTCCAGGGAGGACCTGGCCTGGCAGTTCGGGCTGGACTGTTGCCATTGGGCGCAGGGTCAAGACTGTATTGCATATGGCTGGGTCCAAACTGGAATGGCATGGTGAGCAAAAAAATGATGGATTTAGGCCCAGATCTCTGTACTGGGGTGAATGTATGACATTGTTCTGCATTCTGTTCAATCAATTGTTCTTTTTGCATTTGTCACCCCGAGTAGGACGGGTATGCCCAGACGTGGGACCTGTGCTCTCCATGCCACTGGAGTCAAGCTTTTCTGGCTGATGAGGGCTGAAGGCCTGAAACCGGTCCTAGGATGCTTGTTTCCAGTCCAGGGAGGACCTGGGCTGGCAGTTCGGTTTGGACTGTTCCCATTGGGCGCAGGGTCAAGACTGATTTGCATATGGCTGGGTCCAAACTGGAATGGCATGGTGAGCAAAAAAACGATGGATTTAGGCCCAGATCTCTGTACTGGGGTGAATGTATGACAATGTTCTGCATTCTGTCCATCAATTGTTCTTTTTGCATTTGTCACCCCGAGTGGGACGGGTATGCCCAGAGGTGGGTCCCGTGCTCTCCATGCCACTGGAGTCAAGCTATCCTGGCTGATGAGGGCTGAAAGCCCGAAACCGGTCCTAGGATGCTTGTTTCCAGTCCAGGGAGGACCTGGCCTCGCAGTTCGGGCTGGACTGTTCCCATTGGGCGCAGGGTCAAGACTGATTTGCATATGGCAGGGTCCAAACTGGAATGGCATGGTGAGCAAAAAAACGATGGATTTAGGCCCAGATCTCTGTACTGGGGTGAATGTATGACATTGTTCTGCATTCTGTCCATCAATTGTTCTTTTTGCATTTGTCACGCCGAGTGGGACGGGTATGCCCAGACATGGGTCACGTGCTCTCCATGCCACTGGAGTCAAGCTATCCTGGCTGATGAGGGGTGAAAGCCCGAAACCGGTCCTAGGATGCTTGTTTCCAGTCCAGGGAGGACCTGGCCTGGCAGTTCGGGCTGGACTGTTCCCATTGGGCGCATGGTCAAGACTGATTTGCATATGGCTGGGTCCAAAGTGGAATGGCATGGTGAGCAAAAAAACGATGCATTTAGGTCCAGATCTCTATACTGGGGTGAATGTATGACATTGTTCTGCATTCTGTCAATCAATTGTTCTTTTTGCATTTATCACCCCGAGTAGGACGGGTATGCCCAGACGTGGGTCCTGTGCTCTCCATGCCACTGGAGTCCAGCTTTTCTGGCTGATGAGGGCTGAAGGACTGAAACCGGTCCTAGGATGCTTGTTTGCAGTCCAGGGAGGACCTGGCCTGGCAGTTCGGGTTGGACTGTTCCCATTGGGCGCAGGGTCAAGACTTATTTGCATATGGCTGGGTGCAAACTGGAACGGCATGGTGAGCAAAAAAATGATGGATTTAGGCCCAGATCTCTGTACTGGGGTGAATGTATGACATTGTTCTACATTCTGTCCATCAATTGTTCTTTTTGCATTTGTCACCCCGAGTGGGACGGGTATGCCCAGACGTGGGTCCCGTGCTCTCCATGCCACTGGAGTCAAGATAGGCTGGCTGATGAGGGCTGAAAGCCCGGAACCGGTCCTAGGATGCTTGTTTCCAGTCCAGGGAGGGCCTGGCAGATTCGGGCTGGACTGTTCCCATTGGGCGCAGGGTCAAGACTGATTTGCATATGGCTGGGTCCAAACTGGAATAGCATGGTGAGCAAAAAAACGATGGATTTAGGCCCAGATCTCTGTACTGGGGTGAATGTATGACATTGTTCTGCATTCTGTCCATCAATTGTTCTTTTTGCATTTGTCACCCCGAGTGGGACGGGTATGCCCAGACGTGGGTCCTGTGCTATCCATGCCACTGGAGTCAAGCTATCCTGGCTGATGAGGGCTGAAAGCCCGAAACCGGTCCTAGGATGTTTGTTTCCATTCCAGGGAGGACCTGACCTGGCAGTTCGGGCTGGAATGTCCCCATTGGGCGCAGGGTCAAGACTGATTTGCATATGGCTGGGTCCAAACTGGAATAGCATGGTGAGCAAAAAAACGATGGATTTAGGCCAAGATCTCTGTACTGGGGTGAATGTATAACATTGTTCTGCATTCTGTCCATCAATTGTTCTTTTTGCATTTGTCACCCCGAGTGGGACGGGTATGCCCAGACGTGGGTCACGTGCTCTCCATGCCACTGGAGTCAAGCTATCCTGGCTGATGAGGGGTGAAAGCCCGAAACCGATCCTAGGATGCTTGTTTCCAGTCCAGGGAGGACCTGTCCTGGCAGTTCGGGCTGGACTGTTCCCATTGGGAGCAGGGTCAAGACTGCTTTGCATATGGCTGGGTCCAAACTGGAATGACATGGTGAGCAAAAAATCGATGGATTTAGGCCAAGATCTCTATACTGGGGTGAATGTATGGCATTGTTCTGCATTCTGTCCATCAATTGTTTTTTTTGCATTTGTCACCCCGAGTGGGACGGGTATGCCCAGAGGTGGGTCCCGTGCTCTCCATGCCACTGGAGTCAAGCTATCCTGGCTGATGAGGGGTGAAAGCCCGAAACCGGTCCTAGGATGCTGGTTTCCAGTCCAGGGAGGACCTGTCCTAGCAGTTCGGGTTGGACTGTTCCCACTGGGAGCAGGGTCAAGACTGCTTTGCATATGGCTGGGTCCAAACTGGAATGACATGGTGAGCAAAAAAACGATGGATTTAGGCCCAGATCTCTGAACTGGGGTGAATGTATGACATTGTTCTGCATTCTGTCAATCAATTGTTATTTTTGCATTTGTCACCCCGAGTAGGACGGTTATGCCCAGACGTGGGTCCTGTGCTCTCCATGCCACTGGAGTCAAGGTTTTCTGGCTGATGAGGGCTGAAGGCCTGAAACCGGTCCTAGGATGCTTGTTTCCAGTCCAGGGAGGACCTGGCCTGGCAGTTCGGGTTGGACTGTTCCCATTGGGTCAAGACTGATTTGCATATGGCTGGGTCCAAACTGGAATGGCATGGTGAGCAAAAACGATGGATTTAGGCCCAGATCTCTGTACTGGGGTGAATGTATGACATTGTTCTGCATTCTGTCCATCAATTGTTCTTTTTGCATTTGTCACCCCGAGTGGGACGGGTATGCCCAGACGTGGGTCACGTGCTCTCCATGCCACTGGAGTCAAGCTATCCTGGCTGATGAGGGGTGAAAGCCCGAAACCGGTCCTAGGATGCTGGTTTCCAGTCCAGGGAGGACCTGTCCTAGCAGTTCGGGTTGGACTGTTCCCACTGGGAGCAGGGTCAAGACTGCTTTGCATATGGCTGGGTCCAAACTGGAATGACATGGTGAGCAAAAAAGCGATGGATTTAGGCCAAGATCTCTATACTGGGGTGAATGTATGGCATTGTTCTGCATTCTGTCCATCAATTGTTTTTTTTGCATTTGTCACCCCGAGTGGGACGGGTATGCCCAGAGGTGGGTCCTGTGCTCTCCATGCCACTGGAGTCAAGCTATCCTGACTGATGAGGGCTGAAAGCCCGAAACCGATCCTAGGATGCTTGTTTCCAGTCCAGAGAGGACCTGGCCTGGCAGTTCGGGTTGGACTGCTCCCATTGGGTCAAGACTGATTTGCATATGGCTGGGTCCAAACTGGAATGGCATGGTGAGCAAAAAAACGATGGATTTAGGCCCAGATCTCTGTACTGGGGTGAATGTATGAAATTGTTCTGCATTCTGTCCATCAATTGTTCTTTTTGCATTTGTCACCCCGAATGGGACGGGTATGCCCAGACGTGGGTCACGTGCCCTCCATGCCACTGGAGTCAAGCTATCCTGGCTGATGAGGGGTGAAAGCCCGAAACTGGTCCTAGGATGCTGGTTTCCAGTCCAGGGAGGACCTGGCCTGGCAGTTCGGGCTGGACTGTTCCCATTGGGCGCAGGGTCAAGACTGATTTGCATATGGCTGGGTCCAAAGTGGAATGGCATGGTGAGCAAAAAACGATGCATTTAGGCCCAGATCTCTATACTGGGGTGAATATATGACATTGTTCTACATTCTGTCCATCAATTGTTCTTTTTGCATTTGTCACCCCGAGTGGGACGGTTATGCCTAGACGTGGGTCCTGTGCTCTCCATGCCACTGGAGTCAAGCTATTCTGGCTGATGAGGGCTGAAAGCCCGAAACCGGTCCTAGGATGCTTGTTTCCAGTCCAGGGAGGACCTGGCCTGGCAGTTCGGGCTGGACTGTTCCCATTGGGCGCAGGTTCAAGAGTGCTTTGCATATGGCTTGGTCCAAACTGGAATGGCATGGTGAGCAAAAAAACGATGGATTTAGGCCCAGATCTCTGTACTGGGGTGAATGTATGACATTGTTCTGCATTCTGTCCATCAATTGTTCTTTTTGCATTTTGCACCCCGAGTCAATCAATCAATCAATCACGGCATTTATAGAGCGCGCTACTCACCCGGGAGGGTCTCAAGGCGCTGGGGGAGGGGGTAAGTTACTGCTCGAACAGCCAGGTCTTGAGCTGCTTCCTGAAGGCGAGATGGTCCTGGGTTCGCCGAAGGTGAGTGGGGAGGGAGTTCCAGGTCTTGGCCGCCAGGTAGGAGAAGGATCTTCCTCCGGCGGTGGTTCTGCGGATGCGTGGTACGGTGGCGGGCGTGGCTGGTTGATCGTAGCTGGCGTGTGGGCGTGTAGAAGGACATGCGGTCGTTGAGGTACTTTGGGCCCAGGTCGTGGAGGGCCTTGTGTGCGTGGGTGAGGAGTCTGAACGTGATTCTCTTGCTGACGGGGAGCCAGTGCAGGTCTTTCAGGTGTACGGTGATGTGGCTGTGTCGGGGGATGTCCAGGATGAGTCGTGCGGAGGCGTTCTGGATGCGCTGGAGTCTCTTTTGAAGTTTGGCTGTGGTTCCGGCGTAGAGGGTGTTCCCATAGTCCAGTCGGCTGGTGACGAGTGCCTGGGTGACGGTCTTCCTGGTTTCAGTGGGGATCCATCTGAAGATCTTGCGGAGCATGCGCAGGGTGTTGAAGCATGAAGATGAGACGGCGTTGACTTGTCTGGTCATCGACAGGGAGGAGTCCAGGATGAAGCCCAGGTTGCGTGCGTGGTCCGTTGGCTTGGGTGCGGTGCCCAGGGCCGGGGGCCACCAGGAGTCGTCCCAGGCGGAGGGTGATGAGCCCAGGATGAGGACTTCCGTCTTGTCTGAGTTCAGTTTAAGGCGGCTGTTCCTCATCCAGTCGGCGACGTCTCTCATCCCGTCGTGCAGGTTGGCTCTGGCGGTGGTGGGGTCGTTGGTGAGGGAGAGGATCAGCTGGGTGTCGTCGGCGTAGGAGATGATGTTGAGGTTGTGTCGGCGTGCGATGGCTGCGAGGGGGCTCATGTAGACGTTGAAGAGGGTCGGGCTGAGTGAGGATCCTTGTGGAACGCCGCAGATGACTTCGGTGGCTTCGGATCTGAACGGGGAGAGGCGGACTCTCTGGGTTCTTCCGGCGAGGAACGAGATGATCCATTCCAGTGCTTTCTCTCGGATTCCGATGTTGCTGAGGCGCTTCACTAGGGTGCGGTGGCAGACGGTGTCGAACGCCGCGGAGAGGTCCAGGAGGATGAGGGCAGCTGTTTCCCCGTTGTCGGTTAGGGTTCTGATGTCGTCGGTGGCTGCGATAAGGGCGGTCTCGGTGCTGTGGTTGGCCCGAAACCCGGACTGCGAGGGGTCGAGGATCCATTCGTCTCGAGGAAGGCGGCAAGCTGTCTGTTGACGGTCTTCTCGATGACTTTGGCCGGAAACGGAAGGAGCGAGATGGGGCGGTAGTTCTTGAGGTCGGTGGGGTCCGCCGTTGGTTTCTTCAGGAGGGCGGTAAGCTCGGCGTGCTTCCAGCTCTCCGGGAAGGTGGCGGTGTGGAAGGAGGAGTTGATGATGTCCCGGAGATGGGGTGCGATGGTGGCGTCGGCTTTGTTGAAGACGTGGTGTGGGCAGGGGTCGGTTGGTGATCCGGAGTGGATGGAGTTCATCGTGCGGGTGGTGTCTTCGGTGTTGATCGGGGTCCAGTTGCAGAGGGTGGTGGTGGCGGGCATTGGTTCGGCGGTAGGGTGCGTTGTTTGTGCGTCGAAGCTGTTGTGTATGTCGGTGATCTTGCGGTGGAAGAACGCGGAGAGTGAGTTGCAGAGGTCTTGCGAGGGGGTGATGTCGTTGTTTCCGGCGCTGGGGTTGGAGAACTCTTTGACGATGCTGAAAAGTTCCTTGCTGTCATGGGCGTTGTTGTCCAGTCGTTCTTTGAGTGCCGACTTCTTGGTGGCACGGATCAGCTGGTGGTGTTTGCGGGTGGCGTGCTTGAGGGCGGTCCTGTTGTCTGTGGTCTGGACGAGTCGCCAGGTTTTCTCGAGAGTGCGGCAGTTCTTCTTGGATTCCTTGAGTTCGTTGGTGAACCAAGGGGTTTTCTTGCTTCCGGGTCTGCTGGGAGGGTTTTTTAGTGGTGCGAGGTCGTCGGCGCAGGCGGTCAGCCACTTGGCGAGGTTGCTGGCTGCTTCGTTTGGGTCCGTTGTGTCGGTGGGTGTGTTCTGGCTGAGGGAGGCGGTGAGCTGCTCGGCGGTGATCTTGCTCCAGCTCCGGCGGGGAGCCTGTTGCGGGTGGTGGTGGGTCGCAGTCTTTCTGAAGCTGAAGTGGACGCAGCTGTGGTCGGTCCAGTGGAGTCCGGTGGCGTGGCTGAAGGAGATGTGCTTGCTGGACGAGAAGACGGGGTCAAGCGTGTGGCCGGCGTAGTGGGTGGGCGTGTTCACCAGTTGTTTGAGTCCGAGGTTGGCGAGGTTGTCCAGCAGGGCGGTGGTGTTTCTGTCGTTGTTGTTCTCCAGGTGGAAGTTGAGGTCCCCTAGGAGGATGTAGTCGGCGGAGGGCATGGCGTGCGGGCTGATGAAGTCTGCGATGTCTTCGCTGAATAGTGTGCGTGGTCCCGGGGGTCTGTAGATGAGGGTGCCTCGGAGGGTGGTCTTGGGGTCCGTGTGTATCTGGAAGTGTAGGTGTTCGGCGGCGGTGAAGGTCTCGTCGGAGTTAGTCGAGATGCGGATGGTGTTCTTGTGTACGATGGCGATGCCTCCTCCCGTCTGGTTGACGCGGTCCCTCCGGGTGATCTTGTATCCATCCGGGATGGCTATGGCGATGTCAGGCGCTGAGGAGGCGTTCATCCAGGTTTCGGTGAGGAAGGCGATGTCCGGTGCTGTTGCGTCGAGCAGGTCCCAGAGTTCCACGGCGTGCCTGTGGACGGAGCGGGTGTTCAGCAGGATGCATTTCAGGTGGTTGCTGCTGTTGCTCGACTTGGCGGAGGTGGTGCACGTCAGGGGGCAGGTGAATCGGCAGGTTTGGCAGGTGAAGGGTCCGTGGGTGCGTCTCGGTGAGGCTCGGTAGCAGGCAGGGTTCCGGCCGGCATTGAGTGCGGTGAGTGTGGCGGCGTCGTAGGTCCGTCGAGTGGTGTTGCATCGGTGGGATCCAGGGGTTCTGGCGCTGGGCGCGGTCCAGTCGCGGACGGGCGCAGACGGGCTTGCCTTAGGCGCGCCTTTGGCGCGCCAGCGCGCGCCCGCTGCGCACGTCCGCTGCGCGGCCGTGCAGCGGCCGCCATTTATGGGGAGGTGGGAGGGAGGAGCAGCTGGGAGGCGGGAGGCAGGGGCAGCGAATGGGCAGTCAGGGGGCGGGGCCGCAGGGGACGCAGCGGCGGGAATGGCGATAGGCAGCGAGGGCACAGAAGGAAAAACGGGGGGAGAGCAGGCAAATCACGGGCACAACAACAGTGGGGCAGCGAGGGGCACAGAAAGGAAAAAACGGGGGAGAGCAGGCAAATCACGGGTAAACAACAGTGGGGCAGCGAGGGGCACAGAAGGAAAAACGGGGGGAGAGCAGGCAAATCACGGGCACAACAACAGTGGGGCAGCGAGGGGCACAGAAAGGAAAAACGGGGGGAGAGCAGGCAAATCACGGGTAAACAACAGTGGGGCAGCGAGGGGCACAGAAAGGAAAAAACGGGGGAGAGCAGGCAAATCACGGGTAAACAACAGTGGGGCAGCGAGGGGCACAGAAGGAAAAACGGGGGGAGAGCAGGCAAATCACGGGCACAACAACAGTGGGGCAGCGAGGGGCACAGAAAGGAAAAACGGGGGAGAGCAGGCAAATCACGGGTAAACAACAGTGGGGCAGCGAGGGGCACAGAAAGGAAAAAACGGGGGGAGAGCAGGCAAATCACGGGTAAACAACAGTGGGGCAGCGAGGGGCACAGAAGGAAAAACGGGGGAGAGCAGGCAAATCACGGGCACAACAACAGTGGGGCAGCGAGGGGCACAGAAAGTCAAAAACGGGGGAGAGCAGGCAAATCACGGGTAAACAACAGTGGGGCAGCGAGGGCACAGAAGGAAAAACGGGGGGAGAGCAGGCAAATCACGGGCACAACAACAGTGGGGCAGCGAGGGGCACAGAAAGGAAAAGGGGAGACAAGCAGACAAAACTGGCACCGGGGCCACAAGCGGAGGGCGATCTTACCTACAGGAGCAGCGGGCAGACAGCACAGGCGGAGCTGTGTGGTGGGGGAGCGACCTACCTGGCAAGGTCAAGGGTCGCTTATGCCCAGACGTGGGTCCTGTGCTATCCATGCCACTGGAGTCAAGCTATCCTGGCTGATGAGGGGTGAAAGCCCGAAACCGGTCCTAGGATGCTTGTTTCCAGTCCAGGGAGGACCTGTCCTGGCAGTTCGGGCTGGACTGTTCCCATTGGGAGCAGGGTCAAGACTGCTTTGCATATGGCTGGGTCCAAACTGGAATGACATGGTGAGTAAAAAAACGATGGATTTAGGCCAAGATCTCTATACTGGGGTGAATGTATGGCATTGTTCTGCATTCTGTCCATCAATTGTTTTTTTTGCATTTGTCACCCCGAGTGGGACGGGTATGCCCAGAGGTGGGTCCCGTGCTCTCCATGCCACTGGAGTCAAGCTATCCTGGCTGATGAGGGCTGAAAGCCCGAAACCGATCCTAGAATGCTTGTTTCCAGTCCAGGGGGGACCTGGCCTGGCAGTTCGGGCTGGACTGTTCCCATTGGGCGCAGGGTCAAGACTGTATTGCATATGGCTGGGTCCAAACTGGAATGGCACGGTGAGCAAAAAAATGATGGATTTAGGCCCAGATCTCTGAACTGGGGTGAATGTATGACATTGTTCTGCATTCTGTCAATCAATTGTTATTTTTGCATTTGTCACCCCGAGTAGGACGGTTATGCCCAGACGTGGGTCCTGTGCTCTCCATGCCACTGGAGTCAAGCTTTTCTAGCTGATGAGGGCTGAAGGCCTGAAACCGGTCCTAGGCTGCTTGTTTCCAGTCCAGGGAGGACCTGGCCTGGCAGTTCGGGTTGGACTGTTCCCATTGGGTCAAGACTGATTTGCATATGGCTGGGTCCAAACTGGAATGGCATGGTGAGCAAAAAACGATGGATTTAGGCCCAGATCTCTGTACTGGGGTGAATGTATGACATTGTTCTGCATTCTGTCCATCAATTGTTCTTTTTGCATTTGTCACCCCGAGTGGGACGGGTATGCCCAGACGTGGGTCACGTGCTCTCCATGCCACTGGAGTCAAGCTATCCTGGCTGATGAGGGGTGAAAGCCCGAAACCGGTCCTAGGATGCTGGTTTCCAGTCCAGGGAGGACCTGGCCTGGCAGTTCGGGCTGGACTGTTCCCATTGGGCGCAGGGTCAAGACTGATTTGCATATGGCTTGGTCCAAACTGGAATGGCATGGTGAGCAAAAAACGATGGATTTAGGCCCAGATCTCTGTACTGGGGTGAATGTATGACATTGTTCTGCATTCTGTCCATCAATTGTTCTTTTTGCATTTGTCACCCCGAGTGGGACGGGTATGCCCAGACGTGGGTCCTGTGCTATCCATGCCACCGGAGTCAAGCTATCCTGGCTGATGAGGGCTGAAAGCCCGAAACCGGTCCTAGGATGTTTGTTTCCATTCCAGGGAGGACCTGACCTGGCAGTTCGGGCTGGAATGTTCCCATTGGGCGCAGGGTCAAGACTGATTTGCATATGGCTGGGTCCAAACTGGAATAGCATGGTGAGCAAAAAAACGATGGATTTAGGCCAAGATCTCTGTACTGGGGTGAATGTATGACATTGTTCTGCATTCTGTCCATCAATTGTTCTTTTTGCATTTGTCACCCCGAGTGGGACGGGTATGCCCAGACGTGGGCCCTGTGCTAGCCATGCCACTGGAGTCAAGCTATTCTGGCTGATGAGGGCTAAAAGCCTGATACCGGTCCTAGGATGCTTTTTCCCAGTCCAGGGAGGACCTGGCCTGGCAGTTCGGGCTCGACTGTTCCCATTGGGTGCAGGGTCAAGACTGATTTGCATATGGCTGGGTCCAAACTGGAATGGCATGGTGAGCAAACAAATGATGGATTTAGGCCCAGATCTCTGTACTGGGGTGAATGTATGACATTGTTGTACATTCTGTCCATCAATTGTTCTTTTGCATTTGTCCCCCCGAGTGGGACGGGTATGCCCAGACGTGAGTCCCGTGCTCTCCATGACACTGGAGTCAAGCTATCCTGGCTGATGAGGGCTGAAAGCCCGAAACCGGTCCTAGGATGCTTGTTTCCAGTCCAGGGAGGACCTGGCCTGGCAGTTCGGGCTGGACTGTTCCCATTGCGCACAGGGTCAAGACTGATTTGCATATGGCTGGGTCCAAACTGGAAAGGCATGGTGAGCAAAAAAACGATGGATTTAGGCCCAGATCTCTGTACTGGGGTGAATGTATGACATTGATCTGCATTCCGCCCATCAATTGTTCTTTTTGCATTTGTCACCCCGAGTGGGACGGGTATTCCCAGACGTGGGTCCTGTGCTCTCCATGCCACTGGAGTCAAGCTATTCTGGCTGATGCAGGCTGAAAGCCCAAAACCGGTCCTAGGATGCTTGTTTCCAGTCCAGGGAGGACCTGGCCTGGCAGCTCGGGCTGGACTGTTCCCATTGGGCGCAGGGTCAAGGCTGATTTGCATATGGCTGGGTCCAAACTGGAAAGGCATGGTGAGCAAAAAAACGATGGATTTAGGCCCAGATCTCTGTACTGGGGTGAATGTATGACATTGATCTGCATTCCGCCCATCAATTGTTCTTTTTGCATTTGTCACCCCGAGTGGGACGGGTATTCCCAGACGTGGGTCCTGTGCTCTCCATGCCACTGGAGTCAAGCTATTCTGGCTGATGCGGGCTGAAAGCCCAAAACCGGTCCTAGGATGCTTGTTTCCAGTCCAGGGAGGACCTGGCCTGGCAGCTCGGGCTGGACTGTTCCCATTGGGCGCAGGGTCAAGGCTGATTTGCATATGGCTGGGTCCAAACTGAAATGGCATGGTGAGCAATAAAAAGATGGATTTAGGCCCAGATCTCTGTACTGGGGTGAATGTATGACATTGTTCTGCATTCTGTCCATCAATTGTTCTTTTTGCATTTGTCACCCCGCGTGGGACGGGTATGCCCAGACGTGGGTCACGTGCTCTCCATGCCTCTGGAGTCAAGCTATCCTGGCTGATGAGAGCTGAAAGCCCGAAACCGGTCCTATGATGCTTGTTTCCAGTCCAGGGAGGACCTGGCCTGGCAGTTCGGGCTGGACTGTTCCCATTGGGTGCAGGGTCAAGACTGATTTGCATATGGCTGGGTCCAAACTGGAATGGCATGGTGAGCAAAAAAATGATGGATTTAGTCCCAGATCTCTATACTGGGGTGAATGTATGACATTGTTCTACATTCTGTCCATCAATTGTTCTTTTTGCATTTGTCACCCCGATTGGGACGGGTATGCCCAGACATGGGTCCCGTGCTCTCCATGCCACTGGAGTCAAGCTATCCTTGCTGATGAGGGCTGAAAGCCCAAAACCGGTCCTAGGATGCTTGTTTCCAGTCCAGGGAGGGCATGGCAGTTCGGGCTGGACTGTTCCCATTTGGCGCAGGGTCAAGACTGATTTGCATATGGCTGGGTCCAAACTGGAATGGCATGGTGAGCAAAAAAACGATGGATTTAGGCCCAGATCTCTGTACTGGGGTGAATGTATGACATTGTTCTGCATTCTGTCCATCAATTGTTCTTTTTGCATTTGTCACCCCGAATGGGACTGGTATGCCCAGACGTGGGTCCTGTGCTCTCCATGCCACTGGAGTCAAGCTTTTCTGGCTGATGAGGGCTGAAGGCCCGAAACCGGTCCTAGGATGCTTGTTTCCAGTCCAGGGAGGACCTGGCCTGGCAGTTCGGGTTGGACTGTTGCCATTGGGCGCAGGGTCAAGACTGTATTGCATATGGCTGGGTCCAAACTGGAATGGCATGGTGAGCAAAAAAATGATGGATTTAGGCCCAGATCTCTGTACTGGGGTGAATGTATGACATTGTTCTGCATTCTGTCAATCAATTGTTCTTTTTGCATTTGTCACCCCGAGTAGGACGGGTATGCCCAGACGTGGGTCCTGTGCTCTCCATGCCACTGGAGTCAAGCTTTTCTGGCTGATGAGGGCTGAAGGCCTGAAACCGGTCCTAGGATGCTTGTTTCCAGTCCAGGGAGGACCTGGCCTGGCAGTTCGGGTTGGACTGTTCCCATTGGGCGCAGGGTCAAGACTGATTTGCATATGGCTGGGTCCAAACTGGAATGGCATGGTGAGCAAAAAAATGATGGATTTAGGCCCAGATCTCTGTACTGGGGTGAATGTATGACATTGTTCTACATTCTGTCCATCAATTGTTCTTTTTGCATTTGTCCCTCCGAGTGGGACGGGTATGCCCAGAGGTGGGTCCCGTGCTCTCCATGCCACTGGAGTCAAGATATCCTAGCTGATGAGGGCTGAAAGCCCGAAACCGGTCCTAGGATGCTTGTTTCCAGTCCAGGGAGGGCCTGGCAGTTCGGGCTGGACTGTTCCCATTGGGCGCAGGGTCAAGACTGATTTGCATATTGCTGGGTCCAAACTGGAATGGCATGGTGAGCAAAAAAACGATGGATTTAGGCCCAGATCTCTGTACTGGGGTGAATGTATGACAATGTTCTGCATTCTGTCCATCAATTGTTCTTTTTGCATTTGTCACCCCGAGTGGGACAGGTATGCCCAGAGGTGGGTCCCGTGCTCTCCATGCCACTGGAGTCAAGATATCCTGGCTGATGAGGGCTGAAAGCCCGAAACCGGTCCTAGGATGCTTGTTTCCAGTCCAGGGAGGACCTGGCCTCGCAGTTCGGGCTGGACTGTTCCCATTGGGCGCAGGGTCAAGACTGATTTGCATATGGCAGGGTCCAAACTGGAATGGCATTGTGAGCAAAAAAACGATGGATTTAGGCCCAGATCTCTGTACTGGGGTGAATGTATGACATTGCTCTGCATTCTGTCCATCAATTGTTCTTTTTGCATTTGTCACCCCGAGTGGGAAGGGTATGCCCAGACATGGGTCACGTGCTCTCCATGCCACTGGAGTCAAGCTATCCTGGCTGATGAGGGGTGAAAGCCCGAAACCGGTCCTAGGATGCTTGTTTCCAGTCCAGGGAGGACCTGGCCTGGCAGTTCGGGCTGGACTGTTCCCATTGGGCGCAGGGTCAAGACTGATTTGCATATGGCTGGGTCCAAAGTGGAATGGCATGGTGAGCAAAAAAACGATGCATTTAGGTCCAGATCTCTATACTGGGGTGAATGTATGACATTGTTCTGCATTCTGTCAATCAATTGTTCTTTTTGCATTTATCACCCCGAGTAGGACGGGTATGCCCAGACGTGGGTCCTGTGCTCTCCATGCCACTGGAGTCCAGCTTTTCTGGCTGATGAGGGCTGAAGGACTGAAACCGGTCCTAGGATGCTTGTTTGCAGTCCAGGGAGGACCTGGCCTGGCAGTTCGGGTTGGACTGTTCCCATTGGGCACAGGGTCAAGACTTATTTGCATATGGCTGGGTGCAAACTGGAACGGCATGGTGAGCAAAAAAATGATGGATTTAGGCCCAGATCTCTGTACTGGGGTGAATGTATGACATTGTTCTACATTCTGTCCATCAATTGTTCTTTTTGCATTTGTCACCCCGAGTGGGACGGGTATGCCCAGACGTGGGTCCCGTGCTCTCCATGCCACTGGAGTCAAGATAGGCTGGCTGATGAGGGCTGAAAGCCCGGAACCGGTCCTAGGATGCTTGTTTCCAGTCCAGGGAGGGCCTGGCAGTTCGGGCTGGACTGTTCCCATTGGGCGCAGGGTCAAGACTGATTTGCATATGGCTGGGTCCAAACTGGAATGGCATGGTGAGCAAAAAAACGATGGATTTAGGCCCAGATCTCTGTACTGGGGTGAATGTATGACATTGTTCTGCATTCTGTCCATCAATTGTTCTTTTTGCATTTGTCACCCCGAGTGGGATGGGTATGCCCAGACGTGGGTCCTGTGCTATCCATGCCACTGGAGTCAAGCTATCCTGGCTGATGAGGGCTGAAAGCCCGAAACCGGTCCTAGGATGTTTGTTTCCATTCCAGGGAGGACCTGACCTGGCAGTTCGGGCTGGAATGTCCCCATTGGGCGCAGGGTCAAGACTGATTTGCATATGGCTGGGTCCAAACTGGAATAGCATGGTGAGCAAAAAAACGATGGATTTAGGCCAAGATCTCTGTACTCGGGTGAATGTATAACATTGTTCTGCATTCTGTCCATCAATTGTTCTTTTTGCATTTGTCACCCCGAGTGGGACGGGTATGCCCAGACGTGGGTCACGTGCTCTCCATGCCACTGGAGTCAAGCTATCCTGGCTGATGAGGGGTGAAGGCCCGAAACCGGTCCTAGGATGCTTGTTTCCAGTCCAGGGAGGACCTGTCCTGGCAGTTCGGCCTGGACTGTTCCCATTGGGAGCAGGGTCAAGACTGCTTTGCATATGGCTGGGTCCAAACTGGAATGACATGGTGAGCAAAAAAACGATGGATTTAGGCCAAGATCTCTATACTGGGGTGAATGTATGGCATTGTTCTGCATTCTGTCCATCAATTGTTTTTTTTGCATTTGTCACCCCGAGTGGGACGGGTATGCCCAGAGGTGGGTCCCGTGCTCTCCATGCCACTGGAGTCAAGCTATCCTGGCTGATGAGGGCTGAAAGCCCGAAACCGATCCTAGGATGCTTGTTTCCAGTCCAGGGAGGACCTGGCCTGGCAGTTCGGGCTGGACTGTTCCCATTGGGCGCAAGGTCAAGACTGTATTGCATATGGCTGGGTCCAAACTGGAATGGCACGGTGAGCAAAAAAATGATGGATTTGGCCCAGATCTCTGAACTGGGGTGAATGTATGACATTGTTCTGCATTCTGTCAATCAATTGTTATTTTTGCATTTGTCACCCCGAGTAGGACGGTTATGCCCAGACGTGGGTCCTGTGCTCTCCATGCCACTGGAGTCATGCTTTTCTGGCTGATGAGGGCTGAAGGCCTGAAACCGGTCCTAGGATGCTTGTTTCCAGTCCAGGGAGGACCTGGCCTGGCAGTTCGGGTTGGACTGTTCCCATTGGGTCAAGACTGATTTGCATATGGCTGGGTCCAAACTGGAATGGCATGGTGAGCAAAAAAACGATGGATTTAGGCCCAGATCTCTGTACTGGGGTGAATGTATGACATTGTTCTGCATTCTGTCCATCAATTGTTCTTTTTGCATTTGTCACCCCAAGTGGGACGGGTATGCCCAGACGTGGGTCACGTGCTCTCCATGCCACTGGAGTCAAGCTATCCTGGCTGATGAGGGGTGAAAGCCCGAAACCGGTCCTAGGATGCTGGTTTCCAGTCCAGGGAGGACCTGTCCTGGCAGTTCGGGCTGGACTGTTCCCATTGGGAGCAGGGTCAAGACTGCTTTGCATATGGCTGGGTCCAAACTGGAATGACATGGTGAGCAAAAAAACGATGGATTTAGGCCAAGATCTCTATACTGGGGTGAATGTATGGCATTGTTCTGCATTCTGTCCATCAATTGTTTTTTTTGCATTTGTCACCCCGAGTGGGACGGGTATGCCCAGAGGTGGGTCCCGTGCTCTCCATGCCACTGGAGTCAAGCTATTCTGGCTGATGAGGGCTGAAGGCCCGAAACCGATCCTAGGATGCTTGTTTCCAGTCCAGGGAGGACCTGGCCTGGCAGTTCGGGCTGGACTGTTCCCATTGGGCGCAGGGTCAAGACTGTATTGCATATGGCTGGGTCCAAACTGGAATGGCATGGTGAGCAAAAAAATGATGGATTTAGTCCCAGATCTCTATACTGGGGTGAATGTATGACATTGTTCTACATTCTGTCCATCAATTGTTCTTTTTGCATTTGTCACCCCGATTGGGACGGGTATGCCCAGACATGGGTCCCGTGCTCTCCATGCCACTGGAGTCAAGCTATCCTTGCTGATGAGGGCTGAAAGCCCAAAACCGGTCCTAGGATGCTTGTTTCCAGTCCAGGGAGGGCCTGGCAGTTCGGGCTGGACTGTTCCCATTTGGCGCAGGGTCAAGACTGATTTGCATATGGCTGGGTCCAAACTGGAATGGCATGGTGAGCAAAAAACGATGGATTTAGGCCCAGATCTCTGTACTGGGGTGAATGTATGACATTGTTCTGCATTCTGTCCATCAATTGTTCTTTTTGCATTTGTCACCCCGAATGGGACTGGTATGCCCAGACGTGGGTCCTGTGCTCTCCATGCCACTGGAGTCAAGCTTTTCTGGCTGATGAGGGCTGAAGGCCCGAAACCGGTCCTAGGATGCTTGTTTCCAGTCCAGGGAGGAACTGGCCTGGCAGTTCGGGTTGGACTGTTGCCATTGGGCGCAGGGTCAAGACTGTATTGCATATGGCTGGGTCCAAACTGGAATGGCATGGTGAGCAAAAAAATGATGGATTTAGGCCCAGATCTCTGTACTGGGGTGAATGTATGACATTGTTCTGCATTCTGTCAATCAATTGTTCTTTTTGCATTTGTCACCCCGAGTAGGACGGGTATGCCCAGACGTGGGTCCTGTGCTCTCCATGCCACTGGAGTCAAGCTTTTCTGGCTGATGAGGGCTGAAGGCCTGAAACCGGTCCTAGGATGCTTGTTTCCAGTCCAGGGAGGACCTGGCCTGGCAGTTCGGGTTGGACTGTTCCCATTGGGCGCAGGGTCAAGACTGATTTGCATATGGCTGGGTCCAAACTGGAATGGCACGGTGAGCAAAAAAATGATGGATTTAGGCCCAGATCTCTGTACTGGGGTGAATGTATGACATTGTTCTAAATTCTGTCCATCAATTGTTCTTTTTGCATTTGTCCCCCCGAGTGGGACGGGTATGCCCAGAGGTGGGTCCCGTGCTCTCCATGCCACTGGAGTCAAGATATCCTAGCTGATGAGGGCTGAAAGCCCGAAACCGGTCCTAGGATGCTTGTTTCCAGTCCAGGGAGGGCCTGGCAGTTCGGGCTGGACTGTTCCCATTGGGCGCAGGGTCAAGACTGATTTGCACATTGCTGGGTCCAAACTGGAATGGCATGGTGAGCAAAAAAACGATGGATTTAGGCCCAGATCTCTGTACTGGGGTGAATGTATGACAATGTTCTGCATTCTGTCCATCAATTGTTCTTTTTGCATTTGTCACCCCGAGTGGGACGGGTATGCCCAGACATGGGTCACGTGCTCTCCATGCCACTGGAGTCAAGCTATCCTGGCTGATGAGGGGAGAAAGCCCGAAACCGGTCCTAGGATGCTTGTTTCCAGTCCAGGGAGGACCTGGCCTGGCAGTTCGGGCTGGACTGTTCCCATTGGGCGCAGGGTCAAGACTGATTTGCATATGGCTGGGTTCAAAGTGGAATGGCATGGTGAGCAAAAAAACGATGCATTTAGGTCCAGATCTCTATACTGGGGTGAATGTATGACATTGTTCTGCATTCTGTCAATCAATTGTTCTTTTTGCATTTATCACCCCGAGTAGGACGGGTATGCCCAGACGTGGGTCCTGTGCTCTCCTTGCCACTGGAGTCCAGCTTTTCTGGCTGATGAGGGCTGAAGGACTGAAACCGGTCCTAGGATGCTTGTTTGCAGTCCAGGGAGGACCTGGCCTGGCAGTTCGGGTTGGACTGTTCCCATTGGGCGCAGGGTCAAGACTTATTTGCATATGGCTGGGTGCAAACTGGAACGGCATGGTGAGCAAAAAATGATGGATTTAGGCCCAGATCTCTGTACTGGGGTGAATGTATGACATTGTTCTACATTCTGTCCATCAATTGTTCTTTTTGCATTTGTCACCCCGAGTGGGACGGGTATGCCCAGACGTGGGTCCCGTGCTCTCCATGCCACTCGAGTCAAGATAGGCTGGCTGATGAGGGCTGAAAGCCCGGAACCGGTCCTAGGATGCTTGTTTCCAGTCCAGGGAGGGCCTGGCAGTTCGGGCTGGACTGTTCCCATTGGGCGCAGGGTCAAGACTGATTTGCATATGGCTGGGTCCAAACTGGAATGGCATGGTGAGCAAAAAAATGATGGATTTAGGCCCAGATCTCTGAACTGGGGTGAATGTATTACATTGTTCTGCATTCTGTCCATCAATTGTTCTTTTTGCATTTGTCACCCCGAATGGTACGGGTATGCCCAGACGTGGGTCACGTGCTCTCCATGCCACTGGAGTCAAGCTATCCTGGCTGATGAGGGCTGAAAGCCCGGAACCGGTCCTAGGATGCTTGTTTCCAGTCCAGGGAGGGCCTGGCAGTTCGGGCTGGACTGTTCCCATTGGGCGCAGGGTCAAGACTGATTTGCATATGGCTGGGTCCAAACTGGAATGGCATGGTGAGCAAAAAACGATGGATTTAGGCCCAGATCTCTGTACTGGGGTGAATGTATGACATTGTTCTGCATTCTGTCCATCAATTGTTCTTTTTGCATTTGTCACCCCGAGTGGGACGGGTATGCCCAGACGTGGGTCCTGTGCTATCCATGCCACTGGAGTCAAGCTATCCTGGCTGATGAGGGCTGAAAGCCCGAAACCGGTCCTAGGATGTTTGTTTCCAATCCAGGGAGGACCTGACCTGGCAGTTCGGGCTGGAATGTTCCCATTGGGCACAGGGTCAAGACTGATTTGCATATGGCTGGGTCCAAACTGGAATAGCATGGTGAGCAAAAAAACGATGGATTTAGGCCAAGATCTCTGTACTGGGGTGAATGTATAACATTGTTCTGCATTCTGTCCATCAATTGTTCTTTTTGCATTTGTCACCCCGAGTGGGACGGGTATGCCCAGACGTGGGTCACGTGCTCTCCATGCCACTGGAGTCAAGCTATCCTGGCTGATGAGGGGTGAAGGCCCGAAACCGGTCCTAGGATGCATGTTTCCAGTCCAGGGAGGACCTGTCCTGGCAGTTCGGGCTGGACTGTTCCCATTGGGAGCAGGGTCAAGACTGCTTTGCATATGGCTGGGTCCAAACTGGAATGACATGGTGAGCAAAAAAACGATGGATTTAGGCCAAGATCTCTATACTGGGGTGAATGTATGGCATTGTTCTGCATTCTGTCCATCAATTGTTTTTTTTGCATTTGTCACCCCGAGTGGGACGGGTATGCCCAGAGGTGGGTCCCGTGCTCTCCATGCCACTGGAGTCAAGCTATCCTGGCTGATGAGGGCTGAAAGCCCGAAACCGATCCTAGGATGCTTGTTTCCAGTCCAGGGAGGACCTGGCCTGGCAGTTCGGGCTGGACTGTTCCCATTGGGCGCAGGGTCAAGACTGTATTGCATATGGCTGGGTCCAAACTGGAATGGCACGGTGAGCAAAAAAATGATGGATTTAGGCCCAGATCTCTGAACTGGGGTGAATGTATGACATTGTTCTGCATTCTGTTCATCAATTGTTCTTTTTGCATTTGTCACCCCGAATGGGACGGGTATGCCCAGACGTGGGTCACGTGCTCTCCATGCCACTGGAGTCAAGCTATCCTGGCTGATGAGGGGTGAAAGCCCGAAACTGGTCCTAGGATGCTGGTTTCCAGTCCAGGGAGGACCTGGCCTGGCAGTTCGGGCTCGACTGTTCCCATTGGGCGCAGGGTCAAGACTGATTTGCATATGGCTGGGTCCAAAGTGGAATGGCATGGTGAGCAAAAAAACGATGCATTTAGGCCCAGATCTCTATACTGGGGTGAAAATATGACATTGTTCTACATTCTGTCCATCAATTGTTCTTTTTGCATTTGTCACCCCGTGTGGGACGGTTATGCCCAGACGTGGGTCCTGTGCTCTCCATGCCACTGGAGTCAAGCTATTCTGGCAGATGAGGGCTGAAAGCCCGAAACCGGTCCTAGGATGCTTGTTTCCAGTCCAGGGAGGACCTGGCCTGGCAGTTCTGGCTGGACTGTTCCCATTGGGCGCAGGTTCAAGACTGCTTTGCATATGGCTTGGTCCAAACTGGAATGGCATGGTGAGCAAAAAAACGATGCATTTAGGCCCAGATCTCTGAACTGGGGTGAATGTATGACATTGTTCTGCATTCTGTCAATCAATTGTTATTTTTGCATTTGTCAACCCGAGTAGGACGGTTATGCCCAGACGTGGGTCCTGTGCTCTCCATGCCACTGGAGTCAAGCTTTTCTGGCTGATGAGGACTGAAGGCCTGAAACCGGTCCTAGGATGCTTGTTTCCAGTCCAGGGAGGACCTGGCCTGGCAGTTCGGGTTGGACTGTTCCCATTGGGTCAAGACTGATTTGCATATGGCTGGGTCCAAACTGGAATGGCATGGTGAGCAAAAAAACGATGGATTTAGGCCCAGATCTCTGTACTGGGGTGAATGTATGACATTGTTCTGCATTCTGTCCATCAATTGTTCTTTTTGCATTTGTCACCCCGAGTGGGACGGGTATGCCCAGACGTGGGTCAAGTGCTCTCCATGCCACTGGAGTCAAGCTATCCTGGCTGATGAGGGGTGAAAGCCCGAAACCGGTCCTAGGATGCTGGTTTCCAGTCCAGGGAGGACCTGTCCTGGCAGTTCGGGCTGGACTGTTCCCATTGGGAGCAGGGTCAAGACTGCTTTGCATATGGCTGGGTCCAAACTGGAATGACATGGTGAGCAAAAAAACGATGGATTTAGGCCAAGATCTCTATACTGGGGTGAATGTATGGCATTGTTCTGCATTCTGTCCATCAATTTTTTTTTTGCATTTGTCACCCCGAGTAGGACGGTTATGCCCAGACGTGGGTCCTGTGCTCTCCATGCCACTGGAGTCAAGCTTTTCTGGCTGATGAGGGCTGAAGGCCTGAAACCGGTCCTAGGATGCTTGTTTCCAGTCCAGGGAGGACCTGGCCTGGCAGTTCGGGTTGGACTGTTCCCATTGGGTCAAGACTGATTTGCATATGGCTGGGTCCAAACTGGAATGGAATGGTGAGCAAAAAAACGATGGATTTAGGCCCAGATCTCTGTACTGGGGTGAATGTATGACATTGTTCTGCATTCTGTCCATCAATTGTTCTTTTTGCATTTGTCACCCCGAGTGGGACGGGTATGCCCAGACGTGGGTCACGTGCTCTCCATGCCACTGGAGTCAAGCTATCCTGGCTGATGAGGGGTGAAAGCCCGAAACTGGTCCTAGGATGCTGGTTTCCAGTCCAGGGAGGACCTGGCCTGGCAGTTCGGGCTGGACTGTTCCCATTGGGCGCAGGGTCAAGACTGATTTGCATATGGCTGGGTCCACAGTGGAATGGCATGGTGAGCAAAAAAACGATGCAGTTAGGCCCAGATCTCTATACTGGGGTGAATATATGACATTGTTCTACATTCTGTCCATCAATTGTTCTTTTTGCATTTGTCACCCCGAGTGGGACGGTTATGCCCAGACGTGGGTCCTGTGCTCTCCATGCCACTGGAGTCAAGTTATTCTGGCTGATGAGGGCTGAAAGCCCGAAACCGGTCCTAGGATGCTTGTTTCCAGTCCAGGAAGGACCTGGCCTGGCAGTTCGGGCTGGACTGTTCCCATTGGGCGCAGGTTCAAGAGTGCTTTGCATATGGCTTGGTCCAAACTGGAATGGCATGGTGAGCAAAAAAACGATGGATTTAGGCCCAGATCTCTGTACTGGGGTGAATGTATGACATTGTTCTGCATTCTGTCCATCAATTGTTCTTTTTGCATTTGTCACCCCGAGTGGGACGGGTATGCCCAGACCTGGGTCCTGTGCTATCCATGCCACTGGAGTCAAGCTATCCTGGCTGATGAGGGCTGAAAGCCCGAAACCGGTCCTAGGATGTTTGTTTCCATTCCAGGGAGGACCTGACCTGGCAGTTCGGGCTGGAATGTTCCCATTGGGCGCAGGGTCAAGACTGATTTGCATATGGCTGGGTCCAAACTGGAATAGCATGGTGAGCAAAAAAACGATGGATTTAGGCCAAGATCTCTGTACTGGGGTGAATGTATGACATTGTTCTGCATTCTGTCCATCAATTGTTCTTTTTGCATTTGTCACCCCGAGTGGGACGGGTATGCCCAGACGTGGGCCCTGTGCTATCCATGCCACTGGAGTCAAGCTATTCTGGCTGATGAGGGCTAAAAGCCTGATACCGGTCCTAGGATGCTTGTTCCCAGTCCAGGGAGGACCTGGCCTGGCAGTTCGGGCTCGACTGTTCCCATTGGGTGCAGGGTCAAGACTGATTTGCATATGGCTGGGTCCAAACTGGAATGGCATGGTGAGCAAAAAAATGATGGATTTAGGCCCAGATCTCTGTACTGGGGTGAATGTATGACATTGTTCTACATTCTGTCCATCAATTGTTCTTTTTGCATTTGTCCCCCCGAGTGGGACGGGTATGCCCAGACGTGAGTCCCGTGCTCTCCATGACACTGGAGTCAAGCTATCCTGGCTGATGAGGGCTGAAAGCCCGAAACCGGTCCTAGGATGCTTGTTTCCAGTCCAGGGAGGACCTGGCCTGGCAGCTCGGGCTGGACTGTTCCCATTGGGCGCAGGGTCAAGGCTGATTTGCATATGGCTGGGTCCAAACTGGAATGGCATGGTGAGCAATAAAAAGATGGATTTAGACCCAGATCTCTGTACTGGGGTGAATGTATGACATTGTTCTGCATTCTGTCCATCAATTGTTCTTTTTGCATTTGTCACCACGAGTGGGACGGGTATGCCAAGACGTGGGTCACGTGCTCTCCATGCCTCTGGAGTCAAGCTATCCTGGCTGATGAGGGCTGAAAGCCCGAAACCGGTCCTAGGATGCTTGTTTCCAGTCCAGAGAGGACCTGGCCTGGCAGTTCGGGCTGGACTGTTCCCATTGGGTGCAGGGTCAAGACTGATTTGCATTTGGCTGGGTCCAAACTGGAATGGCATGGTGAGCAAAAAAATTATGGATTTAGTCCCAGATCTCTATACTGGGGTGAATGTATGACATTGTTCTACATTCTGTCCATCAATTGTTCTTTTTGCATTTGTCACCCCGATTGGGACGGGTATGCCCAGACATGGGTCCCGTGCTCTCCATGCCACTGGAGTCAAGCTATCCTTGCTGATGAGGGCTGAAAGCCCGAAACCGGTCCTAGGATGCTTGTTTCCAGTCCAGGGAGAGCCTGGCAGTTCGGGTGGACTGTTCCCATTTGGCACAGGGTCAAGACTGATTTGCATATGGCTGGGTCCAAACTGGAATGGCATGGTGAGCAAAAAAACGATGGATTTAGGCCCAGATCTCTGTACTGGGGTGAATGTATGACATTGTTCTGCATTCTGTCCATCAATTGTTCTTTTTGCATTTGTCACCCCGAATGGGACTGGTATGCCCAGACGTGGGTCCTGTGCTCTCCATGCCACTGGAGTCAAGCTTTTCTGGCTGATGAGGGCTGAAGGCCCGAAACCGGTCCTAGGATGCTTGTTTCCAGTCCAGGGACGACCTGGCCTGGCAGTTCGGGTTGGACTGTTCCCATTGGGCGCAGGGTCAAGACTGTATTGCATATGGCTGGGTCCAAACTGGAATGGCATGGTGAGCAAAAAAATGATGGATTTAGGCCCAGATCTCTGTACTGGGGTGAATGTATGACATTGTTCTGCATTCTGTCAATCAATTGTTCTTTTTGCATTTGTCACCCCGAGTAGGACGGGTATGCCCAGACGTGGGTCCTGTGCTCTCCATGCCACTGGAGTCAAGCTTTTCTGGCTGATGAGGGCTGAAGGCCTGAAACCGGTCCTAGGATGCTTGTTTCCAGTCCAGGGAGGACCTGGCCTGGCAGTTCGGGTTGGACTGTTCCCATTGGGCGCAGGGTCAAGACTGATTTGCATATGGCTGGGTCCAAACTGGAATGGCATGGTGAGCAAAAAAATGATGGATTTAGGCCCAGATCTCTGTACTGGGGTGAATGTATGACATTGTTCTACATTCTGTCCATCAATTGTTCTTTTTGCATTTGTCCCCCCGAGTGGGACGGGTATGCCCAGACGTGGGTCCCGTGCTCTCCATGCCACTGGAGTCAAGATATCCTAGCTGATGAGGGCTGAAAGCCCGAAACCGGTCCTAGGATGGTTGTTTCCAGTCCAGGGAGGGCCTGGCAGTTCGGGCTGGACTGTTCCCATTGGGCGCATGGTCAAGACTGATTTGCATATGGCTGGGTCCAAACTGGAATGGCATGGTGAGCAAAAAAACGATGGATTTAGGCCCAGATCTCTGTACTGGGGTGAATGTATGACAATGTTCTGCATTCTGTCCATCAATTGTTCTTTTTGCATTTGTCACCCCGAGTGGGACGGGTATGCCCAGAGGTGGGTCCCGTGCTCTCCATGCCACTGGAGTCAAGCTATCCTGGATGATGAGGGCTGAAAGCCCGAAACCGGTCCTAGGATGCTTGTTTCCAGTCCAGGGAGGACCTGGCCTCGCAGTTCGGGCTGGACTGTTCCCATTGGGCGCAGGGTCAAGACTGATTTGCATATGGCTGGGTCCAAAGAGGAATGGCATGGTGAGCAAAAAAACGATGCATTTAAGTCCAGATCTCTATACTGGGGTGAATGTATGACATTGTTCTGCATTCTGTCAATCAATTGTTCTTTTTGCATTTATCACCCCGAGTAGGACGGGTATGCCCAGACGTGGGTCCTGTGCTCTCCATGCCACTGGAGTCCAGCTTTTCTGGCTGATGAGGGCTGAAGGACTGAAACCGGTCCTAGGATGCTTGTTTGCAGTCCAGGGAGGACCTGGCCTGGCAGTTCGGGTTGGACTGTTCCCATTGGGCGTAGGGTCAAGAATGATTTGCATATGGCTGGGTCCAAACTGAAACGGCATGGTGAGCAAAAAAATGATGAATTTAGGCCCAGATCTCTGTACTGGGGTGAATGTATGACATTGTTCTACATTCTGTCCATCAATTGTTCTTTTTGCATTTGTCACCCCGAGTGGGACGGGTATGCCCAGACCTGGGTCCCGTGCTCTCCATGCCACTGGAGTCAAGATAGGCTGGCTGATGAGGGCTGAAAGCCCGAAACCGGTCCTAGGATGCTTGTTTCCAGTCCAGGGAGGAGCCTGGCAGTTCGGGCTGGACTGTTCCCATTGGGCGCAGGGTCAAGACTGATTTGCATATGGCTGGGTCCAAACTGGAATGGCATGGTGAGCAAAAACGATGGATTTAGGCCCAGATCTCTGTACTGGGGTGAATGTATGACATTGTTCTGCATTCTGTCCATCAATTGTTCTTTTTGCATTTGTCACCCCGAGTGGGACGGGTATGCCCAGACGTGGGTCCTGTGCTATCCATGCCACTGGAGTCAAGCTATCCTGGCTGATGAGGGCTGAAAGCCCGAAACCGGTCCTAGGATGTTTGTTTCCATTGCAGGGAGGACCTGACCTGGCAGTTCGGGCTGGAATATTCCCATTGGGCGCAGGGTCAAGACTGATTTGCATATGGCTGGGTCCAAACTGGAATAGCATGGTGAGCAAAAATTACGATGGATTTAGGCCAAGATCTCTGTACTGGGGTGAATGTATGACATTGTTCTGCATTCTGTCCATCAATTGTTCTTTTTGCATTTGTCACCCCGAGTGGGACGAGTATGCCCAGACGTGGGTCACGTGCTCTCCATGCCACTGGAGTCAAGCTATCCTGGCTGATGAGGGGTGAAAGCCCGAAACCGGTCCTAGGATGCTTGTTTCCAGTCCAGGGAGGACCTGTCCTGGCAGTTCGGGCTGGACTGTTCCCATTGGGAGCAGGGTCAAGACTGATTTGCATATGGCTGCGTCCAAACTGGAATGACATGGTGAGCAAAAAAACGATGGATGTAGGCCAAGATCTCTATACTGGGGTAAATGTATGACATTGTTCTACATTCTGTCCATCAATTGGGCTTTTTGCATTTGTCACCCCGAGTGGGACGGGTATGCCCAGACGTGGGTCCTGTGCTCTCCATGACACTGGAGTCAAGCTATTCTGGCTGATGAGGGCTGAAAGCCCAAAACCGGTCCTAGGATGCTTGTTTCCAGTCCAGGGAGGACCTGGCCTGGCAGTTCGGGCTGGACTGTTCCCATTGGGCGCAGGGTCAAGACTGCTTTGCATATGGCTGGGTCCAAACTGGAATGGCATGGTGAGCAAAAAAACGATGGATTTAGGCCCAGATCTCTGTACTGGGTGAATGTATGGCATTGTTCTGCATTCTGTCCATCAATTGTTTTTTTTTGCATTTGTCACCCTGAGTGGGACGGGTATGCCCAGAGGTGGGTCCCGTGCTCTCCATGCCACTGGAGTCAAGCTATCCTGGCTGATGAGGGCTGAAAGCCCGAAACCTATCCTAGGATGCTTGTTTCCAGTCCAGGGAGGACCTGGCCTGGCAGTTCGGGCTGGACTGTTCCCATTGGGCGCAGGGTCAAGACTGCTTTGCATATGGCTGGGTCAAAACTGGAATGGCATGGTGAGCAAAAAAACGATGGATTTAGGCCAAGATCTCTGTACTGGGGTGAATGTATGACATTGTTGTATTCTGTCCATCAATTGTTCTTTTTGCATTTGTAACCCCAAGTGGGACGTGTATGCCCAGACGTGAGTCCCGAGTTCTCCATGCCACTGGAGTCAAGCTATCCTGGCTGATGAGGGCTGAAAGCCCGAAACCGGTCCTAGGATGCTTGTTTCCATTCCAGGGAGGACCTGGCCTGGCAGTTCGGGCTGGACTGTTCCCATTGGGTGCAGGGTCAAGACTGATTTGCATATGGCTGGGTCCAAACTGGAATGGCATGGTGAGCAAAAAAACGATGGATTTAGGCCCAGATCTCTGTGCTGGGGTGAATGTATGACATTGTTCTGCATTCTGTCCATCAGTTGTTCTTTTTGCATTTGTCACCCCGAGTGGGACGGGTATGCCCAGACGTGGGTCGTGTGCTATCCATGCCATTGGAGTCAAGCTATCCTGGCTGATGAGGGCTGAAAGCCCGAAACCAGTCCTAGGATGCTTGTTCCCAGTCCAGGGAGGACCTGGCCTGGCAGTTCGGGCTGGACTGTTCCTATTGGGCGCAGGGTGAAGACTGCTTTGCATATGGCTTGGTCCAAACTGGAATGGCATGGTGAGCAAAAAAACGATGGATTTAGGCCCAGATCTCTGTACTGGGGTGAATGTATGACATTGTTCTGCATTCTGTCCATCAATTGTTCTTTTTGCATTTGTCACCCCGAGTGGGACGGGTGTGCCCAGACGTAAGTCCCGTGTTCTCCATGCCACTGGAGTCAAGCTATCCTGGCTGATGAGGGCTGAAAGCCCGAAACCGGTCCTAGGATGCTTGTTTCCAGTCCAGGGAGGGCCTGGCAGTTCGGGCTGGACTGTTCCCATTGGGCGCAGGGTCAAGACTGATTTGCATATGGCTGGGTCCAAACTGGAATGGCATGGTGAGCAAAAAAACGATGGATTTAGGCCCAGATCTCTGTACTGGGTGAATGTATGGCATTGTTCTGCATTCTGTCCATCAATTGTTTTTTTTGCATTTGTCACCCCGAGTGTGACGGGTGTGCCCAGACGTAAGTCCCGTGTTCTCCATGCCACTGGAGTCAAGCTATCCTGGCTGATGAGGGCTGAATGCCCGAAACCGGTCCTAGGTAGTTTGTTTCCATTCCAGGGAGGACCTGGCCTGGCAGTTCGGGCTGGAATGTTCCCATTGGGCGCAGGGTCAAGACTGATTTGCATATGGCTGGGTCCAAACTGGAATAGCATGGTGAGCAAAAAAACGATGGATTTAGGCCAAGATCTCTGTACTGGGGTGAATATATGACATTGTTCTGCATTCTGTCCATCAATTGTTCTTTTTGCATTTGTCACCCCGAGTGGGACGGGTATGCCCAGACGTGGGCCCTGTGCTATCCATGCCAATGGAGTCAAGCTATTCTGGCTGATGAGGGCTAAAAGCCCGATACCGTTCCTTTTTTTTAAATTTGTTTTTATTGTCATTTTCATAACAAACTGAGTAACATTTTGTAACAAACAACAAGCCAGCATGTTACATTGCAGTACAGGAGTAGCAATAGTCCTGGTCCATACATTTTAAAGCAATACAATTAGTACACAACTCATTTCGTTGTGTCAGTGAAGCAAAATCATAGCACATCATGTCCACACTACGTCATTCGTGTTGCACTACAGGGGGCACCGTACTCTCCAAGCGTACACTATTGCGCATCTAATCATGTGGTGTTAGCGCTCCTGTCACTCAATGCCTGCACATGTATATACACGGAGATATATAGTGTGTCCCAAGTGCGTAGCAAATCCCATATTATGTGGAACTCACAGTCCGTGGTTCCCCCACCTCCACCTCCTCCTCCTCTCCCCGTTGCCGCCGGGCCCAGTCAAGGAATGGTGCCCAAATATCTCGGGGTCTAGAAGTGGGCGGCATAAGTTCCCAAAATGTACACAGTTGTGTGTGCCCATAAGTAAAGTCCGTGACCCACCCTTTGAACGTGGGTACTCGCCTACGTCCCCAGTGGACTGCAACCTGTCGCTTTGCAAACAGTAGAAGAAGTGCGTGTAGCTTTCGCAGCTTTGGTGGTGTGTCCTTCACGTAGCCCAACAAACCCAGTATCGGGGACGGAACAGCTGCAGCGCCTACAATTTGAGACACCGAGGTGAATACCAGTGACCAGTACTCGGCAATGCGGGGGCAGTCCCATGCAACATGTATAAATGTGGCGGGGGTATAGTGACACCGCCAGCAGCCGGCATCCTCCCTGAGACCCATCCGATGCAATCCCACCGGCGTTCTATAAAATCTGTGCAGGTATTTAAAATGTATTAACCGGAGCTTGTAGTTTGGGGAGAGCTCCGTCAGCTGCCTACAACAGAAATCCCACTGCTCCTCAGATAGGGGCTCGGCGAGCTCGCTGTTCCATCTCTCCAATGACCTGGGTGTTACCAGGGGGGTAGTGGTTTGTGTATGTGTATATAATCTTGTGATAAGTCTTCGGGGAGAGGGGGACCGCAGCAGGCTCTCTAGCGCAGGCAATGTCGGGGGGGCCGTGGGGAAGCCCTCCCAGAGTGCACGGCATGCCGTCCTCAACTTATGATATAAGAATAGCTCAGCAAATGTCACCGCCCGCCCCTCCGCTGCCTCCGGGGGTGGTCTGAACGTGTCATCTGGGAAAAGATCCGCGAAAGTCCGGAGCGACATGTGTTGTTCCAATGTCGCATGAAGATAGATTTGCGCCTCTCCGTGGAGATGGCGCAGTTAGCATTACCCAAAAGGCATATAGCTCGTTGGGTAGGACGTGGGGATCTGCTGCAGTCCCAGATTCTTGCGCCTCTAAAGCCATCTCTAGGATTTTTGCCAGTGGGCCAACAACATCTAAGAGCTTGTCCTGGCACCCACGCCAGGCGCGATCGATACCTTTCTTAGGGTCCTTTGCGAACTTCTTTAGGAAGGTCAAAAGGCTGGAGTCTATATCCGGGGTTTCAGCCACCTTGTCTGAAATATCCGGGCGAGGACACTCTGACCGGAGCCTGTTGCGCACCTCCTTATCAAAGCTTTTGCGAAGGTTTTCGTGCAAGTATGCTGCAACCTGAGGAGCGGGCAACCAATCCGACGACCTGGGGTGGATTATATCCGTTGGGTTAAATGTGAAGGGGGTGGAAATAGCCTGAGGCGTTTCCATATTCTTAGATTTCTTCGATCTTTTCTTAGGGGGAGACTCGTCTGGGGTGTCAGTACCAGTGGTATCTGTATCTGTGTCGGTGTCTGGAGCCTTGGTTTTCCCGGTATCAGGTTGAGGGAGCAAAGAATATGAGGCAGAGTGAGGCCATTGGTTTAGGCTGAGGGTCGTCAGTGGGAGTGCTTACCGGTGCAGTGAAACCATGACGTTTCGCAAACGTTTCAAGCTGTTTGGTGATTGGTTTTAGAGCAGAAGCTAGCGCCTGCTGCACAGTTCCCGGAACTGCTTTTTCCAGGGCCTTGTTGACCGACTCCTGGACCGAGGCGTCCAGGGCCTCAACAATGTTGACTTCTAAGGAAGGATTTGGCACTTCCTCTTCATACAGGGTATCATCCTCTTCATAGTGGACCCACTCCTCCATTGTGGGGCCAAATTTGTAAATGTAATTGCTCATACAGCAAAATATATAGAGGAGTAAAGGGGCGAGCCAACCCCCAGCACAGAAGTCAATGAAAAGGAGGGGTACCTGGCTCCTCAGCAAAGCTGTAGCAAAATTGTTGCAGCCCCCCAGGGCGTAATTGGAGCCAACAGAGCAATATTAGTAAGCAGGAGGTGTGCTCCCTCCAGGCCCAGATCGTTTTTTCAGCCTGCCTGGTGTAGGGTGTTGCTCAGTGGATATGTGCAGGGTGAATGAGGGCGAAAAACGAAAGAAAACGACAGAAAACGGGCAGTAGCGACGTGCATAGCCCAAATCCTACCAAAATAGCCCAATTGGGCTACGCACGTTGAAACCAACGAAAGGGAAAGGCTCCTGGCGCACTCCGCCGATGAGGGAAGCCTCCGCGCCCAAGATGATAAAAATTCAACTCACCGCCGAAGACGGTGCGGTACCACAAGATGCCAGGAGGAAGGTGAGCACAGCGCTCGCAATGCGTATTGTCCCGCGGAGCGGGAAATTCAAAGATGCTGTACTCCTGCGAGGGAACCACCGGCATGGGCGTGCACTTCCCGATGACAGCGGAAGTGCCGCGGTCGCCGTGAAACCAAGCGCGAGGCTCGCGTGTTGACGGCAACAGAATGCCACAATGATTGTAGGGATACAAAGCCCAAAACCCCAGCGCTACAAATACGCGCAATCCACATCAAGCGGCGTTAGCTTAATAAACAAAATTTGGCCAATACAATTAGCAGTATGCATAAGCACAGATATCACACTTAACTGTCTGCGTGAGCAGCAAAGAAAGAGGACGATTTCCGGTGATGGTGGCTCTTATGGGGCTCTGCAGGATGTGAGGTGTACCATGGGTATCATGGGAAATGTAGTTTATTTACATAAAATACAAGTTTTCATTGGCTGCTGTGAGTGGCAATAAATAGAAAGAGAAGCATAATACGAAGCCTCCGGTCCTGTAATAGAATCGACTATGTCACTAGGACATGGAGCTTTTCTGCCTATGAAAGTGCGTCACGCCCGCCTCCGCTGTACCCGACACACTGATGAAGATTGCACATATTCCAGAACTGTTGCTGAGTGTCAGCGACGTGGAAGTCGACGTAGTCACCATGGAGACACGTGAGGTGGGCTTCATTCGACTCCTATTGTACGTCACAGCTTTGGGACAAGGAAGCAAGGTTGAGAGCTTTTCTCATGCCCCAGAATTCCTAAACGTCAAACCTGCCAGGTGCTCATGCCAGGAAGATCCAATGGTAGATAATGGCTCGAGCGCTCAACAGCTTTAAATAAAGAAGGCAAGTAAAAAAACTAAAAAAACGGTAATGAAGTTTAAAATAATTGTTCACCCGTGTGAAACAATTGTACCGAAATCCACTGGTGCTCCAAAGTGGTGTTAGTCCTTCTTTCTTCATATGTAGTCCAGGCACTTAACGACAGGGCCTTGGCTTCTTCCAGGTCCTATTTCACCCGCATTGGACCGATTTGATTGAACACCATGTAAGACACATCCAGCAAGTCCAGCTCCTCCTTCACAATGTTGTTCTCGCTGACTTGAGTCTCTAGTGCATACAAACATGGTTTCAAAAGCCCTCTTTGTTGTAAGTAGATAAACGTTATGGAGTTGAGCTGTCCTTCTTCTTCCAGTCGTCACCAGTGATAAAAAGTCCTTTTCTTCAATAATGAGATGACACCATGAGTTCTTGATAAGTTGGTTTATTAGGTATACTCAATAGGAGAACAGCTCAGCCAGCCATTCATCTCTGTCCACCATCTCTCCTTCATCTGACCCCAACATTCCTAAGACATCACTACAATCTAGAATAAAGTTCTGCTAATGCACATTACCACATATGGCGCGCTTTATAAGTAATTGTTATTTATTGAATTTGTTTGCCGTGAAATTTTTTTTTGAGGTTTTGCCTGATTCTTGCTTTTGCTCGTGCCTTGATTCTGGAGAGAGTCCCGTGATAGGATTGTGGGGTGGGTGGCAAGGAGGGGTGGGGGTGAGGGTTCAATTCATTTGTTGAGGGGGGTATATTTTCTATCACAGGCATAGTGACCTGTGCTTTGACGCGTAATTGTAATTAAGACACTCGTGCTTGTCTTCAATTCGACACGAGTCCTGGATATGCGTTTTTTAGGTCGAGCCTCGAGTAGCGCGCAAGCGTTGCTCTGCGAGACTTATAGTTAGGGGGTTTGAAAAGCTGACCAGACGCTCGTGCGTCATGGCCTTTTACCTGCGGTTACGCGTGCGGCAGACATGTGTTTCCAATTATCGTGCCCAGACGCGGGCGCAATAATTGGAAACACATGCTGGCCGTGCGGGGAAAAAGGCCATGACGCACGAGCGTCTGGTCAGCTCAGCAGGCTGCCGCGCTCGCTCGCCCCCGCTCCTCTACGGAGTATCCCATCCGTCACGTTTGTGAAATTGGGCCCTATTTCGCACCCTCCTAACCAGCGCCCTCATAGGTAAGAAATGAAGTTGGCCGGAACCCCAGCCCCGTTATGGTTCGAGCCCTGTGATGCCCGCTTCGCTGCTGGGTCCTCTTACCATGACGCGTACACCAGTGTCCACCTGTTGAAACAACAGGTATTTGCAGTAGGTGTATCTCTGAGTGAGCATCTGTGCCTCGATTGCAGGACTGTCTTTGCGAGCGCGCACCAATTTGCCATTTTCATTCATGTTTCTCGCTGTTCTGCGAGCAGTGTTCTAAATCCTGGAGTCGGATTAGCGCGCGCCTTGCTTTGCATGTAAATCTGGTTCGGCCTGACCTACATGCCCGGAGCTGTCAGTGGTGAAGTTCGGGCTGGCAGCCCGTGCCAGTGAAACCCGAGCAGGCACCGGGTCCACGTGTTCAATGGGCGGGGCGGAGGGAGGAGTGGCCGCCTGCCCGAGACGCCTCGACGGGATGAAAGCTCCAGTCAGACGAACCTGCGCGGTTTGTTTTCCCTTTTCAACGCATTGTCTCAGTGTAAGCTGCCACGTCTGGTTGGTAAACTGAGGGCCAAGGTATGGCTGAGGGGATTGCTCGCCTCACCAGAGCACAGTAGCGCAGCATGAACTTCCAGGCGCTGTGGATGGTGCGTTTGTGATTCCAGGCAGCGAGCGCTGAAGGCAAGTATGCTCCGCCGACAGCTTGTTGATTCTCGGGCACGGGTGTGAGTGAGACTGGCAGAGCTTGGCATCCTTGAAAGGCGAGGCTCGGCTTTGAGTGTGTGCCCTGCTCGCTGTGTTTATGGCACGCTCTAGTTTCTTTTGTTGGTGATTTGCATGCTGATTGAGTGAGCCTGTGTGATGGTGAACGAGGACGTATGTTTAGCGAATTCCCAGATTGTTGTGTAGTGTAGGTAGGGCTGTCGCACCTCATTATTGCCGATTCGGGCTGACAGTGTCCGCATAAGAGGCATTACTGTGTCAGCTCTTAAGCGAGGCTGCTTTTAATGGCCGATGCTTAAACCGATACTTTTAATTCGGATCGGGACGAATGAAATAGACCTCGATTTTTAGCCTTTTCCCCATTTTGTGTACTTTATCAAAATAAAGACATTTGTGTCCTTGTTTGTGCCAACGAGCCGACTGGGGAATTTACTTGAAGCGCAAGGTTTTTAGGTGTGCAGTGGTGTTTTGTTTGCTTAGCGGATGTAGTGTGCAATGTATTGAGCACGGCAATTGCTCCCACTTCTTGTTCGCTTTGTGTCTGGCACCGATTTCAGATTTTTCAATTAACAGTCCTTCATTTTTCAAGATTGCCTGGGAGAATAAGTTGAGGGTAACGTAAAGCCAGGAGTATGGTATCTGGGCTGCATGCATTTTTTGAGAAAACACACTGGTCGCAAAGTGAGACGGTAGAATGTGACCTGCTTCAGTGTAAGGAATAGTTTCAGGTTAAACTTGAAACCAGAATAAAGCTCATTCAAGGAAAACAGAACAGAGAACCACTGAGAAATCTGATATGCAGGAATACAGATCTTGTTTCATAAAACACTTAATTACTTATTTGCATTTCCAAGCTCTGTAAATAGAAGATGTTACTATTGCTAAATTCAGTGGTGTTCAGTTTACTCAGAAGGATGGAGAGCTGAGTGTCCTCTTGGGATTCGAATTGTCCTTCAGATCATTGTAGATGTCAGCAGCGATCATGAAACTAGCTGAGCAATCCTGCCTGTTGTTTTATGGTTGTTAGCATACAGGGCCTCCGTTGAACACCTGTGTATTATTGTCTGGGGTTTTGCCTACTCCGTAAACCTAGATTCGACACACATGGGGGTGAGGCAGCGGGTTGCTGTGCTGCTTTTGTTACAGGCTTGGCCACGCACCTGACTTTTTGGTATTCCTGTGGGGCTGCAGCCTGGCCGCTTTGACGTCTCTCAGGCCCATTAGGCTGTCAGTGTGAGTCTGCAGCTCCCCCTAGCTCCGCATGACACTGGATGAAAGGGCGGGAGAGCGGGGCTTCCGATATCATTTTTAGGTCGAGCCTCGAGTAGCGCGCAAGCGCTGCTCTGGCAAGACTTTATGTTAGGGGGTTTCAAAAGCTGACCAGACGCTCGTGCGTCATGGCCTTTTTCCTGCGGTTACGCGCGCGGCAGACATGTGTTTCCAATTATCGTGCCCACACGCGGGCGCGATAATTGGAAACACATGCTGGCCGTGCGGGCAAAAGGCCATGACGCACGAGCGTCTGGTCAGCTCAGCAAGCTGCCGCGCTCGCTCGTTCTGGTTTCTCCCTCTGACCCATTTATCGATATTCTAACCGCTTATTTCTCTGTCTTTCCTTTCGTAACCCTTCCCTCTCGATCCACTTCTTTTTATTTTCTCTTGTGCTCTGCCCCGCGTTCACATTTCTCTCTTCTCCTCTTTCTCTCACCCTCCCTCTCTTCCCTTCTCTGCACCTCCTTCACTCATTCCCCTACTCTTTATACTTTCTCACCTCTCTCGCGCACCTATTCTTACACTCTTTCTTTTCTAGCCCTCTCTTCCTCTCTCTCGTCGGAATGCACCCCCCCACCCCAACACTGCTCTCTCTGTCTTTTCCCTTACTTCCGTAATGTCTTATTTTCATGGATAATGAGGTTTCAATGGCAGCTGCAGCAATACGGTTTCTCTTCATACTTTGGAGAAGTGTGCAATGAAGTATATCTTCCATCTCTGCTCTGGCAGCGCCTACCTTCTGGCGACCTCCATTTGGCAGTCACTATAAAGGTTGCTGAATGTACAGTGTGGCCGTACTTCATGGATAGGACATAGTACCTCTCACAGTGAGACTTACACAGAGACATGCATGCTGTGGCGTCGGTATACAGGTTACACGTTCAAGTTGTCTGTCTCCTTTTGTATTTGGTGCTTCCAGCATTAATAAATACTTTAACTAAATTCGTGGATCGTCATACTTAACACTGTGGTCCTCTGGCAGCGACAAGCTTGAAGTTGCAATTGAAATTAATTTGCCGGAGAAATAATTTGGAAAGTCACTTTGGGGCAATAAATGTTTTAATTTTTATAGAGGCGGGTATATTTTCCAAAAAAGTTGCGAGGCACCAGTGTCACGCACCTACCTCATAGATCTGTGCCAGACTTACACGTCACTTGATTAGTTACGAGCAGGACTGCCTCTGCCTTTTATTCTATTGGGGATGATTAAAGAGGTATAATTGAGGTGTGTAATAACAGCAACCCATTGCTTACAGTGCCAAGAAGTCATAGAGCTGTAACACATGCATTATTAAAACAAGCTGCTATTGTTTTTAAAAGACTGTTTACTTTCTATATGAGGCTTGCCTCATTCATATTTCTACAGCAGTATCAGGGTCTCCCGCCCTTCACTGCAGCTTTGAAGGTAGGTTAGCTCGGTGTACGAGGCACATGCTGCAGCGCTCTGAAAGTAGGCTGAGTCACATCACTTGCAGCACCCGCTTTCAGTCATTTCACAAGTCAATCAAAAGCAGCGCTCGAAATGAGGCATTGGGACCCGAGAGCACCAGTGGGGGAACTAGGGAAGGGAGACGCCTCTCACTTCCCCCAGCCTGCCTCAGACATCCGTACTACTCAGAAAGGGAACGAGGCACACAGAATGTGAGCACGTGGTAATGTACGTGCCCTGTCCAGGAAACGCTGTAGTAGTCCACTGATGCTTCAACACCAGGATATTTCCTGAACTGGTACATAACACGTCATTACGCTGCAATGCAACTCGGAGCTAGCAGAGCTGACCTGCTGTGGGGGACAACTTTCTTTTAACTGATCGGACAGCCATCTCTCAGCCCCCCCACTCCCTGGCCATGCTCCTGGGCCCCCGTGACATGGACGGCTGAGGTTCAGGACACTTCGGACGCCGGGAAGAGGTGAGCCCTGCTGAGCAGTGGTGGTGTCAGAGCGGGGTGAGGTGCATGTACGACAAGAGAGACAATTACCTACTTTAGGCTATTGCCTCGAATTCTATCTTAAACTAGGGCGGAGTGGAATCTGCGGAATTCCACTGAGTTTTTATGCAACTTTGCGGAATTCCGTGTAGTGCAACTCCGCAAACTCTGCCCGTCCCTACTCCAGACCATGGCAGATCTCCTGTGTAAGTCTGGACAGTGAACTCCGCTCCGCCTGCGGAGTTTGCGGAGCTCGCGGAGTTCCGAAAAACTCCGCTCCGTGTATCGGATTTTTTTTCCCCGCTCGCGCTCATCAACATCAAGTGTGCGAGCGCGAGCGGGGAAAATCCAACTACCGGCGAGATTTTTCCTCATTCGCGCTCGTCAACGTCAAGTTGGCGAGCGCGAGTGTGGGAAATCAACCTCCCGGTGAGATTTCCCAACGCAGGCAGTCAGATTTCTTAATGCGGGTGGCCGCGTATGCTCTGAGAAATGTCCATTCACGTTGAGAAAGCTGCCGCTCAAGTAGAAAATCTACTTGAGCGGTAGAAGAAGCAGCGCCCGCTTGCGCTGTGCATGGTGCTGTTCGCGATAATTTCACAGCGCGGACAAACACCCGGCACTAAAAATTACCGCAAACTGCATTTCTGGAGCGCACTCCGCTGCTTGCAGAGCTCCGCTTGCAGGGCTCTGCGTAGCGCGGCTGAGTTTTTTTGCACTTCGCGGCGGAACTCCACGAACTCCGCCCAGGCTTACTCCTGTGCTCATTGAGTTCACTATCAATGTGCCGAAGTCACTCCTGACCAATGTTCCCTCTAATTTTTTTCCTCTGTGTGCGGCAGTGTAGGGTCTCTGTGCGCTGCAGCCATGGCTATGTGCGCCAGGAACCAGACTGCGCGTGTGCGCAGCGCCAAATATCACTCCAAACTTTTGCTTAAAAAAACTGAAAAGACGGTGCATTTCCACACATACAACCCATGTTAAGGGGCTTAAGGCAGATTTGCACCAACGTGGCTCATTTTCCATAAGCATAGATATCAAATAATGTGGCCCTATCATGTTTATGCTGAAAAAAGCTTTTACATTTTTTTCCAGACTATCCATGATCATATTTTACAAGAATATCGCAAAATTAAAAAGGTGAGTAGTAAAGATTTACAAAGGCATGTGGGCTTTTGTTTAAGTATTCATGTTAATCACAGCTCGTGAAGGGGCTGTGATTAACATGAATACTTAAACAAAAGGCCACAATTGCTCTCGCAGCCGCGCTTTACAGCCCTGCCAAGTGTCACACATCTCGCGTTACACTAACACATTTTAAGTCACATTACCGCATGTAAAAAGATTGTCACGCAAATCAGCTTACTAAAAAGCTGAGTGTATTACCTGTTTTAATGCTTTGTAGAGTCGAATATTTTGTGAGGTTGTAGGCGGCGCACAGCAGTCAATGCGAGTGCTGTTATGCTTTGCTGGGACCGGGCTGGTTATTGGACTGTTTTGTTTGTGTTGCGTAGCGCAGGCTGACCTGGCTACCTCCCCCGGCACCAAAAGGTCAGTAGTAGTGCACACGTGCGTGCAGCCATGTGGCCTGCAAACACAACGAAGTTTACTATTGCCAGGCAGTCCGTCAGTGTCAGTACATCTGAAAGGCTCCAGTCGGCTCAGGCAGGATGTTTTCAATTTCAAATTCCTGCTGCAGCCAGCCTGGGCCACCTAGAATTGCTGCTGCCGGAATTAAATTCAAGGAAAAGGAGTGTCCTCCTCGGCACGTGCCCCCTTCCCATGCTTGTGTGTGGGGGTGGTGTTCACTGGGGGCTGTGTCCAGTCACGGTGAGAGGTGGTACGTATTCCATGTTTGATTTCTGATCACTTTTTTAGATTAAGTGCCAAAATTTAGCACTATAATGCAGTGCGCAACATCACTTGTAAATTCTGCCTAAATAAAGAGACATTCGAGATTAAAATTGTCGATCCTGCATTGTTTTATTACAGCTTGTGCTAAAATGGGATTCTGGTTTAAACAAAGCAGTCGATGACGGAGATTCTCCTAAAGGATCAGAACATGTATTCCCAGTTAGCACCATCGCTTCCCGTTACAGGGCCTAAAGGAGCTGTAATGACCTACTTATAGTTATTAGAAAGTGAGATCTGGTCGACTGAGATCCGAGGTTGTTCCGGTATGCAGATATAAAAAAGTTGAACACTAGAAGAAATACAGCATGCATGGGGCAAAATAAGCTGTGAGATAGTGTACCATTCTCCCTAATTAATCTGGTCCAAACAGGTAGAGTAATGCTTAACTGTGAATGCACTAGACATTGAAACAGATGTAGAAAATCCTGACCCTGCTCTGAAATAAAAAAACAGTCCTGCCAAGTATCACGCATTAGACGTGACACTAACGCATTTCAGTGTGGTGCTCCGCATCACCGCACTGAAATGCATTGTCACGCATAATGCATAGTGGCAGTCTCAGGTGTACATAATGGCTGCAAACGTGAGTGTGGCAGCTGGCTGCAGGCACTGCCTGTGGTCTGCCTGCGCCGGCGCGCTGCTTCCGTGTTCTTGAGGCAGTGATCCCATCTAAGCTATGGCCTGCCAGTCCCAGGCTCTCTGCTACAATGTATCACCCGCGGCCGCGATGCCGCGCGGCTCTGAGTCAGCCTGCCTGACGTCAAGTCCGTTGCCCAATGAATAGCTAGGGCTCCGCAAGGGTATGTCACATCCTGCTGGCTCCGAGAGCGGGGAGTTTATTGTTCAGAAAGGCGCCAAGGCAGCCGTAAATAATTATGGGGCAGGCAGCGCTGTTGCTCGCACACGATGGCCCGGCCACACTGTGTTGTAGGCCATTATAATCAAGGCCGCCGCAGCATTCACTTAAAATTTCCGAGCCGGCCGCAGAGAGAATTGTGCAGTGACGGGTACGGAGCAATGACTGACCGTCACTGTCAGGTCCAGGTCTCCGTGAGGACAGCAGCAGCCTGGACCAAAGTATAAGGCAGTTTGCCGTGGGGGTAGCTCACTCGTGGCATGAGCACCCAGCAGCCTTGTTGCAGTGCAAGTCACCGTCCGGCGACGTGCCAATCACGCTTCCGGCTGAAATTGCCGAGCCGACCAACGGAACAAGCCTGGGGTCCGAGTCAAGTAGACAGTAGAGTGAACAACAAGTAAGCAGACCACCCTCCCCATGTGACAGTACACAGTGCGTCAGAGATGTATTAAATTTGGCAGCGCTGCCTGCAGTTGGAGTGGGAGGCTGCAGTGCTCACGAGACCTGACTGTCGTTTGTGAGTGTTATAACTCACTGTCATGGATGATGTTGTGTTGGGGCCTCTCTCACTGGCAATGGAAGGTACACTGCACTCCGTGACCGTCACCCCGCCTGCGAATTGCTGAGGGAGGGAGTGACTTTGCAGCGGCCTGGACTGGACCAATTGCTGTGGCTTGCGGCCTCACAACTGAGTGCGGCCGAGTGTGTTAATTAAATTTGCTTTTTAGTGGCAGCACGCGATCAGCTGCTGCAGTGCCAGTCGTATTAATAGCTGAAGTTCTTCTACACTGTGCTATTTTTTGTACTCTTTTGGACTGAGGTAAAACAGTGGTCAGTCCTGAAATAGCTCACGGAAAATACATCTTGGTATCTGGTGAGATAGTCACTCTTAGAAAACATGTTTCCCCTGTAGCCCCTTTGAAACAATTTCAAGCATACAGTACCCCAGAAGCGGCTCTAGAAAGATGAGCGTTTCAGAAATAATAATCCCTAAGCGAGGGTGGATGTTTGTTTTTTACACAGCATCTAATACGGGCAAGCACCTGTTTCCAAGCAATCCTATTTTGTAGGTAACGGAGCTGAGTACATGATTTGACAAGGATCACACAATATTGATAAGTGGAGAGACAGACCGTGGCTCACGGAGGTTTCCAGATTCTGTGTAGGACAATTTATTCTTGGGGCAAGATCATAGAGCTTCTTATTGCTCAAATACGTGTAATTTCATATATTTACATGTTTCCCTAGTCTTTGATACTTGATTTTGCGCACGAGAAAGTGTCACTCATAGTCCTTGAAATGTCACTCATAATTGCATTGAAATTATGAAAATGTCACACCTAGCTATCTGAAACCTTGGCAGCTATGAAAAAACATGCTGTTCCTTCAAAGCTAGGTTTAAAAATTCACAATCTACCATTCAAAAGGGTGCAAATTCTGTTTCCTTCGTCTTCATTGCTCGATTTTGCTCCTTAGAATGTGTCACTCATAATCATTGAATGTCACTCATAATTTCACTGAAATTATGAAAATGTCACATAGGCAACCTGAAACCTTGGCAGCTATGGCTTTACTAACAAAGAGTAGAGCAAGTTTAAAAACACAGCGTGTACTTTCTGAAAGTACACGCTGTGTTTTTATCTTGCTCTACTCTTTTGCTAGTAAAGCGCGACTGCCAGAGAGATTGTGGGCTTTTGTTTAAGTATTCATGTTAATCACAGCTCCTTCACGAGCTGTGATTAACATGAATACTTAAACAAAGCCCACCATCTTCCCCGCACCGCGTTTACTAACAAAGAGTAGAGCAAGTTTAAATACACAGCGTGTTTTTAAACTTGCTCTACCCTTTTGTTAGTAAACGCGGTGCGGAAGATGGTAGGCTTTGTTTAAGTATTCATGTTAATCACAGCTCGTGAAGGAGCTGTGATTAACATGAATACTTAAACAAAGCCCACAATCTGCCCCGCACCGCAAAATACAGCAAGTGCCTCAAGCCCCAAGCCAGCCTTACCTGCACTCCTGACTCACGCTGGCAAAACCGCAGGAAGTGCCTGTTTTTCGCGCTGCTCGCTTTTTAAAGCGGCGGCGCGAACTCTGTCGCTGGATGTCCTGCGTGTGTGCGCGCTCCACACACGGGAGTGCGCGCTCACGGGAAGAGAGGTGTGCGCGCGCGCGTGTGCGCACCTTATTGGGAACAGTGCTCCTGACTCCCTCTCAGATGCTCCATTTCATCTGAGCTATTCTGGACACAGTGCTGGTTTGGACTTATCCTCCCGAATGGCGAGTCTGGGATATTTAGGCTATGATACTGATGTTTCAGCCTCTATCCTGGGTTTCGGTGAGATTGACTCTGAGGATGCTGGGCCTCATGGCCTCCTGCATCCTGCTTGCGACACATGCCCACTGGAATAATCAGGCTCTGTAGTGGGATCTGAAGTTCCAGTGGGCACAACATTAGGGAAATCTCTCCGACATGGTCCAGATCTCGGAGGGAACTGCAAAAGGTCTTCAGTGGTGGTTAAAGAACCGCGATCAGAAGCAGACCCCTCTCCCTTTCCCAACCAGACCTGACAGTAATGACAGATGTGTCACTAGTGGGAGGGGACTGCCATCTGGGAGAGATGGAGATCAGAGACCTCTGGTGTTAATATGGAAAAAGTTGATGCTGGTATGAAAACCGATACATTCATTTATGTGAACTGAAATTGCGTCTTTATTAACGAATTCGCCCATTGTGAACCCCACATCAACTCCGACTGGCAAATAAGTAGTTAGACAAGCACTGAGACCTAGGCCTGAGGTTATTGATTGATAGGTCACAGGTGTGGTGGCACGTAGCTTGCAGACAAACGCACGGACAGGAATCAATCCCACAGATAGGCACAGCAACACTACACTGGTCAAAGAAGATTGGCCCCAATAAAGCACACATGGCCTGAGGGGGTACATGCGCTCCTAAAACACCATAAAGTCAAATGCTACAGGATTTAGGAACATATAGCCAATCAGGACACAGTACATGCAGTGATCATGGACTTCTGGACACGTTACCCACTGGCCACATTGTGTCCACACAAGGTAGACTCCCACCTGTATTATCCATTAGACATTTAATTTATGACTCCAAGACAGCAAGGTGCATTCCTCACCATACAAGAATCACTGGAAATGTTTGTTACCTATGATTAACTGTATATAAGAAAGTCGCAGATAGATTGTAAGTTGAGACAGTCCTCAGACCCTGAGCCTGTAACTGTTCTCCTGGCTGCTGCGTTTAATTAAACAAACTGTTCCTCTTTTGCCAAATGCCTCTTGTTTCGTTTTTTCAAGGTATTTCATGTTTAAGTAACACTGGTCTCCTGCGGAATCCGGACTCCACAGCAACCTACTGGAGCTCCGAGCGATACGGCTGGCAATGAAAGTCTTTCTATCCTTCTTCAAGGGAAGGCTAGTGCAGGTGTTCATGGGCAACACCACTACCATGTGTTACTTCAACAAACAGGGCGGGATGGGATTGTGGACCCTTTGTCAATTGACCCTTGAACCTCTGGACTTGGCTGGAAGGTCAGGGCATATCCATGGTGGTTCAACACCTGGCGGGCTCTCTGAACACCATGGTGGACGAACTCAGCCTAATATGACTAGCGGTTCATGAATGGCATCTCCATTTGGAGGTGGTGCAAGGTATCTTTCAGCAGTGGGAAAAGCCTTGTTTATATCTGTTCACCGCTGCTAATAACGCGCAATGTCAGCACTCTTGCACATTGGATTTTTAAGCCGGCTCTCGCTCAGGGATGCTTTTCATCTTGAGTCGAGCTCAGGCCTTCTGTCCGCCTTTCCGCCCATAACACTCCTGCCCAGAGTTTTCAAGAAGAACAGGGAAGACTGGGCTCAAGTCAGACTTGTGGCTCCAGACTAGGCTCAGAGAGTTTGGTATCCTGAGCTGTTGAGCATGGCCATCGGTCCTCCACTAAGGCTGCCTCTTCAGGAGGATGTTCTGTTGCATCAGCAGGGGAGGATTCTCCACCCAAACCTGGCAATATTCCGCCTTCATGCATGGAGATTGAGCAGCGACAGTTGACAGCTTTCGATCTTCCACCCAAAGTCTGCAATGTTATCTTGGCAGTCAGGCGTCCCTCTAGAAAGACAGTATACACCTGCCGTTGGGGAAAGTTTTTGGCATGGTGTGCAGAAAAACAAGTTTACCCACTTTCCGCTCCCCTTTCTCAGGTCCTTCTATTTATTCTTTCTCTTGCCCAGCAGGGATCTACTTTACGCACCTTAAAGGACTATCGTTCTGCCATCTCAATCATTCTGCGGTTGTCAGATCAGCCATCCCTGTTCAAATCCCCTGTTGTAAATAGGTTTTTAAAAGGTCTTTAACACATGTTCCCACCTTTCCCCATCATCATGCCTCAGTAGGATCTCAATTCAGTACTCACATTTCTGATGTGTGCTCCTTTTGAGCCACTACAAAACTGTCCTCTCAGGCTCCTTACCAAACAAGACGTCCTTCCTAGTGGCCATAACATCCACCCGAAGGGTCATTGAGCTCCACACTTAGTCGTCTAAATCTCCCTACCTCAACTTCTTCCTGGACAAGCCGGTCCTTCGCACCAGAGCTTCCTTCCAAAAGTGGTCACTCCCTTTCATGTAGACCAATCCATCACCCTACCTGCCTTTTACGCTTCGCCTCATCCCTCTAAGGAAAACAGGTGACTCCATTGACTGGACCTAAAAAGAGCATTGTTGTTCTACCTTGACTGCACAGAAGGGTTCTGAGTGGACAACCAACTTTTCGTGGGGTATGTCAGAGCAAAGAAGGGGAAGGCCATGCAGAAACTGACCATGTCCCAGTGGATTGTGCTCTGCATTAAAATCTGCTACGCATTGCCCAAGAAGCAACCTCGTGAGGGTTTGCGTGCTCATTGCACCAGAGCTAAGGCTGTGACCACTGTGTTAACACACTGAGTTCCGGTCCTGGACATATGCCAGGTAGCAACCTGGGCTTCTCTGCACATGTTGATCAAGCACTACTGCCTGGACAGTCAGGACCGTTGGGTCGGGCACTTTGCTCGATGGATCCTCAGGGACTTTTTGGTGTTAAACGGTTTCACAGACCCACCTCTGGGGAGGTATTGCTTGGGTATCTATTCTAAGGTAAGGAATCTGTGGCTAGAAGTCTCCATCAGATGAACAAATTACTTACCTTCGGTAACGCCTTATCTGGTAGAGACTCTACTAGCCTCAGATTCATTACCGACTCACCCATTCTCCCCGCACTGCGAATGGATTTCTAGGGACAGGGTTTTCCCCTTTCATGGCCCTAGTATTACACACCAGTGGTAAGTGTTCTTTAAGGCTCTTTGCTCCTGGCATGGAAAGTCACAAAAAGAAACTGATGTCAGCGTGCTGGGGTGGTATATAGGTACCGCACACGACACTTCCTGCGCGGATGTCACCACACAGAGCTGAATGATGCTACCTACCGGCGCACAGGGGTACTGCTCAGGAAAAATCTCCAGATCTAGTCTTCCACCTGGGGATAGTTTTAAGGTAAGGAATCTGTGGCTAGATAGAGTCTCTACCAGAAAAGGTATTACCGAATATAAAGAACTTGTTCTTCTGATTGTCCACAGTCATTTGACAAGTATTCACTAGTTTCTAAAGCGGTTACTCTAATAAGACTGTCTCCTGTAAATGGTGTTTTTACATTGAAAGATTTCTTGGTTAGGGGTGTAAGAAAATATATTTTGCTGACTGTGGAGTGTGCTTCCTCTGTGTCAGTTATTACAAAACTGTGTATTCCAGATCTTCATACATAAATCTGGTTCCACTTACTACAGGCAAGCTAGGTACATCACTGGGGATGTTTCTGACAACTGTAAGTAAATGAAATTACCTCACCAAAGCTTACAAAATATGGCATGCAGATGGAGTGGGGTTAAGAGTTCAAAACCAAGAAGCATATACTATTTAAAATTACGATTAGGCATATTGCCAGTGGCATCAATAACTAAAAGATGGTCAACAAAACCTGACGAGGGAACAGATCTGTGCCTGTGCCCGCTGGGAGGCTCGCAAACACTAACTCATTTTCTCTTGCTGTGGCGCCATATGCTAAGTATACGGAAATATTATTTATGTCACTTTTTCTCAAACATGATGCCACGGATGGATAACGAAGCAGACGATCTCTGCATGGAATCAGACGATAAAAATATAGTGCCAAATTATCAAGAACGCCGATAACATTATCGCCGCTTTAGCGGCAGGAAACTGCCGCAAAAGCGGCAATAAGGGGTTTGATAATATGCCCTATAGAATTCCAATAGAAGCCCAGGTTCTGGTGTGAAGGACATCAAACCTGGGCTTCTATTGAATTCTATAGGGCATATTATCAAGCCCCTTATCGCCGCTTTGGCGGCAGTTTCCTGCCGCTAAAGCGGCGATAATGTTATCGCCGTTCTTGATAATATGGCTCATAGTCTTGACTGTTCCGTCTTATTACTATGCCTGTGTATCTAAAAACCATACTCGAACTTAAATGGCACTGACACGCTTGCAACTTGAACGTTTCCTAAACATCCACTGGTCCAGAATCAGTGTTCTCTAATGCTTCTATAAAGCCCAAAGCAAAAACCTATTACGAACTTAACAAACTTCTTTTTGAACTAATGCTGAAACAACCCATATCTATTTTCTATTGAGATAACGCACTGGAAAAAGCATTGCTTCCTCGTTTCCACTCAGTGTATAATGTAATGTGCGCATAGGAGTTATTACCAAGGGCAAACGCGGTGCATCTCCATTTTACGTATGAGAGGCTCATGCAATGTTATAGAACTGAGCATTTATTTTTGAGTCTATCCAGTACCCTCCTAGATCCATATTGTATACTCTTTAACTCTCCTTTAGGCCAATGTTGTAAAAGCAAATTTTGAGGTCTTTTTCATGACACCTTAAAAAGAGAATGTCTTCTTGTTGTTATCATAAGTCAACTGCAACAGTCACACATAGGGTAAACACTCAGGGAACTGCCAAAACACTTGCACATTAATGGAGAAAGTTACCTCCTAGAAGACTGATCCATCTGCACTACATGCTCTTAGAACTAACTACTGAGAAACTCTAATGGCGAAGGCATCCTTAGAGGGGGAAAAGTTCCTGCTGCTTCGAGCAACCGTGTTGATTACTCGTGGGGTCAACATCAAGGGGAGTATAAACGTATCTGAGCACTACTGGAGAAAGCCAACTCCTTTAGTGATACTTAGGGGCATATTAACAAAAAAATGTTGGAGCGTGGGACTGCTCCAAATTTGTCAGCACCTCACTCCGACATTTTCAAAACACAGGGATGCACTGTATTCACAAGAATTCACTGCACCCGTGTTTTCCCTAGCGCTGATGCTAAATTTTGCTGCCTAGCGCCAACGCATGCATCCTTGCACGATAGTGCAAGGGTGCCTGTGTTGCAGAGAATGATTGTTTGTATGCAGTAAGGTGTCCCTTCCTGCACATAAATAATCACTAAAGGCATTTTGCTCTTTCTTTGTGTGCTGCAGAATGCAGCGCACATAGAAAAAAGCAAAAGCAAGAACTAAAAGTATTTCTCCTAGTTTTGCCATTCTAACACCTGCTCTTGCATGGCGTTAATTTTTGGCGCTGCCTTAGATTTACACCTCCTTGTGAATCTGGGGCAGCGTTAAAAGCAATGGGAACGCCCACAGCAACAACCATTGCACGTCCCTTTCACGCTAAGTGATATGTGTAAAAGGGCCTTATTTACAAGGTGGCGATAAGCCACAAAAAGTGGCTTAACGCCGCTTTGTAAATATGCAGAAGGGTATATCGCCACCAGAACGCCCCAAAACGTGATGGCAATATCCCCTTGTAAATATGCCCCACTCAGTGCTTGTTGTACGTGTTGATTTCCGCACTGTTAACACTGAGGGTACGACTATTTGCACTTGCAACTTGTGCCCCTAGAGCAATGCTACAAAACGAAACTGTGTGGCCCCTTTGAATTACTCAACAAAGTTAGTCCTTTTTCTTGCTAAACCTAGCGACTTTGTGTTAACTGCCTAAAGGGTTACTATCGAGGGAAGTATAAAATGCATTTGCGCTCTATTTGGAACATTCAAAGTTGTCCTTTCGGTGAAAGTAGTTCTTCTTGTTTTCCCTAAATGTTATTCTAGGTTGACCGTTCGAGGAGGGTTGCCCGGGGGGGGCCTAATTTACTCTTAAGGGTAAGGCCAACGAGTTTGCACTTTATGACTATAAGTTCCTAAACTGTATTTAAGCATATAATGGTCTCGAACTAAATAAATCGTTTTCTAAATTTCTATCCTAATAATATACTAAGTAGTCCTCCTTGAGATATTCTAATGGAGGAAGTTGCCCTTGGCGGCAACTTAGCGAAACATAAGGAAGATGGCTTGAGGTAAACTACGTATGCACTAAGGGCCATATGCATCAAAGGGTTTTGCCCATTCTGTGTCTATGGGAAAATGTGTTCATGCATATGGCCCTAAGCCCTTGCACTTTGCGATTAGAAAACTAATAGCTACTAATTACCCTTCACGGCATACTGCTTAGTTGAAGACTCCTAATACGAAAATCTAGGAAGCTGTACTTTGGACATATGGGGCCAGATGCACAATGGCCAAAATAGCGCCTCGCAAATTGCGAGTCTTTGCGACTCGCAATTTGCGAGGCGCTATTTTGGATGTACAACAGTGTGTAAGACACTGTTTGAGATCCCAATGGGGTCGCAAATAGAGAGGCTCATGAATATTAATGAGCCTCTCGCAATTTGCGACCCCATTGGGAATGGCAGGCCCTCCCAGGTATGGTGGCCTGCTGGGATCAGCAGACCACCATGTCTGGGACTGCTTTTAAATAAAGCAGGTTTTTTTTTTAAATGCAGCCCGTTTTCCTTAAAGGAGAACGGGTTGCATTTAAAAAAAAAAGAAAATGAAACGTTTTTGTTTCATTTTTTAAGGGCAGGCAGTGGTCCCTGGGACCACTGCCTGCCCTTAAAAAATATTTTCCCCTGCGTTTACAAAGGGGAAGGGGACCCCTTCCCTTTTGCGACCCCATTACCACCCTCTCGAAGAGGGTGGTAATTTGCGTGAGTTTTGCGACCGCAATGGCGGTCACAAAACATCTGTACATTGAGTTGCGCTCGCTATTAGGAAGGGAACGCCCCTTCCTAATAGCGAGTCGCAAAATAGGTTTTGTACATACCCCATGCGATTTTTGCATGCGCAAACCCATTTGCGCATGCAAAAATGGTCGTACATCTGGCCCCTGATCATTTATAGATTACGATTTTCTTCAAAACTACTAGACTTAATGGATTACTTGTATTTTTTTATCTTATGGGATCTCAGAGTCAACTGCGAATTTTAATTATAACCATTGTGTTTTATACTGCATTGTAAATTGTTATGACCTCTCACGACTGAAAACAATTAAGATTTGACTTTCAGAAGCATATACTTTAAGCAGAGACATTTCAGAATATTACTAATGGGCGGGCGATGACTTAATTCGGCATCATATCTTCGATCAGTGGGAGTATTCACATGGAGCTCTGTTGGCAACTGTGTAAAACATGAAGAACCAGAATCTCTGCAGAACGCACCTTCCAATATGATACAGGTCCAAATGAGAATGCTATTGATACTTGCAGACTGGCCACAACATTGATGTTTCACAGAACTGGTTCACCTGTCAGACGAATTGCACAATTGACTGCTGTACTGCTGCACCAGATCTCTTGATCAAAGCTCAGTGCAAGATATTGCACCACAGCTTGATACCTGTCCTGAATTCTTCCAGTACAGACATTTTAAATTTACCCCATATAGCATGATTTGGAATCCCAGTAGTTGAATTTCCATAAACAAGTATTTTCCCAAATTAGGTGCCTAACTTTTCCATGGGAACTTAACTCATTCGGTAAAATAAAGGGTTCTTTATTTCAACCCATTCATACATCTACTCTTCAAAATCTCTCATGTAATGTAGTATTTATAGCCTCTTCCTTCAGAGCGAGTGGGAATCAGGCTTTATGCTGCAACAAATCTTATAAATGATATTAAAATGGGTCTTAGAAAAACATCCTTTTTTCCTAGTGAAACAAGTCTTATATTTTCACATTCATAAATTAATAAATATCATCAGTTTTCAATTTTAATTTTATGTTTTCCAGTTCAGAAGTCATAACACACGCTGGTTGTTAAAAGACCTCCTGAGTGTTACTTAAAGGATATTTAAAAAGTTAGACTTTATAATCCTTGTTAGGTTTCACCTGCACAGCTCTTGCGCTGTGCTTGTGAAAGCTATTGTTTTTAATATAAATCTTAAAAGGGGCTTACATCCCTCCTCCTCACTCTCCTGGCTTTTAATTGGTTCCTGTGCTTATCACTTACTTTTCCTCCTTTTCTATTGGCTGTAGCATATGTTCCTGCATTTACCAGTGCTTGTTCCTCCTCTGCCTTCTTATCAGTTTCCCCGTAGCCAAAATACTGTTAACATCCGCTTTGGTGGAACAATTTTTTCATAATGTTTTGCCTCTGTATGCTTTTGACTCTTGCAGCAGATTTATAAAGTGCAATTTATCACCTGGCGAGATTAAGTGATTTGCCCAGAATTACAGGATGTGGGGGCGCCGAGACTGAAACCGGGATCCCCAGCTCTCAAGTCAACAGCTCTGGCCACTGCACCACATCCTCACCACTCCCGCCATGCCAACGACCCTTCCTTCAGAGCAAACTCCATACATACCAGCACAGACTCCATACCTACCGCCCTTCCTTCAGAGCAAACTCCATACCTACCACCCTTCCTCCATAACATATGGCACTGATGGAAACTCCTTTTCAGTTCAAAAGACTATGATATGGAGCTGCTTGAATTTTAGGAGCATGAATAATCTGACTCTTACTACACACGTAACTGTTAGGAAAGATTTAAGTCAGAAATGGTAGGTATCGCCATGCGCATCTGCATTTTGCCACACTTTTCTTCAGCAGCGCATGTCTATGCTCAGCAGCAGGGCTTTAAGTGGGATGAAAAAACTGGGGGGTCTCTCAAAGGGGCGTGGCCAATTTAATGAAGGGCGTGGCTTAAAAACACGTAAGCTAAAAGTTTGTGCTTACCATAGTGTGCTGCCCGTCTTGTATTTTGCTGTTTCTGTCATTGCATCCAGATATATGATACAACAAGTAACATCATACATACAACAAGTCAGGACATATTGGCTTTGTCAATGGTTGTTAGTTGCATAAGATAAATAAGCAGCAACTATGGCGTGTATATAATATTGAAAAAGCTTCCCCTTAAAGCCCTGCTGACACCACGACAATGTTGCTGCTCCCGAGTTTCAAAAAGAGAAGGGAAATCCAGAGAGAAAATGACTCTCTTTAAAGGATTTCCCTTCCCTATAAAGCTCACCTGGCATGACGTCATGCCGTAACTTCTCCAATAGTGAGAAGTGAGCAGTATGAGCACACGCACATCGATGTGCCTGCTGTCACTGCAGTCCGGAAAAAAACGGACCGCCTGTGCCAGGGCACAAAACAGAGCCCGATAGAGACCCGTTTGAAGGCCTCCTCCTTTAAAAAACTGCCGGTGCTCAGCACCGGTGAGACCCGGCCCACTTAAAGCCCTGCTCAGCAGCAATATATCTGCTCTAGGCCTACAGCACATTTGTAAACCTCAGTCACCTCACCCAAAGCCTCCCATAGGTCTAACTACAATACACATCCTTTTCAGCAATGCACTCCGAAAAGGCATCCAGCAACAGGATTCAAAGCGGAGTGCTTTGTGACACCTTTCGGGATTCAAAGTACTGTATGCTCATGGCAATACCACGTTGATTTGGGTTCCAGTTGGGAGCTCTCATCTTGTTCACAATCTTTTATGTGGACGTTTTTCAGAGAAAGGCAGAGCGAAGAATGTGATTAAGCATGTTGTGTGGGCGGGGGGTGGGGGGTGGGGGCACCGCACGTCAGGGCTCACAGCACAAGCTATGAAGTGCACGGTTGGAGAGCCAGTGTGTTCGCTTTAGAAACGATTAGCTGAGTTCATCTACAGAAATCTGCAGTCACTAAATGTTCTCATTCGAAGCAGCTGTCTTCTTGCTGTGCCATGCAGCACTGTGACGACAAGTCATCTCGGAAATCACCAGCTGGTGGTCAGCGCATGCATGGCGGGTGCAGAGACCTGGCATAGCATTGTTGGGTGCCCTGTCCTCAGGCTAGTCAGACTCTATGTGCAATATAGGCTTACCCCTCTCAGTGACCCGTTCTTTTCCGTGCTGTTAATGATTGATTCCCCCAGACGAGCCTGATTTACAGACTCAGGGGCCAATTCCGATCTCGGCCGGTAGTGCTCCGAATCGGATTCGGATTTACCGGATCTGATTCGGAGCCCTGTTTCCCGACCGAATCGTACGCGGGTCCGGCCGAGCGAGTATGATGCAAGCTCCCGCGAAATCGCCGACCGACTCGTACGCGGCTTCAACACGCTCCGAGCGACTCGCACGGACACGACTCGCACCGCGCTATGGAGACGTTTCCCAGCCGGGTAAGTACGATGCGCGCTGCGAGCAGTCCGACCAACTCGCGCCGTCCGGCTCGAAAGAGCTGTCGGAGCTGGACTTTGGGGGTCCGCGTCGGACCCCCCTGTACGCGTAGGCGCGCGAGTCGCACACAGGGGGGACCCATGGGTCCCCCCTACCTGTGCATGTACGCCACGATGCGCATGGACGCGTACCCGCTGTAGGGGGTGCCCTTGTTCGCCTCGCACCCATTGAGTCAATGGGAGCCCGCGTAAACGTTGTACGACCGGCTCCCATTGACTTCAATGGGAGTCCGACCGAATCGAGTCCGATAGCATGCGAATGCATCGTACTCGTCCGGTCGGACTGCTAGGGTCCGATTCGGTCGGAATTCTCTCCGGGTCCGGCTCGGTCGGAGAGATTTCCGGCCGGGATCGGAATCGGCCCCTCAGTCTTTATCAGCGGTATTCTGGCCATAGCTGCCAAGGTTTCAGATTGGTTATGTGTGACATTTTCAGAATTTCAGTGTAATTATGAGTGACATTCAACAACTATGAGTGACACTATCGCGCGAGAAAAATCAAGCAATTAAGACGAGGGAAATATATAAATGCAAAACACACAAGATGATGGACGGAATGCTACACATTGGCAAACATTCACCCCCAGTCACAGATCTGGGTTTAATCCATCGTTATTTTGCTTCACCACGCCACCCCAGTTCAGACATAGCCATATGCAAATCAGTCTTGACCCTGTGCCTCATGGGAACAGTCCAGACCGAACTGCCAAGCCATGTCTTCCCTGGACCAGAATCAAGCATCCTAGGACCGGTTTCAGGCTATCAGCATTCATCAGCCAGGATAGCTTGACTCCAGTGGCGTAGTGAGCACGGGACCCACGTCTGGGCATACCCTTCCCACTTAGGGCGAAATGCAAAACACACAAGATGATGGACGGAATGCTACACATTGGCAAACATTCACCCCCAGTCAAAGATCTTGGTTTAATCCATCGTTATTTTGCTTCACCACGCCACCCCAGTTCAGACATAGCCATATGCAAATCAGTCTTGACCCTGTGCCCCATGGGAACAGTCCAGACCGAACTGCCAAGCCATGTCTTCCCTGGACCAGAATCAAGCATCCTAGGACCGGTTTCAGGCTATCAGCCTTCATCAGCCAGGATAGCTTGACTCCAGTGGCGTAGTGAGCACGGGACCCACGTCTGGGCATACCCTTCCCACTTAGGGCGAAATGCAAAACACACAAGATGATGGACGGAATGCTACACATTGGCAAACATTCACCCCCAGTCACAGATCTGGGTTTAATCCATCGTTATTTTGCTTCACCACGCCACCCCAGTTCAGACATAGCCATATGCAAATCAGTCTTGACCCTGTGCCTCATGGGAACAGTCCAGACCGAACTGCCAAGCCATGTCTTCCCCGGACCAGAATCAAGCATCCTATGACCGGTTTCAGGCTATCATCCTTCATCAGCCAGGATAGCTTGACTCCAGTGGCGTAGTGAGCACGGGACCCACGTCTGGGCATACCCTTCCCACTTAGGGCGAAATGCAAAACACACAAGATGATGGACGGAATGCTACACATTGGCAAACATTCACCCCCAGTCACAGATCTGGGTTTAATCCATCGTTATTTTGCTTCACCACGCCACCCCAGTTCAGACATAGCCATATGCAAATCAGTCTTGACCCTGTGCCTCATGGGAACAGTCCAGACCGAACTGCCAAGCCATGTCTTCCTGGACCAGAATCAAGCATCCTAGGACCGGTTTCAGGCTATCAGCCTTCATCAGCCAGGATAGCTTGACTCCAGTGGCGTAGTGAGCACGGGACCCACGTCTGGGCATACCCTTCCCACTTAGGGCGAAATGCAAAACACACAAGATGATGGACGGAATGCTACACATTGGCAAACATTCACCCCCAGTCACAGATCTGGGTTTAATCCATCGTTATTTTGCTTCACCACGCCACCCCAGTTCAGACATAGCCATATGCAAATCAGTCTTGACCCTGTGCCTCATGGGAACAGTCCAGACCGAACTGCCAAGCCATGTCTTCCCTGGACCAGAATCAAGCATCCTAGGACCGGTTTCAGGCTATCAGCCTTCATCAGCCAGGATAGCTTGACTCCAGTGGCGTAGTGAGCACGGGACCCACGTCTGGGCATACCCTTCCCACTTAGGGCGAAATGCAAAACACACAAGATGATGGACGGTATGCTACACATTGGCAAACATTCACCCCCAGTCACAGATCTGGGTTTAATCCATCGTTATTTTGCTTCACCACGCCACCCCAGTTCAGACATAGCCATATGCAAATCAGTCTTGACCCTGTGCCTCATGGGAACAGTCCAGACCGAACTGCCAAGCCATGTCTTCCTTGGACCAGAATCAAGCATCCTATGACCGGTTTCAGGCTATCATCCTTCATCAGCCAGGATAGCTTGACTCCAGTGGCGTAGTGAGCACGGGACCCACGTCTGGGCATACCCTTCCCACTTAGGGCGAAATGCAAAACACACAAGATGATGGACGGAATGCTACACATTGGCAAACATTCACCCCCAGTCACAGATCTGGGTTTAATCCATCGTTATTTTGCTTCACCACGCCACCCCAGTTCAGACATAGCCATATGCAAATCAGTCTTGACCCTGTGCCTCATGGGAACAGTCCAGACCGAACTGCCAAGCCATGTCTTCCCTGGACCAGAATCAAGCATCCTAGGACCGGTTTCAGGCTATCAGCCTTCATCAGCCAGGATAGCTTGACTCCAGTGGCGTAGTGAGCACGGGACCCACGTCTGGGCATACCCTTCCCACTTAGGGCGAAATGCAAAACACACAAGATGATGGACGGAATGCTACACATTGGCAAACATTCACCCCCAGTCACAGATCTGGGTTTAATCCATCGTTATTTTGCTTCACCACGCCACCCCAGTTCAGACATAGCCATATGCAAATCAGTCTTGACCCTGTGCCTCATGGGAACAGTCCAGACCGAACTGCCAAGCCATGTCTTCCCTGGACCAGAATCAAGCATCCTAGGACCGGTTTCAGGCTATCAGCCTTCATCAGCCAGGATAGCTTGACTCCAGTGGCGTAGTGAGCACGGGACCCACGTCTGGGCATACCCTTCCCACTTAGGGCGAAATGCAAAACACACAAGATGATGGACGGAATGCTACACATTGGCAAACATTCACCCCCAGTCACAGATCTGGGTTTAATCCATCGTTATTTTGCTTCACCACGCCACCCCAGTTCAGACATAGCCATATGTAAATCAGTCTTGACCCTGTGCCTCATGGGAACAGTCCAGACCGAACTGCCAAGCCATGTCTTCCCTGGACCAGAATCAAGCATCCTATGACCGGTTTCAGGCTATCATCCTTCATCAGCCAGGATAGCTTGACTCCAGTGGCGTAGTGAGCACGGGACCCACGTCTGGGCATACCCTTCCCACTTAGGGCGAAATGCAAAACACACAAGATGATGGACGGAATGCTACACATTGGCAAACATTCACCCCCAGTCACAGATCTGGGTTTAATCCATCGTTATTTTGCTTCACCACGCCACCCCAGTTCAGACATAGCCATATGCAAATCAGTCTTGACCCTGTGCCTCATGGGAACAGTCCAGACCGAACTGCCAAGCCATGTCTTCCCTGGACCAGAATCAAGCATCCTAGGACCGGTTTCAGGCTATCAGCCTTCATCAGCCAGTATAGCTTGACTCCAGTGGCGTAGTGAGCACGGGACCCACGTCTGGGCATACCCTTCCCACTTAGGGCGAAATGCAAAACACACAAGATGATGGACGGAATGCTACACATTGGCAAACATTCACCCCCAGTCACAGATCTGGGTTTAATCCATCGTTATTTTGCTTCACCACGCCACCCCAGTTCAGACATAGCCATATGCAAATCAGTCTTGACCCTGTGCCTCATGGGAACAGTCCAGACCGAACTGCCAAGCCATGTCTTCCCTGGACCAGAATCAAGCATCCTAGGACCGGTTTCAGGCTATCAGCCTTCATCAGCCAGGATAGCTTGACTCCAGTGGCGTAGTGAGCACGGGACCCACGTCTGGGCATACCCTTCCCACTTAGGGCAAAATGCAAAACACACAAGATGATGGACGGAATGCTACACATTGGCAAACATTCACCCCCAGTCACAGATCTGGGTTTAATCCATCGTTATTTTGCTTCACCACGCCACCCCAGTTCAGACATAGCCATATGCAAATCAGTCTTGACCCTGTGCCTCATGGGAACAGTCCAGACCGAACTGCCAAGCCATGTCTTCCCTGGACCAGAATCAAGCATCCTAGGACCGGTTTCAGGCTATCAGCCTTCATCAGCCAGGATAGCTTGACTCCAGTGGCGTAGTGAGCACGGGACCCACGTCTGGGCATACCCTTCCCACTTAGGCGAAATGCAAAACACACAAGATGATGGACGGAATGCTACACATTGGCAAACATTCACCCCCAGTCGCAGATCTGGGTTTAATCCATCGTTATTTTGCTTCACCACGCCACCCCAGTTCAGACATAGCCATATGCAAATCAGTCTTGACCCTGTGCCTCATGGGAACAGTCCAGACCGAACTGCCAAGCCATGTCTTCTCTGGACCAGAATCAAGCATCCTAGGACCGGTTTCAGGCTATCAGCCTTCATCAGCCAGGATAGCTTGACTCCAGTGGCGTAGTGAGCACGGGACCCACGTCTGGGCATACCCTTCCCACTTAGGGCGAAATGCAAAACACACAAGATGATGGACGGAATGCTACACATTGGCAAACATTCACCCCCAGTCACAGATCTGGGTTTAATCCATCGTTATTTTGCTTCACCACGCCACCCCAGTTCAGACATAGCCATATGCAAATCAGTCTTGACCCTGTGCCTCATGGGAACAGTCCAGACCGAACTGCCAAGCCATGTCTTCCCTGGACCAGAATCAAGCATCCTAGGACCGGTTTCAGGCTATCAGCCTTCATCAGCCAGGATAGCTTGACTCCAGTGGCGTAGTGAGCACGGGACCCACGTCTGGGCATACCCTTCCCACTTAGGGCGAAATGCAAAACACACAAGATGATGGACGGAATGCTACACATTGGCAAACATTCACCCCCAGTCACAGATCTGGGTTTAATCCATCGTTATTTTGCTTCACCACGCCACCCCAGTTCAGACATAGCCATATGCAAATCAGTCTTGACCCTGTGCCTCATGGGAACAGTCCAGACCGAACTGCCAAGCCATGTCTTCCCTGGACCAGAATCAAGCATCCTAGGACCGGTTTCAGGCTATCAGCCTTCATCAGCCAGGATAGCTTGACTCCAGTGGCGTAGTGAGCACGGGACCCACGTCTGGGCATACCCTTCCCACTTAGGGCGAAATGCAAAACACACAAGATGATGGACGGAATGCTACACATTGGCAAACATTCACCCCCAGTCACAGATCTGGGTTTAATCCATCGTTATTTTGATTCACCACGCCACCCCAGTTCAGACATAGCCATATGCAAATCAGTCTTGACCCTGTGCCTCATGGGAACAGTCCAGACCGAACTGCCAAGCCATGTCTTTCCTGGACCAGAGTCAAGCATCCTAGGACCGGTTTCAGGCTATCAGCCTTCATCAGCCAGGATAGCTTGACTCCAGTGGCGTAGTGAGCACGGGACCCACGTCTGGGCATACCCTTCCCACTTAGGGCGAAATGCAAAACACACAAGATGATGGACGGAATGCTACACATTGGCAAACATTCACCCCCAGTCACAGATCTGGGTTTAATCCATCGTTATTTTGCTTCACCACGCCACCCCAGTTCAGACATAGCCATATGCAAATCAGTCTTGACCCTGTGCCTCATGGGAACAGTCCAGACCGAACTGCCAAGCCATGTCTTCCCTGGACCAGAATCAAGCATCCTAGGACCGGTTTCAGGCTATCAGCCTTCATCAGCCAGGATAGCTTGACTCCAGTGGCGTAGTGAGCACGGGACCCACGTCTGGGCATACCCTTCCCACTTAGGGCGAAATGCAAAACACACAAGATGATGGACGGAATGCTACACATTGGCAAACATTCACCCCCAGTCACAGATCTGGGTTTAATCCATCGTTATTTTGCTTCACCACGCCACCCCAGTTCAGACATAGCCATATGCAAATCAGTCTTGACCCTGTGCCTCATGGGAACAGTCCAGACCGAACTGCCAAGCCATGTCTTCCCTGGACCAGACTCAAGCATCCTAGGACCGGTTTCAGGCTATCAGCCTTCATCAGCCAGGATAGCTTGACTCCAGTGGCGTAGTGAGCACGGGACCCACGTCTGGGCATACCCTTCCCACTTATAAATACCAGATATTACATCCAGCTGACAAGTTTTCAGATTGATTATATGTAACATTTACAAGGAATAATTGCATTTATGAGTGACATTGTAGTTCCAAATGTGTGACACCTTTATTAACAGTTTCTCACAAACGTAACCGAGGAATAAAGTCCATGTCCATATAAAGAAATAAATATCGAAAACTACCCACTTCTGATCATGAGAAGGCTTACAAAAGACCTCGTAAGTACTGTAAACTCCCTGTAATGGAAGGCACTAACGGATTTTGCATTTCTATGGTGATTTTTCCTGTAGTGAATACAGAATTACTCAGTATATTGCTGAGGCTTTAAACTGTTTCAAATTGCTAGATCTTTGGTAAAGGCAGCAGTCACTGATAGCCAGACATATCTCAGGCAGGCCTCGAATGTGGCTCTTTGGGGTCCGGACTGTCACTTTAGCTAATAGTGCCTGCTGCACCAGCTGTCACCACTGAGCACGAGTCAAGCCTCCAGAACAGTAGATACTGGCATGTAGCTTTGATGATTAGGCCACTTAGGACTGCTAGGTCAGGCGCCAGAGGAATTGCATCTGTAGAGTTGTGTGCTTTGTAGGAACAAGAAGGGTTCTTTAAGGGATTGGTTATGCTTGCTTGATTTACAGATTGGGGGGGAATTAAAGTCTTTGTTAAATTGTGCCTCTGACCTTTCCTCCCTGATCAGGTAGTTTTGCAGCCTGGCACTGTTTGCAGTCGAGGCTCCTTTCCAATTTAATTTGATGTCGGAAAAAATGTGAATGTGGGCATATGTAATGTAACTAGTGCTCATGTAAAGAGGTTCAACAGTTTTGGATTGAGGTGATGCTATATAAAATGGTAAAAGAAAAACATGTCACCCAGAAAACGTTTTGCCCCAATTCCTCTGCACTGGGCTAAGCGCTGATAAAGCGCGAAGGCTAGCCTGTGTGTCTAAAATCACAGGGCTGTCAGGCTGATACACTTCAGGAGGAGTAAAGAGCAGAGTGCTGGCTGGACCGGGAGAAAACTCTATGTCAGAGTTCTTCAATCTGTGGGGCGCGCACTCCACCCTAAAATATTACCTTTGTTGTCTTCCACTGTCCCCGGGTGGAGGTCTTCACCCATTTCAAATCGGAATTTGTTTTTCATTAGAGAACTCCGGTAACAGAGGGTTGGAGGGGGAGGGAGGGGAAATCATGGGGCACGACGTGCCCATGCCTTTGTCTGTTAAGAGCTAACAGTTCACCGTCCCAGGAGGGGGTTAATTGGTAGAGCTGAAAAGCTTCAGCTGCAGTGGGAGGCAGGAAGTCTCCTCTGCTAAAACCGAAAGCAAACGAACAGACAGTCCTGTTCCTTTGCGTTCGATTTCATAGCAGAGGAGACTCCTTGCCTCCCACTGCAGCTGAAATGACTGATACTAAGCGAGATGTCCAATGAAATCAGAGGGTATGGGACGAAGGAGACTAAAGTGTATTCATGAGCCATGTTGTGGGTTCCAGACTCAAGGGCTCTTCTGTTGGGTTTAATAGCTCTGTCATTGTCCATTGTATATGCCAATTTTTTTTTGGGGGTATAGTTAGTGCTATATATATGTATTCTGATTTTATAATTCGTATTTAAATGCATGTATATATTACTTGAACATGAAGTGATAGTATATAAAACTGATCGTACTTTTGTTTGGTTCATCCCCATGTGTTCATTACCCAAGCACCTAACCATCCATTCACATCCACCCATTCTTCCATCAACCCACAACTAAACATATATCCATACACACATTGAATCCATTCATGTATATAACCACACCCATCCATTTTGTGCTCAGGCAGCCATCCGTTTATCCTTGTATACAGTCATTCAGCCATCGATCCATCCATCCAGGTATCTAACCAACATCCACCTAGTGCCAATATGGATTTTCTGGCTGCATGTGAATCTGTGTGTGTTTTGCTCTGCATGTATGTTTGCTTCTGGGAGTGGTATGTTTGCATATACATCTCTGGAAGTGTGGTTTCTGATTTTGTCTAGTAATATCAAACAACATACACCCATTCCAACAAATAACACATAGACCTAAGAAACGCAAGACAAAAGGCTTTACCAATGTTTGTTTCATTAATGCCCAACTGCAGCATCTACACTATATTTAAGATCCAGACCGCCACAGAGTATGCATTCCTTTAAAGACTAGCGATGGAAGGTTTGTCTGCACTGCTGAGCCCAATAAGTAACTATTTTCAGGAAAAAATGTCTTCCCCACCCCAGGCCTTTCTTTCACATTAGTCGAGTAGACCCTTCCAGAAGACTTCTCTACAGACAGGCCCCAGCGTCTGCTAGGTATTGCTTTCCCTCCTTTGGAAAAGGGGGTGTTCAAGTGCCTCTCCCCTCCCCTCCTTCTTTCCCTGTGTTCCCTACATACATGGCCAAAGTTTCTTCTCATTTTGTGGAAGGATGCTCTGGCCTCGTGCATCTGTTGTCTGCAATGAACGTGGTAGTAGCTTGACTAATGCTGCTTGCTTTCTTGTACTTGTTTCTGGTGTGAGGGGTGTCTATACTGTTCTCGTTTGTGCTTTTCTGGTTCTTTGGATGTTTGAGGCTCTGCTGATGCTGCTGGACATTCCATGTACATTCCATGTTTGCCCTGCTGCTGCTTGTGCTGTCCTGCCACATGTGTGAGGCAATCTTAATGTGTTGCTGCCTGTGCTCTGTCTGTCTCGTCTGGCTAAGGAAACCTGGCTTACTGCTGCATTTGCTGTACTTGTTCTTTGCTTGAGGAAAGTATTTCCTGCTGCAAAGCGAGTTGTATTATTTGGCTAATGAAAGTTTGCACTGCTCCATTCTAGGGTGTATCTGTTGTCTTTGCATAAGTAAGCTTATAGTGCTGCTTCTGATACCATGCGTGTTCGTTGTGCGTAATGAAAGCTTGGGCTGTTTATGCTTACACCGCCTACTTGAGAAATACACTCATGCCTTTTTTACAGTACTTGTTCTGTGACAGAGATTTGCATGCTGCTGCCTGTGCTGCACCTGTTCTGTGTGTGTGAGGAAAGCTTGCACTGCTGCTGTTGATGTGTCTGTCTCGTTTGCACTGCTTCTGTCCATGCTGCATTTGTTAGGTGTGTGAGAGATGCTTGCAGTGCTGTTGTCGGTGATGTGTCTGTATCATTTGCACCGCTTCTGTCCGTGCTGCACCTGTTCTGTGTGTGTGAGAGAAGCTTGCACTGCTGCTGTCGGTGATGTGTCTGTCTCGTTTGCACTGCTTCTGTCTGTGCTGCATTATTCTGTGTGTGTGAGAAGCTTGCACTGCTGCTGTCGGTGATGTGTTTGTCTCGTTTGCACTGCTTCTGTCTGTGCTGCATTATTCTGTGTGTGACAGAAGCTTCCACTGCTGCTGTCGGTGATGTGTAAAACAAAGCATCCTAGTAAAAACAATTTGCGCACATTTTATCTTGGAATATTGTGTTTTGAGCCGTGTAATAAGCCTCTGTCATTTCACCACAACCACTCACAAACCCGCAGTTTACTAAACACTCTTATTGTGTAGAACATTATTTGCCGGATATGGCCCGTGATATGCGCGTGGCGGTCGATTATGTAGTGTACCAGGTTCCAGAAATTTCTGTCAGGTGGTGGGGGGGCCCAACATCTAAAAAAATTTAGCTGGGGGGGCTCAACCTACAAAAGTTTGAAGACCTCTGCTATATGTTATTGAAACCAGAAACACACAAAACAACTTCGCTGGGCCCAGGCCGGTTTCCATAGCAACCGGTCACCTCTCTATGACCTGGGCTCAGATCATGCTTCAATATGTAAGCTGTCCCGTAGGTGTTAATTAGGAAGCAAATTAGTACCAATACAGTTAGATAACAGTAAACCTCCTAATATTTGCCGACTTGCAAATTACTTTTTACAATTATCATGATTAGTATTTGAAGAATTAAATTCATTTACTGGTGTACTCACCTGACACTGTGCCCGGATGGTGCCAGGCAGCTGACGACCTGCCTTTAGACTGTGGGAGCCCTATGTGCGTCTCGGCCCGCCCGTGCTGTTCAGAACAGACAGATACAGGACTCATCCATGTGGTTGCCAGTAAGTGGCAGCACCTTGGACACACATATCCTGCTGTGCTGTGCCCTCTGGAGTCCAGGGTCTCTTTGACCCACGTGGACCCGGGTCAAGTCTCCCAAACAGAATGTTAGAGGCCCCAGCACGGATCTCTTAAGCTGCCAAACGATCATCAATCATGCAATTATTCCTTGGAAATGTTACATAAAATCAATCTGAAAACTTGGCAGCTGGATGTAATATTTGGTATTTATATGTTTCCCTCGTCTTAATTGCTTGATTTTTCTCGTGCGAAAGTGTCACTCATAGTCATTGAATGTCACTCATAATTACACTGAAATTCTGAAAATGTCACACATAACCAATCTGAAACCTTGGCAGCTATGAGTATGTTCGGTGCGTGCCTTCTCTGCTGATTGACTTCAGCGGCCCGACTCAATGCAGACGTTCTTGCTCCCAGCTACTGCTGCATTCTGCAGGCATAGGGCGAACAGTCACTCTTGCAGAGCCCCATTACGTCAAATGATTATAGCTCACCTACACCACCGGCCTAGTTTTTCCTAGACCCGCTCTATCATGGCTGTAGTTCTCCAAGCTGATTTGTAGTAAAAAGCAGGTAGTCAGAGCGGCAGCACTGCAGCGCGATAGTGATATTAATAACATTTTAAAATACATGTTGCAGCAGAGAGAGGTACCTCCCTAACTTTGTGACGCTCTTCATACGGGCCGCACCTTGTCGCGCTGACGCAGCAAACACCGGCCCGTGTATTGTGTTTCTCAGCAGAAGCTGGAGGGGCTGGTGTGCTGAGGAACAACTCCAGCTGCCCCCGCGGTCCTTGCAGGGGTAAGCTGCCGGTCGGGTCCGTAGTTGATCAAATAACCGCGGCACAACTTGGTCATTGTGTGAGTAGCGCTGCCATTGCCACTGCCTGCAGCCTGCCACTAGTTTATTTGAACTGTAGCCACCCGCTCACCACTCGCGCCGCAGCGTCATGACGCATGAATGTATAGTCATTAAGCATGCTACGGCGTGTGCCGGTGAATTCTGTTACATTGTAGCAGCTTATAGCTGCAGACTCGCGCCCAAGCCTGGTGGAAGCAACGAGGCTCCAGACAAGACCAGCTTTCGTTTTTCAGTAATAGTATTGGTACATGATTTACTTAGAGCTGAGGAGGCGCTATTATGCGTGACTTCGCATTTCAGTGCGGTGATGCAGACCACCACACTGAAATGTGTTAGTCTAACGCCTGATGCGTGATACTTGGCAGGGCTGTCTGGCTGCTCAGCAAGTTTGACAAGTGATGCGTGACGAGCTGCAGTACAATATCAAGCGCTACTAGTCTGCACAGTGGCACTGGGGATGGTGCTCCATGGAACAGATTTCCTACCTATCTGTTATACGTATCTGGGCCAGGGAACGAGGGCCTCGTTCACAAGGCTTTGGGCAGGACATAAACACTTAAAGCTACGCGTGCATAAAATATGGATGATCTATAAAAAGCCCTGTACGGCTCAGATACGCCATCAAAAGTGTACGTCACAAGTGCGCATTGCACGCTGCGTGCATTTTATGGATTTAGCCAAAGAATGTGCGTAAGTGTACAGCAGAGGCCGTTTCAAGAGGTGTAACTGACGGAACAAGCATTGGCATAGCCAATAGGTCTCGCCATTTGGACCTCATTAGTATTTAGCCATGCAGCACATTATCCTGGGTATTACATCATCTACTGCTACTTTATGTGCAGTGGTGAAATGCCACACACACACCCAAGGATGGGGTTCTGTGCAAATGTAATGAAAATATAATAAAGTTGTGTGCACGTGTGCCATGTGGAAAAAACGGTGGTATTGAGAAACTCTAGGGTCTGGGCATGGAGACAGTAGAATAGTGCATCCGGAATACTATCTCTGTGACATCAAGAAATGTGGGTAGTTGTCTGTGTGTGTGCATAGAACGATGGTTGTAAGCGCTCGAGGGAGGCCCCCATGTTTGGTTTCGGGTGTCTGAGAGCAGGTTCACTGTGTACATACAGTGTGCAGAAAAGGGTTTTCGCAAGAGAGCTCAGACACTGTTTGTCTTTGTGAGAGGAAAAGGGATGTAACTATCAGTGGTTCAGCAGGTGCAGTGGCACCAGGTCAAAAGTGCCCATTTCAACCAAATTGTACGAGAAAACTGCTATTAGGTGTTCATGATCGACATCACCCTATATATGGAGCACATGCGACTTGATTGCCATGTGACTGTGTAAAAACACATATATACAAGGAATTAGTGAAGCAGCAGTTCAACGGGATAAATAAAAAGTTCTCTCGCCCTGAAGAAGTTTCACAGTCAGAAGGAATGACATGCGTTGACTGTTTTTGTTGGATATCTAACCAAGAATAAAGAAAGAATATCGAAACAGTCTTTATTGTGTATTGTTTACATTGAAAGAGTGCTCTTCCTCAACCATGATTCAGAAACAAGGTTTAGATGTTTTTTTACTTTAAAACGAGGGAATAGTTGGGCTGTTTTCCATTCTTGCACCAGGGCCCATGGCACCCTTGCCTCTTGTTGAGAGCAGCGGCGTACACGCGTGTGCACATTACAGCCTCTCTGAGAGGCCTCAGTACTCTGTACAGGACTCTGTCACTTACCCGGCATCATTCAGGGCAGCACCAGGGGTGATTCATTCTTGAGGGCTGGTGACTGCTGCCAGAGAGCGCTCTTCAGCGGCTGCCTATGAAATGACTGCCTGCCTCCGCTGGCTGGGCGAAACGTCGACGAAAAAGCTAATTTCCGATAAGCCTGCTCCAAGAGGTGTCAGCTTGAAGGCGAATCCATGCTCTGGGAGAGGGTGTGTGAGGGGCTGAGGTGTGCTTTCTGTGGGCAGAAGAGAGGCCAGATTTCTGCCCTGGGGAGATATCCCGAGAATGAAGAATGGGCTTGTGCAGGGATTAGAGGAACTTCAGGAAGAGGGAATACAAGGTGAGAGGAGAAGGCGATGCATGCAAAAAACAAGCCTAGAACAGGCTACAGCTTGGGCGAGGATACACTGGTGGGAAGAGTTTATACAAGCCCTTAGGCTAACAGTTGGATTTCATTTGGGCCAACGTGTGATGAAATTGAGTACAATCATATAAAGTAATGTTTATAAGAAGGCGCTAGGTACAATCTAGTAAAATCAAGGATGCAACAATGATATGTTTGTGTGGTGCAAGCTGCCATGGTCTACATGCTTTGTGGTTGTGCAGCAAGCCAGGCGTGTCTAGTGCACACCTCCGCAGCACGAGTCCTAACAAAACTGCAAAACTGAATCGAAATTTAACCGAAACTCCATGTTCGCCGCAAATGCAGTAGCCACTAGGTGTGCCGTCTTCCAAGGTGCTGGTGCATGTGCGCTGTAACAGGAGTGCTCTCATTCTGCGTTTCCGATTTCAAACCACAGGTGCCTCAATTTAATAGAAATATTGAATAAACGTTGTGCAGTTCGGAAATATTACTTCCAAGTAACTGCCAACAATATTAGCGAATTATGCAAGCATCTGTGTATGTACCGTACGCACGTGCATAGATGTATCTTTAAACTCCTTACGAGTTTAGCGGTCGGGAAAAGAGGAGATAACGTGAACATAGGTGCACTTTTACCCACACTTCTTACACACCGAAAACGTGTGCCTCTATTAGTCATCAAAAAGCTCTGTGGGTAACGGCACTCGTTTTACAAACGTGCCAGTCCGTGACTCGGCTGTTCACCATTAACAGCTGAAATGAATATACTTAGTTTGGGTTCCAGGCATTTGACATCAGTTACGAGAGTAAATTTTGTCACGCAGTATGTGCAATAAAAGTTTTTACTGTGAACCATAAACATTGGTGGAAAAAATAAAAACGGGCTGTCACTAATCTTTCATTAGAAATGTGGAATGGCCACTAACCCGAGGATTCTAAGGCCACAGCGCCTCACAAACCCTATATATGCAAATGAGGTCCTTGTGAAGAACAAGCTAATCAATGAAACACGCACTGGCCAAAAACCTACAAGTATGAGTTTTAATTGCCATTTTTTTGAGGGGCGGGGCGTCCACCTTAAAAAGACTAATTATTAGGAATAAACAAAGCCAGGTCAGGCCTGAGCCGGCGCTCCCGGCACTGCAGGTTGTCGCTGGTGATGCTGGCCGGGGTCTCGGTGGCGTCCAGGGCCCGCTCCAGCCGCCTCTTCTGGGCCAGCAACAGGTCGGTCTGGGACGTCAGGTCCCCGATCTCGCGGCACAGCTCGGAGCACCAGAAGTGCAGGTCCTGCAGCCGCTCGCCCAGGGCCTTCGTCACCCCGGCCTGGCTGCGCTGGGACCTCGTCTCGGTCTCCGCCGCCAGCCGCTTGGAGCCCGCTCTCCAAGGTGTCCCGGTCAGAGAAGGCCTGAGCGAACTCGGCCTGGCGCCGCCCACTCACTTGGAAGGTACTTAGCGGTGCGAAAGCCTGCGGTGGCCAGGCCGGAGGAGGGTAGGGGCAGGGCGGGCTCACAAGGTCCTGGGGGTGGGATGGAGCATGGCGGGACACTCTGGGGGACCGGAGGGCGAGAGATGAGCACCGGCCGTGGAAGCACAGAGCGCTAGGGGGCGGCACACAGCACACCAACATGGCTACATGAGAAGACCGGCTCTCGGGGCTCTGGACGCGGCGGCGAAAATAGTGCTCACATAGTAAATAACACGTACCATGCAACACTCGAACTAAAGGGGCCAGTAGCCATGGAAGGATACACATGACGACATGGCCGTCATAAGGAGGGACTAACAGCCTATACACCAATCGGAAGGCAGCATTTAGAAAGGACAAAGACACAAGCCAATGAAAAAGATGGGCGGAGAGTGAGCGGAACTTCAACAGAGCTTCCACTCCATAATGAATACTGCATGCCTCGCAAAGCGAGCAGCGCATGCGCGCTGCCGCTATTGGATCGACCTAAAAATGGGACTGTCAGAGAAGCTGCTAAGGACAGCCAAAGGAAACGTGGTTCACATCCACAAAGCAGGTCCTTTTGGGGGAACCATCAAACACTTGACATAGTTGTTAGAGCAACCGATTTTCACTTGAATGCACCTGGCGGCAGCAGTAGAAGAAAGTGAGTGATACAGCGCGCCAATCATAATAGTAATAATATTAATAACTATAGTAACAATTGTTTTTTACATTGCGCTTCATTCCATAACTCACCATTTGATATGAATACTAAACGTGTAAATATAAGCTATATCAAAGCTGCACCACTTCACAGATGTATACAATCCAATCATATTTTGTCCTGTCCGTTTTGAGAAAATATAAGGTTCCTGCTTTATTGATTTTTTCTTAAAAGAGCCACAGCCAACGCGTTTCGTTCTGCAAACAGAACTTCTTCAGGGCGTTCCTCTATTTCGCGAAACCATTAGGTAATTGATACGTGACGTAGTAGTCTCTCACTTCAAAATTTCCTTTGGAGATTATACTCTTATATCTTATCCGTATATCTCAACGTCGCTTCTAAGTAAGACGTTACGTAATGACCTTTTCGTATTCGCACAAAGACCAAATCGGAACCGGGTGTGGTGTTGTGTTATGATAGTCACTCTGATTTCTCAAATGAGTATGTACATTGAGCACAGCACACACCGTACCTTACAAAAGGGCCAGTACGCCCAACTTGACTTCTCGGCGTTCCAATTCCCGCCTGTGGTTCCTAAACGTGTAAATGCATACAGCACGTAATGATTAACTTAAGCCAGGTATTTACATAAATATACGTGAATTACCAAAAAGTTATAGTTTTCATTCCAGCAATAAGGTTACAGATTTATGTTGTCTTTGTTGGATTGACTCCGTGGTTAGCCATCAGCTGCGGTCAGTTGTGGACTCCGAAAATTCCCAACCCACAGAAGTGTGCAAAAGGTGCCTGCTGATACTCCAGGTCAGATAGACAGCCCACCAGCTCCACGAAACTGTTGGAACGTCATCTTGCGCCACAGTCAGCTTAGCCCTTCTTTCTCTCATGTTGGGACTTAAATGGGCAAAGCCTTCTGCACCCACCAGCTCAAGCTGAAACGTGAACTCTATCTTGAAGTATTCACTAACCGAGAAACTGTCTTGGAGCAATTGGAGATAATACTTGTCTTGTTGGTCGAAACATACATCTACAACTCTCACCTTCATCTTAAACAAAGCCGTCACGAAATGTACTCAGGGGCATGTCACCCTTTCATGCTGCCACTTGTGAACCTCTCAAGTTCACTTTAAAATTTTCACACACTTTTTGTGTCATCATTTGTTTGATAGAGTTCACAGGAGTGAGGAACAGGACAAAATGAAAATTTTACAACAATACAACTTTGTACATCGTGGTGTACAATTCCAATCACAGTATAACGGATAGCTCCGATTGTTGATGGAAGGAGAGGTGTTGGAGGAATAGACAGGAGGGTGGGTAGCAGGGGGGGGCAAAGGGTGAGAGAGCGTGCACCGTTGGTAATATCACCAGTGCCTATAGTGGGGTGGTACAAAGCAGCTGATGGACGACGGACTCCTGGTAGAGGGCAGTTTGGTACTCGGGTGATGTGGAGCATGCGCTGTCTATTAGGATCCACATTGTGAGCGCAGCAGTGTATATACGAGGTTGGACATCAGGTGATAGGCAGAATTGGCAGGTGAAGGGAGGCAAGGTGGTAAGGGATGGAAGGCGGTGGAAGGTGGAGGTGGGAGGAATGGGGATAGGAGGAGGGGAGCAATCCCTGATCTGGTCCCAGCGTGGGGTACATTGCAGGTATCGGTTGATATAAATAGTCTGGAGGGCAAGGGGGTGGGTGTACCATGTAGCAGGAGAGGAAGTGATAACGACCATACGATAGTGAGGGCGGAGCGATAATACGTTGTTAGAAGAGTCAGGGAAATTCACATCCCCCGAGGGAGGGTGAGGCTATCAGCTGTTGGAGAGAAGGTGGTGGTCGGTCTCGGTGGATAGGGGAGGGTGTGAAGTATGGGGGGTTGTTCTGCCTACGTGACCAGGAGTTGTTTGGGGGGGTGGTGGGCGCTCAGATGGGGAGGAGTGTGGGGTGGGCAAGGGTGGGCAATAGGAAGAGAGTGGGGGGCGAGGAGGGGGGAAGGAAGGGGGGAAGGAGAGGTGGTAAGGGAGGTGGGGTAGCGATGAGTGGATAGGGATGGAGAGGGAGGGTAGTAGTGGGTCGGGGGAGGGGCTGGGGGAGAGGGGAGAAGTGCAACGGAGCAGATAAGCAATAATGAAAAGGGAAAGGGTGGAGAAGCTGGGCCTCCTTCTTATCTGTGGGTGGCCGGTTGGGGGTGCTAGGCGAGCTGTTGTGCAAATGGCTGTGGGAAGTTGGTGTGTGGTCTCTTTAAGAAATGGGGCCCATGTTTGCGTGAATATCTCCATCTGGTCTTGTATTCCGTAAATAATGCCTTGGTGGGATGCCGTTTGAATCATTGCCACCATCCAGTCCTCTTGTGAGGGGGGTGTAGCCGATCTCCATTTCCGGAGAATACAGAGCTTGGCTGTGGCTAGCGCTGTGTGAAGAAGGTGGCGTTGTGGTTGCGTGATATTTGGGATGCTACCAGTATCATGTAGAAGAATAACTGTGGGTTGGAGAGGTAGGCTAAGGGGAATCGTCTCTCCCAGGGTGCTCCCTACGTGGGACCAGAAGGTGTGAGTAGAAGGGCACTCGCAGAGTACATGTGGGAGGTCGCAACACATATCCGGGCACCTCCAGCATTTGGAATGAGGCAGTAGGCCAGCCTTATGCAACTTCACCAGGGTCCAGTACCAGTCATGGAGGGTTTTGAAGAGACAGAATTTTAACCTAGCCTCTCTGGTTCCCCTATCTAGGTCTTCTACCAGTTCTGTCCAGTCCTCCTCCTCTGCCATGAATGGCAACTGTATTTGCCACTTGGCTCAGAGGCTTTGTAGGAGGGGTTGCGAGAACAGATGATGTGTCAAGGTGCAATAAAGTCCAGACATCACTCCTTTATGTAGACCCCAGGGCAATAGATACTCAACTATTGGAGAGGATGGTAACGTCCACTGGCGTGGGCCAAGGCAGCGTCTCAGACAGTGTTGCAACTGCAGGTATCGCCAGGCCTGTGATGCGCGAGTAGCCCAAAGTCTTCTTGTAGCTGAACAAAGGATTTCAAGTCACCATCTATTATCACTTGGTCTAGTGTTCGTATGTTCAGAGCTGACCAGATGGGCCAGTAAAGCCTCCTACTGTCAATTCTAATACAGTCATTACCCCATATCGGCGCCTTCGTGTGTAGGCAATGGTGAGTGCCCAAAAGGTGATGCGCACGTTGCCATGCTTTGCGTGTAGCCTGCAGCACGGGATGCGGGCCAGCGCGGGTGTGGTAGGGTCTCTATACAGGGGGTCGAGGCCACGCTTTGACCAAGGAGCGACCTTTCAGTTACCACCCACTGTGGTGGATCTGGCGTAGACGGGAGCAGATAAGCCAGCTGTGAGAGGTGTAGAGCCAAGGCATAATGTTCTACCGATGGTAGGCCCACTCCGCCACAGGAGCGGCGGGCCATAAGTTTGGAAGCGGCCAAGCGGGGGCGGGCAGTGCTCCAGATGAAGGTCCGTATGCGCGTTATGCTTAGTTTCACCAGGGGTACCACTATGGGCAGCAATCCTAGAATATAGGTAAAGCGCGTCATTGTGACCATTCTTACTGATTGGACTCTACCCCACTTGAAGAATACTAATTGGGACCATTTCTCGAAATCCGCTGCCATCTGTGAGATGAGGGGTGGCAGGTTATCCTTCACCATTCCGGCAAGGCCTCTACCTCTCCAGCTCCCCATGGTATTTGAGCCATGATGACTTCCATCTGTAGAGGTAGGCCTGGATCGCTGCCTTCGTGGTGTCCGAGGAAAGTGGGAGGGCCTCGCTTTTAATCCAATTTATCTTATATCCTGATAAGGTTGCAAAATTCGTCTATGCTTTGTAATTGCGCCGGTTGCGGGAGGTTTCTAAGAGTGAGTAGAATATCATCGGCATACAAGTATATTTTAGATATGCCGCCTTCAATAGTAATGCCCGTTACCCGCGGTGATTGACGAATAACAGAGGCCAGTGGTTCCATGGCCAGTAGGAATAAGAGGGGGATAGCGGGCATTCCTGGTAAGTACCTCTCCGAATTTCAAAGGTATCCGACAGGAACCCTCTGCAGTTGACCTGGGCCACGGGGCAGTCATACAGTAGGCGAACCTTGGAGATGAATTGATCGCCAAGCCCAAAACGTTTCATGGTTGCAAAGAGGTAGCTCCAGTCTATGCGGTCAAATGCCTTCTCCGCATCGAGGGAGTGGGCCACCGCATCCCCCGGCAAGTCTTTCACGGTCCATAGTGTATGGGCTAGGCTGCGGAGGTGGTTCCTATAGGAATGGCTGGGACAAAGCCAACCTGAGTGTGATGTACGAGAGAGGGAATTACCTTCTTCAGGCACGCGGCTAGTATACTGGCCAGTATTTTGATGTCTCCATTCGGGAGGGAGATGGGGCAGTAACTGCCACATAGGAGCGGGTCTCTCCCTGGTTTGGATAGAACCGTGACTACCGCTCTGTTGGAGAGGGGACACAAGGTGGCTGTCCTTTTGGCCTCCTGTATGGTGGCATGAAGTGTGTCTATTGCATCCGTACCGGATCACTTGTAATATTCTGCGGGGAAGCTGTCCCGACCCAGTGCCTTGTGATAGGGTAGGTTAGTGATGGCTGCCATTATTTCCTCCTTACTGATGTCCCATTCTAGGAGTTCTCTTCCTTTGTCCATCAGATGAGGAAGGTTGGCACTCTTGAGATATGCGGAGATCCTTTCCATCGTGGCCGGTGCTTCTGGCGTATATAGACGCGCATAAAATGTGGCAAACTCATTGACTATATCTTGGGGTCTCGTAAGGGTCTCTCCTGTCTCTGATTGTATTGTGGGGATAGCCATCGCTGCTTTTCGTTGCCAAAGCTGTACCGCAAACTAGCGTCCTGCTTTTCCCCCTATTCATAGTGTCTACCTTTGAGGAGTTGGAGAGCTTTGGTGGTGAAAAGGTTGTTGAGGGCTATGCGGGCTATCTCCAGGCAGTGGCGGTTAGTTACCGAGGGTTGAGCGGTGTAAAGGTGAGTAAGGGAGGAAATCTGGGTTTTCAATTCGGTGTTTCGGAGAGATGCCTGTTTGTTAGCCAGCGCCACGTCTTTCATGAGTTGACCATGAAGGGTGGCTTTTGCGGCTGCCCATAAGGTCCTCTGGGAGTCCACTGACCCCCTGTTGGTCGCCAGGTAATTTGAGAGGTGTTCGCGCAATATGTTTTTGCCTTGTGGGGAGCAGTACCTCTGGGTTTTCATACACCAGGGCTTGCGGCCCTGAGAGGCAAGACCGATGTCCAGGGTCATCAGGACCGGGGAAAGGTCGGAGAGGGCAGTTTCCAGTATGCTGGATTCACCTACGAGTGGAACCACGGAGTGGGATACAAGGAGGTAGTCTAACCTAGATTGGGTCCCATGTGCCGGGGATAGGAATGTGTATTCCTTGTCGGTAGGGTGGCATTGTCATCAGTGAACTACCAGGCCATGGTCCAGGACTATGTCACTGAGCAGGGCCCTGTCTCCGTTGTTCCCTTTATCTAAGGGTCCCGTCCTGTCCAAAACTGTGTCGCGGGCCAGATTCCAGTCGCTGCCTATGATGTATCTAGACGCACCTATCTCTACAAGTAACCGGTTAAGTTGTAGGAAAAAGGAGCATTTGGCCGATCCTACGCAAAAGTATCTGTCTCTCAATTTGAGTTTGTCAAGCGTGTACTGACCCTTGGTCTGACCATTTTTTACCATCTGTAACAGGTAGGGTTTTTGCTGAGGAGGATCACAACTCTGCATTTCCTTGGTTGGCCCCCCTCAGAGGTGGGCGGCACCACTACGCTGCTGTGGATAACTCTACCCACCCAGTTGCGTCAGAGTTTGTCAGACTCCAAAGCATCAAGATGTGTCTCGCAGAAGTGCAATGTCAGCTTTTTTTGTTTGAAAGTAGGAGAGTACTTTTTTCCACTTTATGTAGTGGGTGAGGCCATTCACGTTCCACGAGAGGACTCGCAGCGGGCGTTGGCTAGAGACAGTGCGTGTAGCCATGGGTGTTCAAAGGTGCCTGTGAGGCGTACGGTTGTCCGTGTGTTAGGGTTGGTTTGTAGAGAGTGAGTCACGGTGTGAGAGGGCGGTGTATCAGCAGGGGGGTTCAAGGATGGGGGGTTGATGTTTATGTGTATGAAATATGGGAGGATGGAGGAGGGGTATTGTGTCATGTGTAGGAGGTGGAGGCGGTGTGTAGAAGGGGGGTAGGGTGCAGGTGGGGGAAGAGAGGGAGGAAAGGAGGAGATAATAGCTAGGATGTGCTGGAAAGGATTTCATTGGTCGCGTAGGCAGAGGGGCCCCTAGTTATCGCTCAGTGGTATCAGGGATGTGCGACTAAGGGTAATCGGCGTAGGTGTCGGAGAGGGGGTCAGGAAGGGAACGGAACGGCCAGGAAAAGGAGGGGGAGCAGGAGTATGGGTAAGGTTGGGGATAAGGTTAGCGATCCGCGCTGCCATAAGCTCGTGGACTGAGCTTCAAGTCTAGGCTTGCGGGCTATGTCTAGAAGGGGTGGGAGTCCGTTCGGTGACATCGATAATTACGAAGTGTGCCAACCTGACCATATGGGCAGAGCTGGAAATGAAAATGAAAGCGGGGGTTGCGTCAGCCGTTGCTGGCGGGGGGGAGGAAGAATGTATTGGAGGACTCTCAGGGTCTGCTTAGGCGATGGAGAGGAGGGCGTGCCCTCAGCAGACAGCTATGTGCGTGGCAGTGGGAAGGAGAAGAGAGAGGGACGCACAGTCATTGGCGTGGCCCATGATATGAGGTGTCAGTCCTGGGGCTGCGGGTTGTGCAAGAGCGTTTGGAACTGTGTCGGCGCTGATCGAATGGGGAGTGGGAACTGCGGGGAAGGGGCCAAGGTGCAGGATCGTGTCATTGAGGCCACGGTGGCGGGCGTAGGCTTGTCTAGGTTAAAAAGTTATGATAGGTGTTGTGTTTGATAGGGGTTTATCGGGGTCATTCAGGGGGTGGGGGCCGGGTGAAGACGTGAGCATCAATCCTGTTCGTGGTAGATCCAGGACTTTTGCTAGTCTGGAGGGAAGGGGGGGTGAAGCGTGCCGGACAGTAGTAGTGCGGCACCCCTGGTGGTATATAGGGGGGGGTTACCCTATCCCATCCCCCCGGATCTAGGGGGCACCACAGCAGTAGTGCGTGGGGTATTATTGCTATATATGGCTAAAAAAGGGGATAGCGCAGTGCGGAGAGGGACATCGCTGTAGAGGGGTTGGCAGGGGATAACACACTATGAGTCTGGGAGCTCAAGCTCAGTGTGACAATGTCAGCACTGAAATGGATGAGGAGTAGCTCTCAGTGTGGGAGGGGGAGGAGGGGGATAGTAGCTGTTAACAATGTGATGTATGGTATGCATAACAGAGCATAGACAATATATACGCACATGGTGGATAAACTGTGAGAAAAAAGAACATTTAGGCATATTACAATACGAGCATATGAATAAAGAAGCTGGTACTCAGCCGCCCGGATCTCCTGCCAGGTACCGTCTTCATAGCCCTGGTGCTGCAGATGTACCACAGATGCACCCCACAGCCGGGGGATGCTTCGTTCATGGCGTCTTCCCCTCTATGTGCGTGGGCTTCAAGAGGGAACCAGGATTTGTCTCTATCTAGGTCCTGTGTTAGAGCGTCACTGCTTGAAGAGCCTGAGTTCTGTCTCCCATACAGCGGGAAGCCCTGTCGGGGTCTCTTCCCCTGTTGCAGTAGCCCCCAGAGTTCCGGCGGGGTCCTCTAAAAGGGGCAGGGAGTGTCGGTGATGGCAGAGCAGGGTTGTCTCCGGGGGCAGAGGTGTGCGTGTCTATGCTCCGGGGGTAAGGCCATCCAGAAAGCATCGGAGATCTTTGGGGTCGAAGAATTCCTTCGTGACACTGTCCCTGGTGATGAGAAAGCACGCCGGTTCGAAGAGGCCATATTTTATGTCCATTTGTTGTAGGGTGGGCCTTAGGGAGAGGAAGGCTTTACGATGCTCATTTGTCTCCTTGTAAAAGTCTGCTGAATTCTTGATCTCATGGCCCTCTTACTTGTATTGACCATGGGTACGGGCTGCGGTGATGAGTTGGCGTGCTTGTTTGTGACGTATAAAGAAGGCAATGAGGGGCCTCGGGCGGGTGGCATATCCCCGCCACGGTAGACCGATGTGGTGTGATCTCTGCATCTCCAGAGGGGGATCAAAGGTCAGTCCCGTGAGTGCTGGGAGGGTGTCCCTCAGGAAGGATCTGGTGTCCGGCCCTTCCGAATTTTCTGGGAATCCAAAGAAGCGGACGTTGTCCCTCTGGCTTCTATCTTCCAAGTCAATGACCTTACTGCGAAGGTACAGGAGTTCCTGATCTCTCTTTAGTGTAGTGTTGAGGCGATCCTCTAGTGTGGTTACCCGATGGGTCAGGTCCTCAATGCAGGTATGGAATCCCGTGACGTCCATCCTGATGGATTTGGTTTCGGTGGCCAGGGCGGAGGTGGTGGTCTCCATGCTCTCTAGTGTGCGACCCACTGCCAAAATCTCAAGTAGTATACGTTCCATGGTGGTATCTGATGAGGCAGCCATATCCAAAGAGGGAGGGCCGGGCTCTGGGAGAGTAGTATTCTGGGCGCTGTTCGGTGACCGGCCCTATTTGAGGGCTTCCATGAAGAGTAGCTGCCGCTCTGGCTTCCCCGTCGGTTTCCCAGAAGGCATCCGTGGGCTGCCCGCGGCAGCCGTGTGCAGGTCAATGTAATGTAGAGGCTGCGGTCGCTCTCCCAGGGTCTATGAGGGTGCAGAGCGGGTACAAGGATGTATTAGCTGCAGGGGCCAATCCGGTGCCCGTGTGGTTCAAAGTCCAAGAGTAGATCCCACAATACGCGGTGGGGATGAGGGCGGGGCAGCAGAATGGGCGAGACTGCGTGTCTCGGAGCGGGCTTCACACATGCATCTCCGCAGCCCACGTCTCGGGCTGAGCTGGACCTTAAGGATGTCCACAGGGGCAGCAGAGTGCAATGTGCCGGGGCTCAATCCAGGGGCCTCTTGTGGTCAGATAGGTGGGAGGCAGGGACACAGGAAGGGGGGGCTGCTGCAAGTGGAGACCTTCGATCCTTCAGGGTAACGGGAGGCTCGCTGAGGATGGCCCCCCTCACCCTTTCCTCACCCTTGTTATAGTAGCTTGGGTAGAACTGCCCTAGTGGTGAGTCGGTGTGAGCAGAGGTGCCTGGTAGGCAGGCATTGTTGCTGAGTGACTAGGCGTGGCAGGCGTCTTCTATAGGCACACTCCTCAGACAGGGGTGGGGCTGCAGGTGATAGGGTAGCCGTTGCAGATGCAGTCCCTTGTTAGACGTCTGGTCCAACCCCTGATGTGCCTGGTGGGTTAGGGCAAGGCAATCTGCAAGGTGGGGATGGGAGGGAGTGTAGGTCTTGCAGCTCCCCTAGAGGCCTGAGGTAGCAGAGATGAACACGCCCACTCACCGCCACCCGGCCTGGTTCGATGTTGATTTTCACTGCGGGCTGCAGCCCGCAACTCCACATGCTGTCATGGAGCATGTGGAGGGCGCTCTGGAGGGCCGCTCTTTCACTTTCGGCGGTCCTTCAGGCATTGGCAATTTTTGTAATGCGCGCCTTCAGCTGCTCGGCCTATGCAACCGCGGCATCTCCGGCCCGCTCCAAGGCACTGCAGAGGGTGGAGTCATTCCACGGCAGTCTGGGTGGTGGAGGGGACAATGTCACCAGCCCCGCGGCGTCAAGGGCAATGTCCAGTCGCCGGTGGACGGCGGTGGCATCCGGTGTGCCGCGACCCCCCTGGCTGCTGGTTTGTTGGCTTGTATCCCAGTGGAGGGTGCCACCTCTCACTGTGGGCTGCGGACACCCTCGCTGCTGTGGGCCACTCGCTGGCTTCTCAATCCGGGAGCGGCCCTCGGCCCAGGAGGACAATGTGCAGGATCACCGCAGTGTTGGCACCTCAGGAGCTCATCATGGGTGCCCCGGCATCGGTTATGGAGGCCGCTGTTGCCGTCCGGGGCTCCCTCCTTCTCGGAGCTCGGTTCTCAGGCGGTCAGCGTGGCCAGAACAAGCCCCCTTCGTGGCCAGACCACGCCCCCTCACACACTTTTGCAAGATTATGCATGTTTCATATCCACTGCCTTAGAAGAATGTAAATGAGCTTGCCCTGTTGGATTTAAGTAATACCATTATTGCTGCAGCACCTTCTGGGTTGGACTCCAAGAGCAATACTAAACCTTAAACCGGTTCTTCACTCTGCAGCAATCATGGGTGCCCGTAAATATGGCTGCTTCATCTCTATCCTGCTTTCCACTTGGAGCCAGGATGCTGTTTGTGATCTGCAAACATTATTTTCAAAGCACTTCTGCAACCGCAGCAGCGGTACGTGCAGGTAAGCACGGTGGGCGGGGTGCGGGGGATGTCGACATGCGACGGAATAGGATTTATTTATTTATTTATTTTATTTCCCCTATTCCGTCTTCTGTCAACTTCCCCTCCCTCCCGCTCCACTGCGCTTACCTGCACGGACTGCCACTGTTCAACCACCCTGATTGCCTGGTTCATGCCCCACTTGTACCAAGTGTCACTAACACCTGCATTTCCACATTCACTAGGGTGAATAATCTATGTTCACATTTTAGGTTTCACCTGCACAGCGATTGCATTGTGCTTGTTAGGTTTCGCCTGTACAGCGGTGCTTGTGAAATCAATTGTTTTTAATATAAACATTAAAAGGGGCTTACATCCCACCCACTTGCTTTCCTGGCTTTTCATTGGTTCATGTGCTTGCCAATTACTTTTCCTCCATTTCTATTGGCTGTAGCATATTATCTTGCATGTACCAATGCGAGTTTCTCCTCTGCTTCTTTTATCATTTTCCTGTAGCCGAAATACTGTTAACATCCGCTTTGTTGGAACAACTTTTTCATAAAGTTTTGCCTTTTTCTGCTTTTTCCTCTTGCAGCAGATTTATATAGCACAACCTATCACCCGGAGAGATTAAGTGATTTGCCCAGCATTACAGGATACTGCTGCGCTGACACTCAAACTGGGATCCCCAGCTTTCAAGTCAGCAGATCTGGCCACTGCGCCACATCCTCTCCACTCCTGTGATACTTTTGAGGGAGCTCTTTCCTTTGTCTCAGAGGGTGAATATTATTCATCACATACGCGAAACGGATGCATTACCAATGCTTATTTCAAATTGTGGAACAATACCTATTGGTGGCCTCCAATCTATATCTAGACATAAACAATTATGTTCATAAAAAGAAATAGATAGGCCTGTGGCTTATTCTTCTAGGGAAAGGCAATTGCCACATCCTTGCTTAAGACCACCAGTATCACAGAAAAAACTCCAGCAAGTAACATGGATATCAATGCCGATGTTTGCAAAACATTATTGCCTATATTAGGGTGGATGTTCATGTAGATCAAGTGTCCCTGCTTAACTTGTTTAAGATATCCATACTATTCTGTCTCTAGGTTTTCAAGATCTGTTCTCTATCATTTTGGTCAAGTCAGCTATTCTATTCACTGTTGATGAATATCAGCAAACATCCTACAATGGAGAAGAAAACTTTACTGTGAGGAAATGGGGTGTATTATATGGTGTGGTAGTGGAACCTCACCGTGTAATACACTTACCAATCCCATTAGGACCTTTGGGTTTTATCTGTCAACCTTCAGCTCAATCCTGGGTAGCTGTGGCACTCAGAAGCGAGGCTTACACAGAGGAACAAGTGTTAGACATTTGAGGAGCAACAAAACAAAAGAAGAAGAAACCAACACGACGCTCCAGAAAATCCGACACCAATTTATAAAAATAGGCTGCATTTTGATAAGAATTTAGACACTAGAAAGAAAAATATCCACCGGAGGGTTCCAGAGATATAGATCTTACAAGCAAAAATAAATGAATGCAATTTTACTTATCCGTGAACAAGCCTTGGCAAAGTCAATTAATTGTACACTTGGAAACTTTTTCAAAGAAAACCTAGGTAAGTGTCACTGTGGTTGGTCAGAAGTACTTGGGGCGACCAACTTCAGCAGGGAGATAGTCAGGGGGACCAGAAAGGTCCTCAAGAACAGTTGCCTTCACAGGAGAAACAGTCCTTCAACAGTTCTAGGCACTTTATCCGCGTTGCAATGGTTTTCTATGGAGTGGTCAGGTTGCAAGGGATGAAGGATGCTGAAGATGTTCTTAGGATGCTGTAGCTGCAACGCGGTCAATCAAGGTCTTTCTGCAGGGATTCCTCAGTCCACGAAGATGGTGAGGGGGTCCTGGTTTTAGGGTAGACAACCCACAAAGTCCTCTCCAGTCTGGCCGAAGTTCATTCGCCACTAGACTACCAGTCGCTCATTGCTGCGGTCACAGGCCAATCCTTCCTGGGTTGATAACTTTCCTTCTGAGGCACCCTGACACTCCCTGGAAGCACTTCTGGACTCAGTGAACTTGAGTGCAACTATGTGCATCAGGTCTTGGTCCTCGGTGCTGCACGGCGGCAGTGGCAGCGACTTGAAGACTTTGGGCTACCAACTTGCCCCAGCAGGCTTCTTCCGCTGTTGTGTCCCTGCATTGTGAACAGGAGGCCAGTCAGCTTGCCCTCGGAGTTCTCTTGACTTGATAGGCTCTGGACTCAACTATCTTTGAGCAGGACATGGCAGGTGCAGTCCCTCTCTTTGCTAGCCACCAGGTGCAGCTGGTGCAGTCCTCATCGGTACAGCCTCTATTTGGTGCAGCAAGGCAGTCCTTCTTCCAAGTCCTTATGCTTGAAAAATGCCCACAGGGCAGGAGGCGGTTGGTCAAAATGGGCTACCAGGTTCCCTCCCACCTAGTCACCCCTTCCTATGGAATGTGGGATCTGGCTATCCCAGGATGCACCATTCTTCCCACTTCAAAGTTGGCGAGACCCCTCTCTCGCTGTTCAGTCCTGCCTAGCCCACCTCTGGGGTGTGGCTACCTCAGGCCTTCAAGCCCCTGGGGAAACAGGTTTGGCAACAGGTTTGCCCGCTCTGCTCCCCATGCCAGCCTGTCTACTTCAACAATGGGGCAGCCTTCCCCTTGGTGTCTCACATCTGCTCTTCAAAGGCGGCTTCACCGTTGAAGCCTTCCTTTTGGGGCTAACACCTAAGTGGTTTACTGCAGGAGGGATGTGACACCTCCCTGGCCTGTATTCCCTAATTGTTTTCCTTCCTGAGAGTTGTTGGCATGTCTCTCTAAGAGGGCAGAAAACTGTCTTGTGGAGCAGGCTCCATGTGTGCCCGGGAAGGCACAGGATTTTAAAGGCAACACAGTAGCAGCTTAGCTAAAGCTGCACACTGCAACAAGTTACTTTAATTTTGACTTAGGATATAAGTCAGGCTTAATGTAACAAGTTGTTTGATACCTTGGAGTGACTACTTTGGTCACACCATTTAGTAGGCAGCACAGCTGAGGGGTCAGCGTATAATCCTGTACTCGCTAAATTGGCAACCAAGTCTTTCCACAGTAAAACAGTTGTTTCTCGTGTTTTACTGTAAGGACATGTAAAGTTCATGTCCTGACCGTGTCATATGTTGCACCCTTCCTTTAGGCCTCAGTAGGCTTGCCAGAGGGGTGACTTACATAAATGCACAGGGTAAGCGAAGGCTTTGCCATTGCCTTCAATGGCAAAGTCCGGCTAGCAGTGCAGGACTGGTCTGCCAGTCTGCAGTGGCGGACTAAGGGGCTTGTTTTACTTGGGGGACCTCCATGCCATGGGTTCCAGGAACTTACAGGTAAGTTATTGATTTCCATTTGAGTACAGCCAATTCGACATACACTTTAGGGTCCGGGCACAGGCACTGAGGTCAGATTAGCAGGTCTTAGTGCCCTCTTAAAGTCGAAAAACCAGCAGCATCACTTGAAAAACTTGGGGGTGGCCATATAAAAAGAGGAATTTACTTGCAGTTACTTACTTATGAACTCCTCCCTGGAAATCAAAGAGATGAGATGAAAAGAACCATAGCAGGAAATTAAATTAACTTGTTCAAAATTAAAAGCTTCAGGATGAACCCACTTGCAACTGCTTTGGCTATGCCTTTTGAAATAGATGGGCCATCTTGTACCCTTAAAGACATTGTATCGTTCAACGAATCTGTAGGCGTGAAGGCTGTGTATGCCAATCTACTAATTTATCTTTAATTATTGCTTATTTATAGAGTTCAAGGTAGCTTTATTCTAAACATATCTGCTAGTTTTAATAGGAACTTTATCTAGTGGGTAGCTAAAGTTCTCCCCCAGGGGATCCTCATCAATAGTCAGAAACACATGCGGGCATCCCGGAGCAATTTAAAATGATACATATATGCATAACAAAAATTTTACCATAGTACCATACATATATGTTTGCAGCCTTAAGAGTCTAAAAATGGCCAGATTTCATTGAATTTTCATTTTAAGTAGATGTCATCTGCATAGAAATGCATCACTAATAAAAAGTGACGATTGAAAATCTTTCACAAACCTTTTTAAAAACAAAAGGAAACGGGAATATTTTTAGCCAATAGGCTGCAATCCGAAGTATAGTAGAGAAAAACTGTCCCTGTGCCTTTAAGAGCCTCACAATACACCCTGTATCCAATCATGCCTCACAGGTGACAGTTAGGTAATTTAATTTTACTGGCTACTGGAGACAGGATCCCGGGGCACTGAGTTCTGCCCTTTTGGCTTAAAAGCATTGGAAAATCTTTCCAAAACCTTTCCTTTGTCAGTCATTCAACCTTTTTGCAGTTAGATCTTTTTCTGTCAGACAATGAATTATTTTCTTGTCAAGAAGGCCTTCACTTTTTGAAAAGTGCCCTTCCTATTGAAAGAAGAAGGCCCTCACTTTGTCTGTATTGTTTTCCTTCTGGAAACGTATCCCCCAGAGACATGTACCAACTGTCGGAAACTTTCCAGAAGGACTCTCAAGGACAGAGAAAAAATTAGGCCTTATGGCCTCCAAGAGAGAGGCAAGGTACAGCAGCTCGCTCATCAATAGGCCTTGAGAAAGTTCAGCCTTCTTCCAAAGATCCCTTCTCTCACTCCATGAACTCTCATAGAAGGAGATCCAGAAAGAGACATCACCAAAGGAAGATGAGATGCTCCCAATCAATGTAGAAAAGCAAGAGTTCGAGGATGGAAAAGCTACCAGTATATTAGTCGTCGACAGGTACGCTGCCGAAGACACTGTTGAGACCTCAATCTATGTCAAAAGACTTTCGATGTTCACCATCGAAGCACCCTTTGGCATCAAAGTTGCAATCAAAAGGCCACATCGATTAACGTTATCGAAACATATTTTAACATTGAAAACAATGCCAAAAGCAACAACGACGTCAAAAGAGATACATTCAGCGTCGAAGCATAGAACACATTCTTTACCAGCGAAGTCACCAAATCTGCCACTAAGTCTAGACCACACTCTACATCAAGAGCTAGATCCCTATGAAGGAAGTGGCCCAATTCGGGTCACTCGGGTCACTAATGACCACCTCTTAGCCTTCCATACCAAATGAAGAGTTGGTCAGACAGTAGAGAATACAAACCAATAACTGTTTATTCAGAATACACTCAGAGCGGTGCCCAGTCGCTAGGAGTGCTGCAGAGGGACTGAAATCAACAAGCATAAAGATACATTTAGTACATTTCGTAACTGGGCTAGAACACGCCCATTATGGAATTTTCCAGGCAGGTGCTGCATAGCAATGGAAACGAGAAGAAAAACAATCTCAGTGCCCATATCTTCAGTCGGCCCTGTCACCAGACAAGTGGGAGAAGGCCTCTATCTAGTGAGAAAGGTATGCGCTAATAAGAACAGTCTATTCATTAGTGAAGCAAAACCCAACCTTGGAGAAATGAAACCTAGCAGAAGCCTTTTCTGAGAAATAGCAAAGGATTAGTTTCGATCATGATTTAAAATGGCGTCTGAATAGAAAATGTGCCGCGAATGCTAACTTACATAGGATAATGCGCAAGCAGACACATTTCTATACTAACAGACCCTCCTTTTAGCATGACCTAAAACATTTTTCAGCAGCAATAAGAAAAATATAAAATCAGGAAAACAAAAGACCATAAGAATAACTTCTTATGAATATTCCATATTCCCAGTATCAGGAAGGGAGATTGTAAGGAGGGAAGAAGTCTTGAAAATGCCCTCATCTATCTGCATTAGGTTGTCTATCTCTTTCTACACCATAATTGCAGCATTGGTATCATGAATCAATATTTTTCTCTTTGGAGTGAGAAGGGTGGTACAATAAGAGCAACAGAAGGGAAGGCACTGAATAAGGGCACAACAAAATACCAATATCACAAACAAGTAAATTACCTTTTCAAGAATTTAACCCCAGCCACCAAAAAGGGACCAACTCCAATTTCCACTTTCCATTCCCTTGACATTCTCGAGGATGTCTAATATGTGTTTAGTAATGTTCTTTTCCACATTTTTGATCCCGACTACACACTGATCGCCCACCTCCGTGCATACACCACCACTCTTGGCTAGAATAAAATCCACTGCGTACCTAGTCTGTTCAGAATATATTCGCATACTCTCCAACTCTGTAGTGATGTCGCGTAAAGCAGCCACTGTAGTGTTAGATAATATTTGCAACTTGCACCCAAAATATTCTCTGGCTTTCTCACCCCGGGCAATAGAGGTACCACCCAAAGTGAAGATAGAAGAAAGGATGTATCCAAAAGTTATTCCATTACTATAGTTATTCACCTCTATATCAGTCACTCCCTCGCAGAATTCTTTGGTCAGAGTCCTTTTAACCCAGCGGACATTAGGCTTAGCGTACTTACAGGGCAAGCCTAAGGGCAACACCATCCCAAGAGCGACATCGTCGGTACCATTATGAACATTAGAATAAGTACCATTAGACAAAAAATAAAACCCTGGGTGTGCATAAATCGGTCCTTTGTAATCTACTGCATCATATCTGGTGTTCATTCCAAACGTACTCGGATTCTTGTCATTCACCAGGGGCATTGTATTTTTTTACAGCACTATCCCCGAACAATTGATATACAAAGAAGTGTCCATACTATTCACGATAGGGCAACAAGGAGGATAATAACCAGCCTCCCGGGTAACTATCAATTCCTTATAGTGCCAACCCACCAATGTGACATTCTGTTCTTCCATGTAAAAGTTGTCTCAATATGTGTTGTTATCACACCCTGGATAATCCATTCCCAGTGGCCTTCTATAATATAGACAAGGACCTGGATAGCCAAAACCAAAAACTCCTTTCACTTCAGTAAACTGCTCTGGACGAGTGTAGGTATAGTTCACAAGAGATAATGGGTAAGCAGTCCCTAAACTAGTGACAGACTCAGTGGGGTAACAAGCGGTCCTTTCTCCGAAAAATCTCTCATGTGTATCTAGAAACACATTGCTCTGGCTGTCCTTTTCTTTCTTGGTGGGGAAATAATAACCCCACACAATATGATCAGCAATAAAACCAAAAGAACAACACATGTCATTTTCTTCTTACGGGTCCACACCACATTATGTGGGGCAATAAGAATAACTGGCTGCTCTTCCTCAGCAACCAACCTACCAAAGGGATACTTAACAAATGATGAAATGGGGGCAAAATGCAAAGGAAATATACAAGTTCCCAGTGTCCGTCAGAGCCTCACTGGTACAGGCTCCTATTGTCCATCAATACGTTGGCGCTTGCTCTGTCCTAAGCTCATATCCCACGTCGATCACGATGGTATACCTCCATGGTATACTTGGGTCATCCCTATCTAACGTTCAAACAACTAACTAAAATAAGCAAAAGATCCACCACCAAGCTTTAATAAATCTCCGTTGGTACTATAACTCAGTACAGCCTATCTTACACAGTCCATCCCTAATCTCTTTTCTCCTTGGATGCATTTTCCCTCAGCCGAGGGCACAAATTGTACCTGGTAGCCCCAGGCACTGTAAGATCGGTGAACAACGGCTCCTGGATAGCTCGTATTTCCGGAGGAACAGCCGCATTCAACACGTCATCATTTTCCTTATCCGTCTGAGTCCAAATTAGTTAGACATCACTGAATGGGACAAACCAAGGCACTCACACTCGGAGTCCCCAATGCCGTCCTTGACCCACTGATCGTAGGGTAGAGGTAGAGGAACCTTCCGACAATGGGTGGAGTGCACCCAGTTCTTATAGCCAGCAACCTTTACAGCAGTACGTGTCACTAACAGGACCTGTTCAGGCTCCAAACTTTTCTTTTGCTGAAAATTGCGGAGCAGCACAAAGTCACCAGGCTGAATGTCGTGGCCGGGTCCCTCTGGTATAGATGGAAGGGACTCCCGCACCTGTTGGTGAATAGAACATAAACTTTCTGTTAACTGGCCAAGATAATCGATCAACACAGGATACTCAATATCCGAAAACCTGCGAGGACGCAGGCCACCCCAGACATTTGCCGGGCGTCCAAACACGACCTCATACGGTGACAATTCTATTCTAGAATGAGCTGTCATTCTTGTTGACAAAAGTGCTAATGGTAAAGCATCTGGCCACTGTAACCCTGTCGTCTCCTGAATTTTTGCCAATTTCAGCTTGAGAGTACCATTGTACTTCTCAACCAAACCCGCTGACTGCGGATGATTGGCAGCATGAAATTTCTGCTTCACATGAAGACCCTCACAAATCAATTGAATCACTTTTGCATTAAAATGACTTCCGTTGTCACTCCAGATCACTCGGGGCAAGCCAAAATGAGGAAAGAACTCCTTCAGGAGTACCTTTGCAGTCGTAATGGCTGTATTGTCTTTCGTGGGGTAAGCCCCAACCCATTTGCTGAATGCACATACAACCACCAAAACATACTTCAAATTATTACATCTCTCTAACTCAATGTAGTCCATGTGAAGGACTTCAAAAGGGAAGGTGGGTGGTGCAAAATTACCAGGCGGTGTAGGGGTACCCTTCCCAGGATTATGCATCATGCATACCATGCAGTACTTCACTAAGTGTGCAGCTGTCTTAGAGATATTGTCATTTTGCCATACAGGATCTAATAATTTACAAATGCCTTTAGCACTAATATGAGCTGGAACGTGGGCCATAGTAACCACAGGAAGAACATATGCATCTGGTAACATCCATCTCTGTTTCCCTGATCTATCAATCCAACATCCTTCTTCATTCAACTGTGCTGTACTTTCCTGCCACACCGCTAATTCTTCTATTGTGGCTTCACTCTGTATTTCCTTTACACTTTCAAGGGTATCTTCAAACATGACAACCTCAGGGACCCACCTAGCTGGACCTGCTACAAACATTCTTTTCATCTTTGTCCGGGCCGTTTCCTTAGCTGTCTGATCTGCAAAAGCATTTCCTCTACCTATATCATCAATGACATTTCGGTGGGCGCTACACTTCACAATTGCCAATTTCTTGGGGAGTGTCAAAGCAGACAAAAGCCTCAATATGAGATGCCCATGTTGGATCTTGGTGCCATGGGAGGTAAGGAACCCTCTCTCCGCCCAGAGTCGCCCAAAATTAGGCGCCACTCCGAAGGCATACTGGCTGTCAGTATAAATATTGACAACCAGTCCTTCCCTTAATTAGCAAGCTCGAATAAGGGCAGCTATGCGACAGCTTGAGCTGACTGATAAGAGACCCGTGATGTCTCTACTACCGTGCGCAGTGTGGTAATAGCATAGGCTGTAGCGGTGGTGGCATCTGGTGCCACCACCACTACAGCCATCAACATATAGTTCCCCTTGTGGATCAGATAAGGGAACATCAGTCAAGTCTACCCGTCCTTTCGTCTCTTCCTCCGTTCGGAAGATACAATCATGTTTATCAACTTCATCACTCTCGGAAGGGAAGGGTAGTAAAGTGGCTGGGTTCAGAGTAGCACATCTTTTAATTGTGATATGTTTAGCAAACAATGTCAGTTCATAGCCGGTAAGACGTGCACTGGTGAGGTGCTGTGTCTTTGTCTTATTCAAAAGCTTGTCCACAGCATGGGGTCCATGACTGTGAGGTCAGTATCAAGTACGAGACCAGCCGATTGTCTGATTGAAGTGGCCACAGCCGCAACCGCTCTTAGACAACTCGGGAGGGCTCTCGCAACTGGATCAAGCACAGCAGAGAAATAAGCACACGGCCGTTGCTTATCCCAAAATTTTTGTGTTAAAACAGAAAGCGCACAGCCGGCCATCTCATGGACGTATAACACAAAAGGCTTACTGTAGTTAGGTGTACCAAGCATGGGAGCCAAACAAAGCGCAGTTTTCAATTGCTCAAAAGACTGGTGACATTCAGGCATCCAAGGCAAAGGCTCATGCACTTCTTTAGTTGTTAATGTAAGCAAGGGTTTGATTAGTAGGGAGTAATTAGGTATCCACTGGCGACAGTAGGAAGTGATACCTATAAAAGCGCGCACATCTTTCTGCGTTTGGAATGGGCATTCTAACAATGGTACTGAGACGCTCTGGGGTCAACCTCCTACCCTCCTTCGACAGTAGGTGACCTAAATAGGTGACCTCCTGTCGACAATACTGAAATTTAGAAAGGGAAACCTTATGGCCATGATGAGCTAAATGTAACTCAGTTTAACTGTACTGTCTTTACAACCTTGTTCTGTGTCGGAAGCGATGAGCAAGTCATCAACATACTGAACCAATACATTACCTGAGGGAAGCGAAAGGGAATCCAACTGACTCTTTAGAGCTTGACTATAAATACTCAGACTCTCTGTATAGCCCTGAGGAGCTCGACAGAACCTAAAGCTCCTACCAACTAGGGTGAACTCAAACAGATATCTACTATCTGGAGGAATAAAAATACTAAAGAATGCATTTTTCAAATCAATAACAGAAAAGAATTTAGCAGTTGAAGGAATCATTGTCAAAAGGGTGGTAATATCAAGAACCACCAGAAACTGGAGGACCACAATCTTGTTAACTTCGCGCCGGTCAATCACAAAACGATAAACATCCTCCTGATCATCAGGGGAACCTGAGGGTGCCCGTTTAAGAATCAGAAGAATAGGACTATTACAAATATTGGCAGAAGTCTCTTCAACTACACCCTTTTGTATCAAATCCTGAATAATCTGTAGAAGGGCTGGTTCTCCCACCTGAGGTATCTTATACTGAGGAATACGAGGCAAAATAGTATTGTCTTTGACCTGTATCGAAACTGGTGGTATATGCAATAGTCCTACATCTGTATCACCTGTCGCCCATAGAGTGGATGGTACATTAGCAAATTCAACAGGAAGAGGGTGGGACAGACACTGTTTAGTACTCACATTTGGGCCCATCATCATATAAACACCTTCCGGGGAACAATAAATAGTAGCATGCAATTTCTTCAATAAAGCCAAACCCATCAAATTCTCACCACAATTGGTCATCAACAAAAACGGGGAATCCACAGTAAAAGGACCAACAGTCAATGCTAGGGGTAGTGAAATGGGGCTTACAACCGGTACACTTGAAAAACCTACCGAAACATTATTATGGTCAGTCAGAGCCAATCCCATGAAACAATTGCTGAGAAACAGAACCCTTTGTTGCACCTGTGTCCACCAAAAATTCCTTAGTCAAGCCTTGCAAATCCGCAGTGACATAAGGACCACACTGATCTACAGGTATCGGAACTGGTCCCTCACTCTGTCCCTGGCTATCCTAGCTGTAAGACATCCCTGTCACCTCATCCGTGTCGTAATCATCATGATAATACTGTATGTCGCGAGGGTCATCAAAATAATTGGTATCAGAACGACCCTGTGAGACCACAGCACTCTGAGCTCTATCGGTCCCACGACCTCGTCCACAAGGACCTCGCCCTCTAGGAACTGCAACTTTCTGCAAAAGCACAGGACACTCGCTACGCCAATGACCCTCCTCCTTACAGTATGCATACTGATTCGGCCCCAAAGGTGTCGTGGTCGTCTGTCTGCTAGTACGCGTAAGCTGTCTAGAAGGACCACCGCGTGCTCTACCATTCCACCTAAACGCTTGCTGTAAAAACACCTTCATCTTCAACTCCTTATGCTTTTTATCTGTCTTCTCCTTCTCCTCTTGGTCATGGTGTTCATAATATTGAGTCATATTCAAAATAACAGAGGGGGAATTTCAGGAAGCAGATTAGAAACAAATCTATCAACAAACAACCGAACTCCTCCCTCAATAGACATATCCTGCCCACTATAATCCAAAAACATATCCGAGTGAAAAAATCAGACACACTTTAATCCTTTTTCTGTTGACAAGCCGTCAACTTGTCCCAACTTACTTTCTTCGGCGGAATAAGAAAATGCATATATATAATAAGCTCGAGGCTTATCACCTGGCTTCCTTTCCTGATCCCATCCCTTAATCTGGTCCCAGGTTCCACCCAACTCCGCAACATGATCCTGCGTATGAACTTGTCTCCAAATATCAACTGGAACAAGAAGACCAAAAAACATTTCAATATCAGCAAGAGTCATGACAGTAGAAGAGGCAGCTTCGGTCAACTCTTTATTAATAAGCAGTGGGATTTTTCCTCGGATCAGGCAAATGAGTCTTAAGAGATAAAACCTCACTTCATTTCCACAGTGTATAAACCCATTGTTCCTGAAAATGGGCTGACACACCTGGTCTGGTGACAGTACCGAGCTGATCCGTTAACTCTGGTATTTCTGGGTGATATATAGGATGAACCTCTCGCATAGGACTCTTCTCATGCAATCTACCCCTATATGCGATTAACGTTGTAACATTCCCGAAAACTTGGCCGGGCTACAAACCGCTAACATACACACGATCTCTAATATCATTTAGAATTTGCGGTGCATCATTCCCAAAGTGTTGCTGCCAAAGACTAATCAACGTAGCAGACATATGCTTAAGAGCATGCTGCTGTACAAAGGGCTCAAAATCTCGCATAACTGCCCAAACATCCTCCACACTATAAATGGGATTACGACCCCACTGCACCACCTATTACTTGTTTTTCTTCATCCCCCACCCCAGATCGCACTAATGGGCCCATTTGCTCCTTAAACTTTGTCCAATCTCTATCCTCAAATCCGCATACTGGCGTCTCAATATTCAAAATTGTCAGGGGATGAAGAACCATGGAAGGAGAAACAACAGAAGTGACAGGTACAATCGCTGCTGGTGCTTGTACCGGAGGAGAGAGAACAGAAGATACAGGAGTCGAGACAGTAGGTGTGCTAATAGTCATAGTTGCCAAAGATGGCGAAGGTAAAGAAGGAACAGAGGGTGTGGTGGCCAAAGCCATCGAAACAACAGTTGTAGTATCAAGAGCAGTTGGAGCGGATACGACAGGCTGCTGCGGCTGCAAGGGAACAGCGGGGTATATCCTCTGCGGAGCATATGGAGGCGGGGGTCGAGTGTCTAGCAATTCCTCCACAAAAGCATCTGTTTCCTCTTGGGCCAAATAAGATTTATCAATATGCAACCGAAACCTCCTATCGTCACATTGAACTCCTGCCTCTTGCTTTTCTCTATCATATGCTACAGCTTTTTGAGTCAGTGTTTGCATCTTCCCCTTCCGTGCATCTTTTTCCATCTTCAATCATCTGTCTAGCTACTTTCTGCCATGTTCTGAGGGAATCAAACATAGACTGTCTACTTCGTCTTTTAAATAACTGTTCCTGTAAAAACCCAATCTTTTGTTCATCAAAAGTGCCCGTCAATGGCCACTGTAACTCGGCATTGTCCCTCGTATATTTGTGCCATAATGTACTAAACATAATAGGGCCAAGACCATTCTTCACATACATATCAAAATTAGGAGTTCCTTCTGGAGGCGCCGGCTGGGCTTCTTCTAATCGAGCATCTACAGAACAACAACAACAACACAAAGAGAAAAACTTACTATTGCCAGGCATTTTCGAAAAGAAAAGAAATACGTTATTTTATGCCTGGCAAGGCAATTGCAAATGCTTTTATCAAAAACGGTCCTCAGACCGTACCAAACTCAAACCACAATGGTACCATATCCACAAACCACCAAAACAAACTCACCTGATATGAGTAGCACAAAACGAACCAATTCTCCACTGCCAACTCTTCAGACCAAACGGTCAGATCCAAGGGTTTCGCCGTTCAGGACTCCAGTCAGGATGACCACTGGGCGAGGCACCGTCCGCCAGAACAGAAGGGGCAGCTGCGAGTAACAGAAACTCTTCATGCAGGGATCCCTGAACCGTCAGTCCGACCCGACGATAGCCTCAACCTCCCCCCGTCCGCGCAATGGGATGGATCAATCATTCGAAGGAGTCCCTGTTTGGGCGCCAACTGAAGGAAGTGGCCCGATCCGGGTCACTAATGACCACCTCTCAGTCTTCCATACCAAATGAAGAGTCGGTCAGACAGTAGAGAATACAAACCAATAACTGTTTATTCAAAATACACTCAGAGCGGAGCCCAGTCTGCCCAGTTGCTAGGAGTGCTGCAGAGAGACTGAAATCAACAAGCATAAAGATACATTTAGTATATTTCGTAACTGGGCTAGAACACGCCCATATTGGAATTTTCCAGGCAGGTGCTGCAAAGCAATGGAAACGAGAAGAAAAACAATCTCAGTGCCCATATCACATACAAAGTAACAAAGCCCAAGGTTACTTCAGTCGGCACCGTCACCAGACAAGTGGGAGAAGGCCTCTATCTAGTGAGAAAGGTATGCGCTAATAAGAACAGTCTATTAATTAGTGAAGCAAAACCCAACCTTGGAGAAATGAAAGCTAGCAGAAGCCTTTTCTCAGAAATAGCAAAGGATTAGTTTCGATCATGATTTAAAATGGCGTCTGAATAGAAAATGGTGCCGCGAATGCTAACTTACATAGGATAATGCGCAAGCAGACACATTTCTATTCTAACACCTATCAGCCTTAAATATATCACCACGCTAGCTTCAGAGTTTACGACACAGGAGTGTGCCACTTACATCTGACTCTGAGTATTCCCACACTCCTTCACCATTGTGGGTCACACCAGAGATTCTGATCTCAAGTACTCTATCTCCCAGGAGATCAACACCGGCTAATTTTTTTCCAGGCACACCCTCTTTGCCACAGAATCCCCCTACTGCTCCTGTAGGGCCCTTGAGAAACCCACAATTCACAACTTCTTTACATAGATCTGTGCAAAGATCTAGGAAATCAAGACGTCATCATTTCAAATCTAGAACTAGATTTAGATCTAGAGGAACATCAAAAACAGATCAACATCCATAGGCTGTAGAAGATCAAGAAGGAGGTCAATATTTCAGCACAGAAGAATATCTCCTTCTTGGACAACAACTACTTGCTCATCAGGCAGAGATTATTCACCTACTCTGGCAAACACATCTCCAGCAAGAGTTTCTCCAACAGATGATTTTCTCACCTTTAATGAGGCTTTAATAAAAGGGCTGAAAAATTAAATATTGCTATACCTATGCCTACTACATAATCATCATCTCTTATATTTGACCTTTTCTGTACCACTGGACAAAGAAAGCAAACAAATAGGTGCGCTGGAAAAAAGATGTGTAGAGCATCTGCATCTACGATGAAAGTTGCCAGTGTGTCCACCCTGTTGGGAAGTATGATAGATTCCTGTGGTATTCGCTACAAAGATTTTGAGAGAAACTTCCAAAAGAAGACAGGCAAGACTTTCAGAAGATTTTAAATGAAGGTGGCCTGGTATCAAACCAGATAACAGGTGCAGCAGCTGACACTTCAGATCTGGCTGCTCTTGGATACTGTCATGGGATCTATGCATGTAGATGAGATGTCTCGAATGAAAACAGAAATAGACACCTTAAAGGCCATTGGTCTAGAGAAGCTAAAGGAATACTGTAGGAGGTACAGGCTCTATGATAGGAGATATTTCCATCAGAGGGTTCAAACCCCTCACTGGTCTCACCAACAGCACCAACAACAGCAGAGACAACCCTGCCATCCTTGTAAATCCTCCAGAGGTAGGGAAACCCAGCAGCAGCAATCTGCGCCTGCAGCAAAACCTCTGAACAAACAATGAGCCGTTACCTTGTCCTTCTCTGTCAGATACTCCGGTGGGGGAAGTATTGTCAAGAATCTGGAAGGGTGGCATTTAATAACAAAAGAGAAATGGGTCTTGAATATTGTTCAGAATAGATATTCTTTTTGCTTCAGGTCCCCTCCTCCTTTGGTTTCACCAGTCAAAACATCGGCATATCAGAAAGACCTACTGTGGAAGGAAGTCGACAATCTACTGTAGAAACATGCTGTGGAGGATGTTCCTCACCAATAGAGACGATTGGGAATTTATTCCCAATATTTTTTGGTGCGAAGAAAAGGACCAAAAGTAGAAGTCAGACCCACATCAATCTTCAAGTACTAAACAAGCACATAACGAAAGAAAAATTCAGAATGTTGACATTACACCAGATCTATCCTCAACTACACCAAGGAGACTGGATGTCTTCATTAGGCCTCCAAGATGCCTACTTTCACATTCTGATAATAGCAAAATATTGAAATCTTCTTCGATTCATAGTAGGCTCAAAACATTTCCAATGCAAAGTCCTACCTTTCAGACTTGAATCAACTCATAGAACATTTGCAAAATGTATGGCATTGCAGCCCCTCTAAGGAAACAAAACATCTTAGTCTATCCATACCTAGACAACTGGCTAATAAAAGGCATACCATCATCTGAGACATGGGAGCATTTCCAAATGTGTCTCAATACACTAACCAATTTGGGTCTTTGAATAAATCTCCGAAAGTCTACAGTTTACCCATACAGAAAATACAATACATTGGAACAATACTGGATACACAGTCTGCAAAACTGTACTCTTTGGGGGAGAGGTTATCATCAATCAGTCTTAAGTGTCACAATCTCTTACACACTTTTCATCCAATGGCGAGACAGATCTCATCCCTACTGGGTTCAATGGGGTCTGCATTTTTCTGGTTCCACATGCAAGACTTCACATGAGGCCCTTGCATCAATGAATAGAGGACCAGTGAAATCAATTCTTTGACCACTGGGAACAAAAACTGACCCTATCACAGTATGCAATTCAATCTCTCTATGGTGAAAACAATCAAAGAATCTCTTGATAGGAATACCTTTTCATCAGGATCTTTTATTTCAAACATTGATCACAGACGCATCTCTCCAGGGATGGGGAGCTCATATTGGAGACTTGCAAACCCAAGAGGTATGGTCGGCCTAAGAAAAGGCCTATCATATCAATCTTCTAGAATTGAGAACTGTTTATCTGGCTTTGATGTATTTTCTTCCATCAATAAAAATAAACTTCCTTCTTGTTCAGACCGACAATACAACAACAATGCATTATCTGAACGAGCAGTGAGGAACTCACTCGAGACCTCTATCTCTCTCTCTCGAAAAGCAAACCATATGGCAATTGGTTAATAGCCAGCAATTTCACAAAAACAACTGTCCACCAGTCAGATGTTGAGAATGTACAAGCAGATTCATTCAGCCAAGTATTTCAAGAATGCCACGACTGGGTTCTATATGACGAGGTCTTGCAAGACATTTTTGAAGACTGGGGCTATCGACAATAGATTTGTTTGCGGACGCAAACAACAAAAATGCCAAGATTACCCATTGAAATTCTACTAATAAGGGTCTAAAGTGAATGCCTTTTTGATAGACTGGTCAGGGAAATTTCTTTACTCATTTCTCCCAATCCCTCTCATACTGACATTTCGCATCAAATTCTACAAGTCCGAAACCAGAATGATAATGGTAGCACTGGAATGGCCTTGTCAATGGTGGTTCACAGACCTTCTTCACCTGTAAGAAAGACCACACAAAAGATTGCCATGCAGACAGGATCTCCTATACAAGCTCAGGGGCCAGATCCTGCACCCCAACCTTCCATAACTGAGCTTGACTGCTTGGCTTCTGAATTCCTCCAATACAGTCTTCTGGGTCCTCCACAAGACTGCATGGACATACTATGAGAGGCTAAAAGACGTTCCACAAGAAAATCAGATGCCTTCAAGTGGGAGTGGTTTTGCTTTCTGTGCACCCAGAACAGACAAAATCCATTCTTGTGTCAGGAAGAAGTGATTTTCCCTTATCTACGTCATCTGGCAAAGTCTGGTTTGCAGTTTTCTTCTATTAAAGTACATCTTGCGGCTATAACTGCTTACTGAAAATCTCTATCATAAACCTCTATCTTTAAACTACCTATAATTAAAGACTTCCTAGAAGGGATTAAGAAGGTATTCCCTCAAATTAAGTCTCTATCTCCTCCTTGGGAGATTAACATTGTGCCATCCAAATTAATACCCCTCCCTTTTTGAACCCATTCATAAAGAATCTTTATAACACCCTACATGGAAAGTGTCTTTCTTAGATGCTATTGCATCAGCACGCAGAGTGAGTGGAATTCAGGCGCTCTACACTATTGAACCATACACTGTATTCCATGGTAATAAAGTTGTAGTGAGACCTGATCCCAGTTTTCTTCCTAAGTTGGTTTCAGAATTCCATATTAATTAAACCATTTCATTGCCTACATTTTTTCCTAATCCATTGACCACAGCAGAGAAATCTCTACATTCTCTTAATGTAAAAAGAGTCCAGAAATTCTATCTAGACAAAACTAAAGTTATAAGAAAATCAGACTGTCTTTTTGTTAAATGTGGTCCAGTAAGAACAGGCTTACCATCATCAAACCAATCCATTTCTAGATGAATAGTCTCCTGTATACTTCTTTCATCCAACTAGATAAGAAGCTCCTACCTGGTAGACCTAAAAGCACATTTCACACAGGGAAAAGCTGCAACTACAGCTTTTCTTAGAAATGCTCCCATTTCCGAAAAAATGAAAGCTGCTACTTTGAGATCTGTTCATAACTTTACTTAAAACTACTGTCTAGATTCAGACTCCCGAGCGGATACTCAAGCAGGGTAGGCTTCTTTGAGGAATCTTTTCAGGTGATTATTGGAGCTGTTTGTATTTCTTAACCACCTATTTGTGGGATGAACTTGCTATTCTTTTCAGTGCTTATGACTATTGATGAGGATCCCCTGGAAGAGAAGGAAAAGTTACTCACCTGTAATCCTAGTTCTCTTCCAGGGTAATCCTCATCAAAGTCATAAGCAACCATCCCACCTCCATGGATGGACACTATTAAAGGTCGCAACAATTGTTTCACCTAGGGTTTCTAATTTCCGTAAAAATGCCCTTACCTTATTGTCTCCTGGGAGGCCAGATGGAATACAGGGTGTATTGTGAGGTTCTTAAAGGAACAGTTCCCGCTTTTCTCTACTATGCTCTGAATTGAAGCCTATTGGCTAACAATGTCTCATATTCCCTTTTCCGTTTCCTTATAAAAGGGTTTATGAAAGATTATCTATGATCACTTTTTATTAGTGACACATTCAATGTAATTGGCTTCTTTTTAAAATGAAAATTCATTGAAATCTGACCATTTTTAGCTGTTCTTTAGACTGTAAACATATATGTAAGGTACTATGGTGTAGCATTTGTTATACATATGTGTATGATTTTAAAAGTTCTCCAGGATCCCTGCTTGTGGGCAGGACTATTCGGTGCCTATGACTTTGATGAGGATTCACCGGAAAGAGAACTAGGATTACAGATGAGTTTTTTTCCTTCTTTTGAATTTGTGATAACATTACAAAAATAAAATAAAAATATTGAGGCATATTAGCAAGACCCACGTCAAATTATCGCCGTTTTAGCGGCAGGAAACTGCCGCTAAAACGGCGATAATGGGCTTGCTAATATGCGCTATGGAATTCCAATAGAGCCCAGGTTAGATGTCCTGCACATCTAACCTGGGCTTCTATTGGAATTCTATAACGCATATTAGCAAGCCCATTATCGCCGTTTTAGCGGCAGTTTCCTGCCGCTAAAACGGCGATAATTTTAACGTGGGTCTTGCTAATATGCCCCATTGTTGTTAAGATAAGCATAGTTAGTTTAATTATTTTAAAGATTTTTTTTTAAAAGAGATTTTTCTCTATTTTTGTAAAAATTGTTCTGGAATTTCATATGGATGGATGTTGAGATAGTCGGTGTTCATGAATTCAGAAAAGATTTGAACAGTGTAAAACTACTATTAAAAGTAAGTAACTTTTTCACTTCTGTTCTAACCGCAGACTCTCACCTTTAGAATATCCCCAGGCACCATACTGGATCCCAAAGATTAAAAACAGGATTGTTCCTATGTGCCAGTAGGTAGTTTCATGCGGCTCCACTTTGACTTTGTTCTGCCCCAAAAGTGGCAAACAGAGCCATCTATAAGCTCTACCTCTGTGCGCTGCATCTGTTTCTTTCTTTCCACACCTTCGTACACAGAGCCGGAGTTCGCTTCCAACTTTTTTGTTGTCAATTTATAAGTTTTTAATTTTTTTTTACATTATTTCAGCGTGCAAGGTAACTATGTCCCCTACTAAAACTACATGATTTAAGTCTGGTAAGGACTGTTTCAAGCATATGTCTGTGACTGATCACCATGAGGTGTGACTCTGGCTTTTGGTGTTCTGGGCATGGCTTCAAGTTCATGCAAGGAGTATGCCCTTATTAACCCCAAGGAAATCCTTGAGCATGAAGCGAAGCTGTATGCCGCTGAACACAGAAGAATGTCACAGAAGTCCAGCTTCTCCTCAAAGTCGAGGGCATGGACCTATTTCTGCTTTTGAGACTACTTCTGCAACAGTGCCTTGTTGCTGTCCTAGTCATCCAGCAAGTCAAAGTCAAAGAGAAAGCACAAGAGTTTCTGGGTTCACTGGCAATGTTGCAATAGATTGAGGCCTTTACAGAGGTCATGCTGTGCATCTCTAGCACACTTACTTCTCCCTTCGGACCCAAGGATCTGCATAGACCTCCAGTTGGGTTACCACAAACTGGTCTTCTCTTGGTGCCATCTGTGCCTCCTAAACCCATCGTGGGTTCTGCTTCGATATCAGAAACAACTTCCAACCCAGCTGATTCCTTTGATGTGGACACTGGTCCCAGCGCTACCGGCGCTGGAGGAAGAGCTTGTCACAATAGTCCTATCTGACTCCAAGCTGAATTTGGCTCAGCCTCTGCCAAAGTCACGCCCCAAAGCCATACAGATGCACCCAGCCCCTGTTCAATCAAACTCAGACACAAATATTCTTCTGCCTTGGAGCCACACCCCAGAACCCCAACAACCTTTTGGTTACAACTCTGATCAGGGTCAACCAGCTTTTGGAGAAGACAATGGAGTTGATGGGGATTATTCCCCTCACATTGTGATGAGGACAATCCATATATGGATTTACAGGAGGCCTGTGGATGTACACTTTTCCGGACACTGGGTTTTGTTCTCCTCCTGCGCCATCAACAGAAGAGAGTACCTCCTTTGTTGTGGGAATGCTATGGGCAGTGGAAGTCTTAAACTTATAATTGCCAACTATGGAGGTGAAACTAATGTGTTTACAGAAGTTCTGAAACATAGACAGACTTCATCTGAACCTCTTCTATGTTTCAACGAGGCCCTGACTGACACCTTAATAGGCACCTAGTTTAAGCCTTGTTCTTACCCTCCAATGAACAAGCAGGTTGCTATGTGCCACAGGCTAGATCATGTAACCCTTACTTCTTGGCACAACACCTTATGCCAGAAAGTCTATTGGTTCAGACTTACCCCAGTTCATTCCTGATGACTCCACCAGACAACGAGTCCAAAAGAATCAAAGCTTTCAGGAAATAGATGTTTGCCTCAGCCAGTCTAGCCCTCTGGTCACTCAATGCCAGCTGTTTGCTTGGGAGATATTCCCATGCTCTATGGGACATGGTTGGCAAGATCTCACTGGCAGTCCCAGAGGATTTTTGGGCCAACCTGGCTCAAACTATACAAGATGGTCCGGATGCAGCAACATAAGTAATTCGTTCTGGACTGGACACTACTGACTGCTTGAGCACAGCAGTCAGCACTAGTGTAGGTCTACGGCGTCATGCTTAGATGAGATCCACAGGATTCGATGGTGATGTACAGGACATTTTGATGGATATACCTTTTGATGTGTCTTTTCTGTTTGGTTATTAGTCTGATTCAGCACTGGAATGCTTTAAAGAAAGCCAGGCCAAGGCTTGTTCATTAGGCCTTTCAACTCCAACAAGACAACACCCTCTGCAATTTTGTGCCTTTCAAGGCAATCCCAGAGCAATGCCAAGGCTTCCTGTCTCCACAACAGGCACCCCAGTTCTTTCAGGGACTGGGATCTAGCAGACAATGTCCACATCAGCAGCAAACATCCCAGGCTCATGCCCCTGCATCATCAGCCTCCAAGCCAGTTTGCCCTTAGTGGCGCACGACTACCTTGTGGGAAGCAGAATTAAACGTTTCCTCGAAAGGTGGCAAAATATAATATCTGACAGGTGGGTCCTTCAGATCATCCAATGGGGCTATGCCCTCCTATTCCTTTTTGACCTGCCGCATCTTCCAGAAGAGCACCTGTCCATCTTGCATCAAGAGGTTTTTTGGTCAAATGAGCCATGGAGAGGGTTCCAGCCGCCCCGGAAATAGGGCCTGGCTGCTACTCTCGTTATTTCATAGTGCCAAAGAAGGATGCAGGTCTTCGTCCTATTTTAGATCTTCTTACTCTAAACACTTTCTTGTGGAAAGACAAATTGAAGATGCTCACATTGGCCCAGGGCCTGTGTTCTTTGGATGCCTACTTTTATGTTCCTATCCTGCAGTCCTAGAGAAGCTCCTTGCGGTTCCAGGTAGGCCAGGAGCATTTTCAGTTTGTAGTGCTCTTCTTTGGCCCCACCATTGCCACATGGGTGTACATAAAAGTGGTAGCGGTGGTTGAAGCACATCTTGGGAGGTTGGGGATTACAGTTTTCCCCTACCTCGACGACTGGCTGTTTAAGGCAGGCTTGCTACAGTCAGATGAAGATGATGGCAAACCTCCTAACTTCATTGCTGTTCACTTTCAGCTTACCAAAGTCACACCTGCATCCTTTGTAATGGCTCCCCTTCATCAGGGCCATACTGGACATGCTGCTGTTCTGGCTCTTCCCTGCGTCACAATGAGTCCAGGACATTTGGGCTATGATCTCAATTTTTGGGCCTTGGTCCTGGCTCTCAATGACAGCGGTTCTGAGACTTCTTGGCCTCTTCACCTCCTGCATCCTATTTGTCGACCATGTCAGGTGGCATATCTGGGCTCTGCAGTGGAACCTGAAGTGTCAGTGGGCCCAGCACAAGGGGAACCTGTCGGACTCTATCCAGGTGTCAGAGGAGACCCCAATAGACCTGTAGAGGTGGCTGCTTGACCGTAGTTGCACCAGTGGCAGATCCCTGTCCCACCAAGAGCCGATGGTGATGACGGATGGGTTGCTGCTGGGTTGGGGAGGTCATTTTGGAGAGGCTGAGATCAGAGTACTCTGGTCTGCGGTGGAGATCCGACTTCACATTGACCTGTTGAAGTTGCGGGCCATCTGCTTGGCACTGAAAGCCATCCTACCACTCATTAAAGAAAGGCTGGTTCAGGTTCTCATGGACATAACCACCACCATGTGGTACCGCAACATGCAAGGGATGATGGGATCCTGTGCCAGGAGGCTCTTTGCCTCAGGAGCTGGCTGGAGCGCCGGGGCACTTCCCTGGTTGTGAACCACCTGACAGGATCTTTAACTCTAGGACAGACAAACTCTGCTGCCAGCAGCTGGAGGATCGTGAGTGGCAATTACATCTTGAGGTGGCACAGGGAATCTTATATTAATGGGGAGAGCCCTGGCTAGATCATTGCGCCACTGTTGAGAATGCACAATGTCAAAACTGTTGCTTGCTGGAGTTCCCAAGAAGGCTCTCTCCCAAAGACATATTCCATATAGATTGGAGCATGGGACTTCTGTATGCCTTTCTTCTGCCGCCTCTGCTGCCAGAGTCCCGAAAACATCAGGAACGACCAGGCCTAAGTCATCCTAGTGACTCCGGATTGGGCAAGAAGAGTGTCTTATCCAGAACTTCTGGCAATGAGCATCTGTCTTCTGCTTAAGTTGCTGCTTCAGGAGGATCTCCTGTAGCAGTAGCAGGGCAGGGCAGGATCCTGCACCCAGGCTTGCACAATCTGCACCTCCATGGATGCACATTAAGCACTGACAATTGACTGCATTCAGTCTTCCTCCTGAAGTTGTGAAAGTCATCGTTGCTGCTAGGCATTCCTCTACAAATTCTGTCCACGCCGGATGTGAGGACAAGTTTGTGACCTGATGTGATACCCACATTACTGACCCACTACAGGCCAAACTGCCAGATGTCTTGTTGATTTTTTATCCCAGGCCTAGCAAGGACTTGCAGTGGGCACCAGTAAAGCCTTTTTGCCGGGCCTTTTGCATTTGCCGGATCAAAAGCGGGGTGTCATTTGGCACGTTTCTCCCTCAAATCCTTTGTGATCTCCCAGCGGGACCTCAATTCAGTCCTCACTTTCCTCAAGTGCACTCCTTTTGAACCAATGCGCAACTGTCCCTTACACGTCCTGACTCTGAAAACTGTTTAACTGGTCACTTTAACTTCTGCTTATCATGTGAGTGAACCTCAAACTGTCTCAGTGCACCTGCCTTGCCCATCTTTTTCCCCAGATAAAGTGATGTTGAGTAACAGGGCAGCCTTTTTGCCAGAGGTTGTGACTCATGTTAAGCAGTCCATCCCCCTTCCAACATTCTTTGGTCCTCCTTATCTTTCGAAAAAGGAGGAGAGACTCCATAGGTTGGACCCCAGGAGAACTTTGAGCTTTTACATTAATCACTCCAAACACCATCAGGTGGACAATCAGCTTTTTGTGGGGTTCTCTGGGGCAAAGAAAGGCAAGACAGTGCAGAGATGGACTGTGTCATGATTGACAGTCCTCCGTATTAAGCTCTCCTAAGCACTGGCCAAGAGGCAGCTTCCAGATGAACTGAGGGCTTATTCCACCACAGTCCAAGCTGCTACAGCTGTACTGGCACGCCAAGTTCAATTCTGGATATCTGTCAGGTTCTGAGGGATACTGGGTTACCCCATTGCTTTGCACACGACCTGGACACCAGCGGACATGTTCACAAAGCAATACTGCCTTGTTAGGTTATGTTGTTATGGTATGCTGATTTGTATAGTGCACTAATCACTCAAGAGGATATCCAGGTCCTTGGGCAGGTGCGTAGGTATGTTGTCCCCAAGGTGCTTGTACAAAAGAGCCAGGCCTTCAGCAGTGAGGAAGATGCTCTAATGTATTGAGGGAGGTTGTTCCATGTCTTGGGGGCGATGTAGGAGAATGAGCAACCTCCAGTTTTGTTTTTGCATATGCAGAGAGTGTGTGTGAGTGAGAATGAGAGAGATAATAGGTGTCTGGTGGGTTGGTGAAAGTGTGGGCGGCTGTTCAGGTATTCTGGTCCTGTGTTGTGTAGGTCTTTGTATTTGTGTGTATTTGTGTGTGAGAAGTTTGGATTGGCTGCATTTGTGAATAGAGAGCCAGGAAAGCTTCCTGAGGTGAGGTGTGATGTGGGTGCGGCATGGGAGGTCAAGTATGAGTATTGAGACGGTGTTCTGGAATGGTCTGGAGTCTGTGTAGGTGTTGTTTGTTGATTACGGCATAGAGTGTTGTTGTAGTCCGGCCTCCTGGTGATGACAGCCAGTTTCGATGGTAAGGGCATTTTACTTGCTCAGTTTTGCAGGACTTTTGGTTTGAGCCATCCCACAGACCCACCACTTGGGAGGAACTGATTTGGGATCTATTCTAAAGTGAGGCATCTGCAATTAGAAATATTCATCAGAACAAGTTACTTACCTTCAGTAAGGCTCTTTATGGTGGAAACTGTAGTCTACTTTTCAAACTTAAAAGTTCCAATCTAGGAATGTGCACACTGGAAGCACTGATTATTGTTGTACTCCATGTCCCAGGGCCTGGACAGAGTCAAGAAAGAAACTGACATCCGCGTGCAGAGGTGCTTCATATATACAACTCCGTTCATCAGTACTGAGGCAGAACAAAGTCAGCATAGAGTTGCACAACGCAACCTACAGGTGTGCTGGAGCAATGTTGTTTTAAATCTTTTGGATGCAGTCTGGCACCTGGAGATTTTCTAAAGGTGAATAATCTGTGGTTAGATAGAGTATCCATCAGAAAGAGCATTACTGAAGGTAAGTAACTAGTTTGTTTATTATGTTGATGCACTATTAGTTTTGATACAGATATTTTACATCATTGTAGCAATATAGATTTTGGAACAATTCTGCAGAAGATACATGGTCCATAAATTTGCTGAAAAGATTTTTATTTATTTTTTGCTTCAAGGACAAGTCACTTGAAAGTTTGTTTCCAGCATCAGATGTTGTCGGATTACAGAGAAAACGTGTGACCATTTCCGACCCCAACATAGAGGAGGACATTGAAGATGTGCTGGAGGAACAGGTACTGTGATGGAAGTGATTTTTAGATTCGGACCGCTGCAATGTGATTGCAATAGTCAATAATATTGCTTAGTAGTGCATATGTGACCTTTGATATATTCAACAAAATGTTCATAATATATTAGGATGAATTCTGCCCATCGCAGTAAATGCTTTGCTTGCTTTTCTTTATTCAAAGGAGGTGCCCAGAGATGACTTGGCTGGTGATGAAAAGGATACAGAAGTGGATATGTTGGAGGCCAAATATCCTAATGCTCCCATTAGTGAACCTCTTGTTATCAGTCCTGATTTGCCAACTGAAAAGGTAAATAAAGACAAGAAGAGTAGGATTGTATCAGGTCATGATATATTTACCCTGTGTGGGCTTAGAGTAGGGTTCTTCAAACTATGTTATGCCAAACCCCCTTATGTAAAAAGAAAATGCCTGCCAAGTGACATACCTTGCTAAAATGGTTAACAGTGAAGGTTGACTACTGTTAGCACATTGAATTAGAACTCAAGGAATGTTGGCAAGTGTTAAACTCTAAAATATTAGAACAGGCAGGAAATTCAGTGATGCATTTATCACCTGCCCTTCTAACTTCACAATATAAGGCGTATCCAGCAACAGGAACAGTAGAGCAGCTTCTTTCGCGCATTGAGTGGCCATATAAGAGGCACCAATAGTGCAACCTGAACTATTGCTGTCATTAGTGAAGCAGAGCAAGTAGCACCAAGGTCCACAACTTTGACAGTCCCATTGCTCCCAATAATATCTCTTTTACTACCCAAACAGGGGTTAGTGATCCCATTCCCCCTTGTTTGCTACTTCACAACAAGTACATGAATGATAACAGCAGTGCTAGATTTCATCACATACAAAACAAGAGCAGTGCAAGCAGCAGCAGTGTAAGATTATCTCACAGACAAAAGGTGTATCGCATGGGCAGAAGAGAGCCACGCTCGAACACAAGGGCCTACTGTAGTTAGAGTGCCGAGATGTAAGTTAAAGGCATTTTGGAAGCCCTCTAACGGTCAAAGCTAGAGAAGCTTTGAATGAGTTGATGAGCAGCGTGTCTTGAAACTTTGCACTCAGCACATAGTCAGCTCATAGTCAACCCCACCTGTCCTGGAGTTTTAATGCTGGGAGCTACCCATAAAGGCAGGCTACAAGTTGTTCTGGGTTCTTGGTGCGTACGCAGTAGCGAGCTTGTGCAACACCACTCAGGAAGATGGATCTTCTTCACTTCCTAAGTGAGTGCTATGATTTTCAGAGTGAAAGTGTGGTGAAGTCTCATAAAGAGCCATTTCTAAGATTATGGTCTGTCCATAACATGTGATCCAGGAATCCCATTCCCATATGAAACAAGATCCTTGGCCAGTGATGCCGGTTCCTTTTAGACAATGTTTAAGGAGGCAGTTCTGATTAAAGGATGCGTTGCAACTTGTGTTCTTTATTTTTCATTGCATTTTTGTCACTCTGAGTTGTAGTAGCTTTTTTACTTCTTGTAGCTGGAAATTCTATTGGATATTTTATCAGGATATTTTCCTGCCTCCTTCTCCTTCCTATAGTGTGGTGCTTCCCATTCTTATCATTCATTCTCTGCATCTTCAATCACGATTTTTTTTGATTTCCAGGAGGTTTTTTCCTCCTAGTTGTTTTTTCTTCAATTTGGGAATTTTTTAAGGAGATGCATGACTCGATCCCGCTTCTAAGGCCATTCCTGTGAGGGGTCAGATTAGGGGTCAAAGTCCTTCGGTAAGTCCAAATCAAAGTCCAAACACAAAAAAGTGAAGCGGGACCTAACCTAACCCCTTCTCATAGTCTATATTCAAAGAAAAGGCATGAGGGCGTCATGATGTGAGTTGGTCTCCCTCCGAGTCTCTGGTTTCGGTACCGATTCCCCTAACTGAACCCTGCGTTTTTTTTTGCTCTCTCTCTCGTGGCTGTTTTGGAAGGCCAGGCAGCAAATTGCTGCCGGTCCTTCACAAAAACGCTTTTGCACACTTACACGTCCTTTTTTTTGCATTGACTGATCTAAGTGACGCTGCTATCTTGGATCGGGTAATCGGGTAATAAAAAAAAAAGAAAATGGCGCCTAAGTCATTCTGTAGGTGCATGCATGCGCGATGACACACATGCAGACCCCTACAGAATGACTCAACCATGTACAGCATATGGTTTTTTGTTGTTGCTGATAGTACACAACGACAGCAAATTGCAATGCTTTTTACAAATGATGTTTAGCATTGCCTGATAGCATTAAGCCAGTAGGTCCCAAAGTCGAGACCTACTGGCTTTGCCAATGCTTTAACTTTAAAGGTGGCATTTTCTATATTTTTCGGGTTGGTCTTATTTAGGCTGACAAAGGACTTAAATGTAGTTATAATAAAATGATATATTGCTGCTATTTCAGCTTGTTTTGTTTTCTGTTTGGGGCAAGGCTCTTTGTTCAATGTACATGAGCGGCGGGACTGGATGATGAGTAAAGGTATCCCCCCTTTCTACTTACATGTAATGATTTCTTTTGAGGGGGCTCTCCAAAATAAATTCACTCTAACCCCCATTTTCGGTTGGATATGAATTCGGTGCTGACAATTCCTTTGGGCCAGTATTTCGAACCTATGCATTTCTGTGATTTTATTTTATTTTTGCCTGAAAAGTCACTTTCCAATTGGCTACTAAATCGAAAAGGTAAGTGGGTAAGTTTCGTCCTTTCACATCCTTTCATGGACTTTCGAAGGTTAGGGTTGTGCTTAGGGTTAAACCACCCTTCTGCCTGAAGTTGCTATTGCTTTTCATATGTCTCAAGTCGTTTATCCTCTATTTTTGTATCCACGTCCTAACCCGTTTATGGAATGAATGAATGAATGACGTTATTTGTATAGCGCGAACAGCTGCTCAAATAGAGTGGCGCGGCAGTGCCTCATAAGTAACGTGGGGTGGAGGAGAGAGGGCATTACTTGCTAAAAAGGTAGGTTTTTAGGGATTTGCAAAAGGCAGATTCAGTTTCTATGCTTCTAAGCTGTGTTGGAAGGCTATTCAATATGTTGGCTGTGTGTACTAGAAAAGTGGTCCCACCACGTCTTGTTTTATTTTTAAACGGGTGTTGATATCAGGTGAGTCTTACTGGACCGTAGATTTCTGCTTGGCTGGTACCCTTTGATTCTTTTATTCAGATAGATGGGGCCAGCGTTATTTAGGGCCCGATGTGCATGAGTGAGTGCTTTAAGGGTGATCCTTTTGCAGACTGGGAGCCAGAGCAGTTTGGCGAGGAAAGGTGAGGTAGGTGTACTTTTTTGAAGGTTGAAAAGCAGATGAACCTTCGTGTCTTGGACTACCTGTAGATGACGAATTAAGTATGTAGGTAGACCCAAATGCAAGCCGATTGCGTAGTCCAATCTGGAAAGAATTGTTGCTTGAACTACCATTTTGCTTGCCTTCCAAAGAAGAAGAGGGAGGAATTTTCTGAGTGCCCTAACGATCCATATACAGTTTCTGGCAACTAAGTGGATCTCGGTCTTGAAGGATAAGTTGTTGTCAAAGATTTCTCCCATATTTCTTACTGCTTGAGTTGGCGGAGGAGGAGTAGGTCCATCCTTTGGCCAAGCGCCGGATCAACCCGGATTGGGGTTAGACCCTAACAAAAGGATTTCAGTTTTATCCAGGTTACATTGTAGTTGACTTTCCTTGAGCCAGCCTAAGACTGCTCTCATGCAGTTTGAGAAGGACTCCTTGCTGGTGTTTGAGTTTCTCTCATAGGAAAACATCAACTGAGTGTTGTCGGTATAGGAAGCTGGCTTTTTACTTAGTGCTCCAAAATGAGGTACACTATATCGAAAGTCCAGACGATCCTTATTGGCTTACAGGACTTAAATTAATAATCCAAAAGTGCTCTCTTTGTGGTAGTGTGGGGGAGCAATTTAGGCTTATCAGAGGGTAATGTTAAGCATTTGTTGTACACACAGAGTCAATAAATGAGACATACACTTAAGAAGAAACTCAAGACCAATTTAGAAAAATAATGATTTTTATATAAATTGTGACACCAAGATTATCGGAATCAGGTGACTACTTTAGACATTAGCAATTTTTACAGTAATAACAGAAAATGACAGCAGTCAGGTGTGAGACATGAGCCTTGAACGCGGTGATGTTATCCTATGGGAGAAACATACACTGCATGGGTACACTTACAGACAACTTACAGGACTGTTCATCTGGACCTAAGGTAACTAGGGGCCAAGGTCCAAGAAAGCACCAACTGTTTGAGTTTACCTGCCCTGGGGTTTCTGGGTGCAGAGGTGCTGTATGCGGTGGTAGCCTCGAATGCCACCTGCTAAAGTCAATGGGAAAAGTAGCTGTAAGAAAAAGGCTACAAGTGGCGACTGGGGGACCAGTCCGACAGAACCCATGGTGTGGCCGGCTCTTGAAGGTCTCAGGACGACAGAGACATCATCAGTTTACTTGGGCCTGGGTTGGGAGCTCCGGTGCAGAGGTGTTTTGTCCTGTGGGTCGGTGAGTTAGAGGGTCTCACGGTTCTTAGGGTACCTGCAGAAGAGAGAAAAGAAACACAGCAGGGTCACTCTCGGGGGGAGCTGGCCTCTCTCGAAGTCCCTCGATGTGCAGATAAGTTTTGGCAGTGCTCCAATTGACCACAAACAAGCCTTGGTGCTTGCAACTGGCTCCAGAACCTTGGGTATTACTGCTGAGTGACTCCTCAGGGTCCTGCAATCTCGACACTTGGCAAGGAGACAGATCTGACCTCCTGGTGCAACAAAGACCTCTTTTTGGGGTGCTACTCCTTCGGTGGACCCGGGGGTTGGCAGAAAGCTGTACCGGGCAGATGCAGTTGGTCTCTGCTGGTGCAGGGAAGTGGTTCCTCCACTCCAAGGGAGATATTGCTGGGTCAAGGAGTGCTGGGCAGACCTCTAAGGGTTTGGGTAGGCTGTTCCACTTCTGAACGAGGCGGTGTCAGTGATTGTCAGGAGAGCAGCAGCCAGGCAGGGTTTTGCACCAATTTCAGTGCTGGTCCACAGTTCTCACGTCTTAGGCTTTCCTTTGTCCTCCTTCTTCTTTCAAGGCAGATGAATCTGAGTTACTGGTGTCAGGGGGCCACCTAAATACTAAATGTAGGGGCATTAAGGGGAGCAAAGGGTAGTAGCCAATGGGCTATTTACCCCTAGCGTCTCTACACCCCCTCTATGACCACTTCCTGTGGGCATAACCCTGTCCCAGAGTTCCTAACTCAAACAAAAATCAGATGGTGGAACCCTTCTTTCGTGGAGCACATCAGGTAGATCACCTTAGGGGTGTGACTAGCCTGGAGGTGCAACACGCCTACTGCATAGCTAATTTCCCACCTGTCCTGGTGCCAAATGGACCCCAGGGCAGGGGGTGGCAACTCCCAGGTCTGGGGAGGCTGGGGTCATATATCAAAGCCAGCAGGGACAATGAAGCAGCTGGCCTTAACATGCTAAATCACTAGCCACCCTGCTGGAGGAGGTGTGAACACCTTCCTCTGGAGAAGGCATTGTCTCTGGCCTCAGAGAACACGGGTGCCGCCTGCAGGGGGTCAGAAACTTGTCTGTTGTGGCAGGCTGGATTATACCAGTCAGCCAGCAAACTAGATTCTGGTAAGTTTTTCAGAGGGCACCTCAAAGGTGCCCTATGGGTGCATGCCATAATAAATATAGTACTGGTAACAGGACAGGTTTATTAAGATAAGGTGTTTGATACCAAACATCATAGGTTTCAGTAAAGCCATCATGTAGCTGGGGAATTCATAATGACCAATGCCCAGTACATATCCTTAAGATGGCTTCCCTGTTCACTTGTACCATCTAGTAATTGAAATAGAATGCACAGAAGCATAGCTGCTCATGTAGGTATGCCCTTGCATGTAATATAATGCACCCTGACTTAGGTCTACAAGGCCTGCTGTAGGGTTGACTTACATATAATATGCGCAGTGACTTTGTCACAGTACACAGTAAGTATGCCATGTCTTGTTTTCACACATGCTTTGCACCTTGTCACGCATCCTGCAATGGCAGCCTGCATGTAATTTGTCTGGGTGTCTATTAGGGTGGCATAATACATGCTGCAGCCTTAGGAGTCCTCTTTAGTACCCATGCCCTAGATACCAGGGGTACCATTTACTAGGGACTTACTGGGATGCTAAATTGTGTGCTAATTGGAGTACAATTAGACCATTTTATGTTTTTAGTGAGAGAATACTGGCTCTGGGCCTGGTTAGCAGGGACCCAGTGCACATCATTCTAAAACCATCAGTACCATTGCCAAAAAGTGGGGGTGACTGTGACAAAAAGGGGCACTTCTCTTCCAGGGGATACTCATCAAAGTCATAAGCACTGAATAGTCCCGCCCACGTGCGGGGACCCCGGAGCATTAACAAAAAAATATATGCATATACTCCTATATATATATATATATATATATATATATATATATCCACCAAAATCCAGTGAACACAATCCTTGATGCCAAGAAAACACCGGAGCCGTAGCCTCTATTCATAAGCGTGTTTTATTGCAACCTATATATATATATATATATATATATATATATATATATATATATATATATATATATATATATATATATATATATTCACTAAAAAAACCATAGGTTTTAGGGACAGTTATAGTTAGTTGGACATTGCACTCGTACAAAACCCGTGAAATTCCCCGTTATAGTTAGTCCAGCTAACTATAACTCGCGCCCCGCAATGCACTGCTGATGACGTCACATATTACATCACTCATGACATGGTCAGTGACATCACTGATGACATCACTGATGACATCTCAAATGACATCATCCAGTGACTGTGTGTTTCTGTAAAGTTTATATATTTTTAATATATATAGGAAAAGACGTATTGAAGAATGAGTGGGTGTGTAAGTGTCTGTATGGATGATTTAGTAGGTGCGTGACTGACTCTATAAGTGAGTGATTTAACGTATCTTACTGAATGCATGGGTTAGTGACTAAACTGGGTGAATGTCTGTATCCGTCTGTCTGTTGCTGTGTAAGTGGCTGCATGTGTTTGTGAATAGCTACATGAGTGTCTATATGAGTTATTGAATGCTTGTCTGAGTATCTGTATGGGTGCCTGAGTGTTTGTGTGGGAGGGTGTGTGCAACTCTGTGCATAGATGTGTGAGTGGGTGATTCACTGGGTGGATGGTTTCAAGAGTGCAACTGTGATAGACTGTATGGGTGGGTAAGTGTGTGTAAGAGTGTGTTAGTGAGTGAATGTATGTCCCAGTGGTACATGTGTGAGTAACTACATATGTGAAAGGCAGTATATATGTGTGTTGGAGTATATAAATAGCTATAAGCGAGAGTGAGTGATTGTGATAGTGGCTGTATGGATGAGTGTGTGCTTGTATCAGTGATTGTATAAGAGCGTAAGAATGTGCTACTATTTGTAGAGTAAGTGAGCTGGTGTGTGTATAACTGTATAGGTGAGTAAATGGTAGTGTGTTTAATTATTTGCATGACTGACTAGGTGTGTGAGTACCTCTATGGATGAGTGGCGGTGTTTGAGTGTCTATATAGGAGTATGAGTGCATATGATAGTCCTGTACTGAGTGACCGTAAGTATGAGTGACTGTACGGGTGAGTGAGTGGATGTGTGCGTAGACCTAAGAATCAGTGAGTGGGTGTGTAGTTATTGGTGTTGGAGTGTCTATGGTTTTGCGAATGGCAGTCTGTAATTTAGAGTGGGTGTATCAAAGGTTATATTAGGGTGTGAGGAGGTGCATCAGATTATCACGTGGATGATGTCATCAGTGATGTCATTTGAGATGTCATCAGTGATGTCATCAGTGATGTCACTGACCATGTCATGAGTGATGTAATATGTGACGTCATCAGCAGTGCATTGCGGGGCGCGAGTTATAGTTAGCTGGATTAACTATAACGGGGAATTTCACGGGTTTTGTACGAGTGCAATGTCCAACTAACTATAACTGTCCCTAAAACCTATGGTTTTTTAGTGAATTTCAAAGGTTTTTTAAATGCTAATTTGTAACTATAACGTCCCTGAAACCTATGGTTTTTTCAGTGAATTTCAAAGGTTTTTTAAATGCTAATTTGTAACTATAACATGTCTGAAACCTACAGTTTTTTCAGTGAATTTCAAAGGTTTTGTAAATGACAATTTTTAAATGTATTAATTGTTATATAAATTTTTTTCATACTGATTTCCAAATTTTTTAGAAACAATTTTTTTTTACATATTTTATTTTTTAAATTACATTGTAATTACATTATACATTACATTACAAAAAATACTTTCTCAGAATGAATTACTTTAGTTTAATTACTTTGCACATAGGCAATAGACTTTTAAGTACAGTAGTTACAGTTGTTGCAATGGGCAACACATTTTCAAACACAATGCAACATTCAGCTCAATGTGAATTTCTAGTTAAATGCAATTAGTTACTTTATGGATTACTTTTCTAACCACATTACTGGATCCTAGATTCAGTCCTGGGACATCTCCTGTAAACAGTTGAGTAAAAGCGTTTTGGTTACAGTCGTGATTTTTAAGGAATATTATTGTACTTTAAAAGTTCACACTTAGAAACTTTTTCTCATAGAATCACCAATGTTATCCTATGGAAGGAAATTCACTTAGAAGTTAAAAATTGTTATCGTTACTTTTTCTTACTCAGTGTTGGATCCTGGATCCAGCACTGGTGCATCTCCTGTAAACAGTTGAAAGAATGCGTTTAAGTCATACAGGCGATTTTTTAGGAATATTTGTAGTTTGTGAAAATCGACACTTTGAAACTTTTCTGCTGAAAACCAGACAATGGATTCCTATGGAAGGAAATTCAAGTTACTGGTAAGTACGGTTAAAATTACTTTTGAGGATCAGTACTGGGCTGAAAGATGCAGCACTGAGGTCTCTCCTGATAACAGGTGAGTAAATCAGAATTCGTATTTCGGCTGATTTTAGAGGAATATTTTAAAGTTCCAAAACTCCACACTTAGAAGAATTTCCAAGTGAAACCAGTCAATGTTAGCCTATGGAAGGAAATTCAAGTTACTGGTAAGTACGGTTAAAATTACTTTTCAGGACCAGTACTGGGCTGAAAGATGCAGCACTGAGGTCTCTCCTGATAACAGGTGAGTAAATCGGAATTCATATTTCGGCTGATTTTAGAGGAATATTTTAAAGTTCCAAAACTCCACACTTAGAAGAATTTCCAAGTGAAACCAGTCAATGTTAGCCTATGGAAGGAAATTCAAGTTACTGGTAAGTACGGTTAAAATTACTTTTCAGGACCAGTACTGGGCTGAAAGATGCAGCACTGAGGTCTCTCCTGATAACAGGTGAATAAATCAGAATTCGGATTTCGGCTGATTTTAGAGGAATATTTTAAAGTTCCAAAACTCCACACTTAGAAGAATTTCCAAGTGAAACCAGTCAATGTTAGCCTATGAAGGAAATTCAAGTTACCGGTAAGTACGGTTAAAATTACTTTTCAGGACCAGTACTGGGCTGAAAGATGCAGCACTGAGGTCTCTCCTGATAACAGGTGAGTAAATCAGAATTCGGATTTCGGCTGATTTTAGAGGAATATTTTAAAGTTCCAAAACTCCACACTTAGAAGAATTTCCAAGTGAAACCAGTCAATGTTAGCCTATGGAAGGAAATTCAAGTTACTGGTAAGTACGGTTAAAATTACTTTTCAGGATTAGTACTGGGCTGAAAGATGCAGCACTGAGGTCTCTCCTGATAACAGGTGAGTAAATCAGAATTCGTATTTCGGCTGATTTTAGAGGAATATTTGCACAATGGTGAAGGGAGGGGGCGGGGCCTGAGGTGACATCTGTGCAAACGCGCCCCGTGGCGCGTTTTAAGTTGGGGGATTAAGTCCTCTTGAATCATGAGGGTCCCTACGGGCCAACTAGCCCACCAGGAACCTCCAGTATGCGCTAGGGGCTGCGTTGCAGAGACATTTACAGAGGCCACACCCCTTTTACACCTCTCTGCAACGCAGCTCTGTGGCGCTTTCTGGACGTACCTGTTGGGCTAGTTGGCCCCCAGGGACCCTCAGGATTGAAGAGGATTTAATTCCCCATCTTAAAACGCGCCACGGGGCCTGTTTGCACACATGTCACCTGAAGCCCCGCCCCTCCCTTCACCACTGTGCAAACGCGCCCGTGGCGCGTTTTAAGTCGGGGGATTAACTCCCTTGAATCCTGAGGGTCCCTGGGGTGCAACTAGCCCACCATATACCTCCAAAAGCGCCATAGAGCTGCGTTGCAGAGAGGTGTAAAAAGGGCGTGGCGTCTGTACACCTCTCTGCAAGGCAGCCCCTGGCGCATACTGGAGGTTCCTGGTGGGCTAGTTGGCCCCCAGGGACCCCCAGTATTCAAGGGGAATTGCTTCTCTGCAAACGCGCCAGGGGGCGCGTTTGCAGAGTGGTGAAGGAAGGGGGCGGGGCCTACGGGCCCGATCGTTTTTTTTTTGTTTTGTTTTTTTTCCCCCCTGAAGGGGGGCTGTGTGGCCCCCCTTCCTTTTTCCTATTTTTAGGCCCTGGGGACCCCATCCCCCAGGGCCTTTCCCCTTTTTTTTTAATTAAAATAAAAATAAAAAAACGGGAAGGGGGCCGCGTGGCCCCCCTTCCCTGGGCCTGTATTGGCCCCGGGGACCCCATCCCCCGGGGCATGGCCTCTTTTTTTTATTTGGAGGGGGCTGTGTGGCCCCCTCCTCAGGCCATTTAAGGCCCCGGGGACCCCATCTCCCGGGGCCGGCCTTGCACTTTTTTTTTTTTTTTAATTTTTTTTCCTTTGGGGAGGGGGCTGCGTGGCCCCCTCCCGGGCCACTTATGGCCCCGGGGACCCCATCCCCCGGGGCCTGGCCTCGTTGGGGACTGTGGGGGTCCCCAAGCCCCCACAGTCCCGCCGGCTCCCCGTGTCCTACGGGAGCCGGCATTGCTTTTACACATGGGGAGCAGCTAACATGCTGCTCCCCATGTGGAAAGCAATGTGCTTTGGATATTGGAAGAGAGAGCAGGTTTCCTGCTCTCTCTTCCAATATCCAAAGCAAGTTTGCAATGACAGGACGGGAGCCGCGAGGCTCCCGTCCTGTCATTGCAAACAGCAGTGTCCCGGGGTAGGCACCCCGGGACACTGCAGGAGCCGGCCCTGGGGGTGGTGGTCCCCAGGGCCATCAAGGGCTCCAGGAGGGGGCCGCGCGGCCCCCTCCCTACATTTTGAAAGCCCCGGAGAGGTGGTGGTCCCCGGGCTCTGGGGTCCAAAACGGACCCCCATTTTAATTTTTCTTAGTGCCCCGGGAGGTGGTGGTCTCGGGCGTGTGGGGGCTGGAGCCCCCACACAGGTTTTTTTAAATAAAAAAGAAGCCCCGGGAGGTGGCGGTCTCGGGCTGCGGGAGGGCTCAGAGCCCTCCCGCACCATTATACATAAAGCCCCGGGGGTGGTGGTCCCGGGCTTGGGGCCCTTAGAGGCCCCCACACATAAAATTAACCCCTCCAGCATGCCCCCGGGACTTGGCCAACCCGGGGCCAATTAACATCGAAGCGCGGGAGACCGCGCTCGATTTTTTTTTTTCGGCAGGGTTCGCGCTCCCTGAGCGCATCCTGCCGATTTTTAAAAAAAAAAAAAAATTTTTGCCCAGGGGTCCTTGTGGGACCCCTGAGCAGACCTAGGGGTCAGGGTGTTTCTACCCTGCCCCCTTTGTGCGCTTTGCGCACTTGTTTCTGTCCCTCGGTTCTACCGAGGGATAAAATGGCTGCCAACACTTTCTGGTTTGGAGTGTTGACAGCCAATTAACATAAAGCTCGTGCTCGGGAGGATCCGCGGCCCTAGATATCACTATCTTTTTACTTTTCATTTTCTCAGCAACTACTGAACGGATTTACACCATTTAACAAAAAGGGTTCTTTCTGAACCAAGAACTACCTCTTTGCCAAATTTGGTGTAATTCCGTTCAGCAGTTCGGGCTGTAGCCGTGTCTAAAGTTTCCTATGGAAAATTGCATGGGGAAAACGCGTTTGGGACCCCTTTTTCTCGGCCCCCGCTTGACGAATCCCCCGAGACTTTCAGGGTAGGAGCGGACCGGAGCGGGCCACAAAGTTTGAAAATTTCGCGAAGATACGTCAACCGGCAAGAGAGTTATTTCAAATAGAATGTCGCGGATTTCCTATGGATAATAGGTTGTAACTATAACTATCTACTGGCGACCGCCAGTAGATAATATTTATATATACATATATATATATATATATATATATATATATATATATATATATATATATATTTATATATATTTATATATACATATATATATATATATATATATAATATGCATATATTTCAAATATACACACATGTATATAAAATATGCAGCCTAAACCATAATACTAGGCTCAAATATGCCAATATTGCATTGAATTGTTTCGTTTGAAATACTTAAAAACATATAAAATAAAATTTTCATGACAAAGAAAATGTACTTCCAACTTGTTTTTGAACATAGCCTTTATTTTCAAAGGGAAAAAGACAAGGTGATAGCAGGCAGATTAGCCTAGAATGCTGCATATAGAACACTCAGAAAAAACTGGCGCCGTGCCTTTAAGACCTCCAGGACCTCCAGGCTCCCATCATGCCCCACAGGTGACAGGTCAGTTCTTTTTTCCGGCTCCTTCTGTGAGGATCCTGGAGCATTGAGCTTGTCAGTTAGTGGTTTTTTGTCACTAATTGATCTTTTCAAGTGAGATTTTCTGTCTTCACTCGACGTTTTTAGTACTTATTGTACTATTCTCATCATTTTTTCTGACTTTGCAGCTATTTCTCCTGTAAGAATGCCGGCCTTATTTAATAAGTGCCCTTCCTGTGAGAAGAAAATGGCAAAGTCTGATCTGCACTCAGTCTGTATTGTGTGTCTACCTTCCACACACAGGCCTGACAAGTGCTACTACTGCCAACAATTTTCAAGAAGAACCCCTCGTGAAAGGGAGAAGATAAAGCTTCATGCTATGCAGGAGAGAGGAAAATCCGCAAGTGGCAAGGAAGGACATTTCTCTAAAGAGCCCTCCTCTCAAAGAAGACCAGAGCAGAAGAAAAAAGGTGAAAAACGAAGACATCGGTCAAATTCGCCGACGAGGGAAAGGTCGATGTCGAAAATACCCTTGTGCTCTTCTTCCGTGTCGAAATCCCCGGTGCCGAGACCGACGTCGAAGACTGTTTCGCCGTCGAAGGGGATTAATACAGGTATGGCTAAGACCTCTCACCGACCAACGTCGACACCCTCTCACAGGCGGTCCGAGTCAGGCTCGCCTACGATGGTGGAAGGCAGACGCTCGACATCGAAGACACATCGCGACAGGTGAGGTCGCCGTCGAGAACCTCGGCTCCGACGTCGAGAACACCACCGGTGTCGAAAGTACATAGCATATCGACGCCAAGACCGGCACGCACTCATAGCCATTCGACTGCTTTGTCGCCGAAGGCAGGGCGAGCATCGCCGTCTAGGAGGTCGACGTCGAGGAAGTCAACCGCGAGGAAGTCACCTCCGACGTCGCAAAAAAGGTAATCTCCGACATCGAGGTCACCGGCGGGGTCGGCGTAGAGGAGGTCGACATCGAGGAGGTCGACATCGAGGCCTATTTCCACTCATATGTCTCCACCGGCCAAGAGGCTGAGAACAGATCGCTCACCAGTGTCAACGCCGAGAGATCCGTCGATGTCGAGGGAGATCCACGATTTGACTGGTAAAGAGTTGGCATTGAGGAGTGCGTCATCCTCTCCGGAACTGCGAATCGTCCAGGTAACGCCAGAGGGCTCTCCGGTTCCAGTGCACCATACACCTCCGACTAACCTCTCCCCAAGATGGTTGGAGAGTGTAAGGAAATGGAAGATGCAGAAAACTACCCCTGGTTCAGACTACTCGCAAATATACTCGCCTTCTCATTTGCCTGTCCGGCAAGTGCGACATACTACACCTCAAAAGTCCACAGCCTCAAGGAGACACAGATCAAGATCTCCCCTTAGTCATCCCAGGTCTAAATACAGTTCAACCAGAGAGCGAAGACACAGGCCTGCTTTATGGTCTTCGGAATCATCATCATCAAAGGCTGATTACTCTCCGACTCTGTCATCCACTCCACCGGCTAGAGTGTCGCCAGTGGATGATATTATTACATTTAACGAGGTGTTGTGTAGAGGGGCTTTGAAGCTCAACATTGAGGTGCCTACAGCTGTTCCATCAACATCTGTAATTTTCGAGACTCTGCATCTTCCATTAGACCTCTTCTTCCCTTGGTGCCTGGCTTCCTAGAACCGGCTCTCCACACTTTCCTGACACCGGCTTCGGTGGGAGTGGCGCCATCGAGGATATTAAAAAAGTACAGGGCTCCAGAGCAGGACCCTCTTTTTCTGAGGTCTGACCCACCACCAGACTCTGTCATTGTATCGGCTGCAAGGAAAGGTCGCACGGGGGCCTCATCATCTACTGTTCCCCCTGACAAAGACAGCAAAGTCACAGACGCCATTGGAAAGAGAATGTGCAACACCTCTGCCTCTTTCATGAAGGTGGCAAGCGCATCTGCTCTACTAGGTCGTTATGACCGATCGCTGTGGGACTCCCTTTCACGCTTTACAGAAAAATTGCCAAAGGATGATCGGCAAGATTTTCAGGAGATTCTACACGAAGGAGGTCTCGTGGCGAATCAGGTCATCAGCGCGGTAGCTGATGCCTCAGATCTTGCTGCCTATGGCTATTCACATGGCATTTGTGCTAGGAGATCCTCATGGTTGAGACTCACAGGACTGAAACCGGAGGCCCAACATAGAAAACCAACCTCCCCTTCAATGGTACATCTCTCTCTGGCTCCCATGCGGACAATGAGATGTCAAGGATGAAATCCGAGTTGGATACCTTGAAGGTGGTTGGTTTGGAGAAAAAGAAGGGCTTTCGACGTCGTTACCGACCCTATGATTGTCGTCAATACTAGCAGAGGATTCAAACCCCTCATTGGTCCTCGCAGCAACACCATGCGAGATCGCATTTCCATCAGTGATGGCCTGGTAGAGGAAGAGGGGGTTCTAGACAAACCCCTCCTACTGCAAAACAACAATCTAAGCAGTGAGTTCTTGCTTCCTCCAACTCTGTTACCCACTTCGGTGGGAGGAAGTATATGTTTTCATTTGGAAGAGTGGATAAAAATAACGCAGGATAAATGGGTACTCAATATTGTGCGGAATGGGTACTCAATCAGATTCAAGTCTCCACCACCATCTGTGCCCCCTCGAAAAATCCCAGTCAGTTGACTAGATCTGCTGCAAGAGAAGGTACCCATCCTGCTTCAAAAACAGGCCATTGAAAGGTTTCCCTGGCAACAACATCGACAGGGGATTTGAACACGTTACTTCCTGGATCCAAAGAAAGGTCCAAAAAAGGAGTTCAGTCCAATACTAGATCTCAGACTCTTAAATCGACTGGGCCTGTGTGTGAATTTCAAAAAGGCTATCCTAAATCCTACTCAAAGGATTCACTACTTGGGTGCTACGCTAGACGCTGCAAACGCAAGAGCATTTCCTTCGGAGGAGAGACTATTATCAATACTCCACAAAGGTCGCAATCTTCTAAAAACACCTCATCCTACAGCCAGACAGGTATCATCTCTGCTGGGTTCGATGGCGTCATGCATATTCATTGTCCCGAACGTCAGGTTACAAATGAGGCCCTTACAGCAAACGCTAGAGGACCAGTGGTCCCAATTTTTCAATGGTTGGGAGGGCACCATAACACTTCCTCACTCAGTCCAAATCTTAATAAGATGGTGGATGCAACGGTCTCATCTTCTGCAAGGAGCTTTTCCATCAGGAAATTCCCAAACAGAGTATCATCACAGATGCGTCTCTCCAGGGCAGGGGTGCTCACATGGGATCTCTTCAGGTACAGGGGATGTGGTCGGACAAGGAGAAAACTTACCACACCAACATGTTGGAACTCAGAGCTGTGCATCTGGCTCTCAAAGCATTCTTCCCCTCCATAGAGTTGCACTCTCTGTTGGTTCAGACGGACAACACCACAACAATGTACTACCTGAACAAGCAGGGAGGGACCAGATCCAGACCCCTGTCTCTGGAGGCTCAAGCAATTTGGAAATGGCTACTGGCGAGGAACATGTCCATATCTGCAGTTCACCTTCCAGGCTCCCTCAATACACAGGCGGACGACCTAAGCCGAAACTTCGTCGAAGCGCACGACTGAGTACTGAAAGACGAAATAGCACAAGACATTTTTCGGATATGGGGTTCTCCAGACATCAACTTATTCGCAGACGCGGCAAACACAAAATGCCGCGCCTTCGCGTCCAGGTACCCCCAAACAGGCTCCAGGGGGAATGCACTGTTGATCGACTGGTCAGAGAAATTACTTTACGCCTTTCCACCAGTCCCTCTCATACCACTGGTGATCAACAAGCTCTACAAATCCAGGATGGAAATGATCCTGATCGCACCAGAGTGGCCTCGCCAGTGGTGGTACACAGACCTGTTACACCTCTCCAAGACACAGCAGAAGAGGTTGCTATGCCTTCCGGATCTGCTAACCAGGTAAGGAGGGAAGATTTTCCATCCCAACCTCCCGTCATTGAGATTGACAGCATGGCTCCTGAGGTCTTACAATATGGTCATCTAGGCCTCTCGCAAGACTGTATGCAGATCTTAAAGGAAGCGAGAAAGCCTTCGACGAGAAAGTCATATGTTTTCAAATGGAAGCGTTTCTATTTATGGTGTACAGCTAATGGTCATAACCCTATCAGGGGTCAAGAACAGGTTATTTTGCCATATCTTTTGTACCTAGCTAAAGCAGGCTTAAGATTTTCCTCTATTAGAGTACATCTGGCAGCAATTACAGCTTATAGGAAGTCTCCTACTCAGGCTTCCTTCTTTCAAATGCCAGTTGTTAAAGACTTCCTGGAAGGGCTAAAAAAGGTCTACCCTCCAATTCGGTTTCCTTCCCCTACCTGGGAACTTAATGTGGTCCTTTCTAAATTAATGGTCCCCCATTTGGACCCATCCACAAGGCTTCTCTACAGCACCTCTCTTGGAAGGTCGCTTTTCTAGTGGCGATTACCTTGGCTCGTAGGGTAAGCGAGATTCAGGCCTTATGCTCTGCAGAGCCTTATCTCATGTTCCATGCGAATCAAGTGGTCATGAGGACTCACCCGAGTTTCCTACCTAAAGTGATTTCAGATTTTCATATTAATCAGTCTATCACTCTACCCACATTTTTTCCTAATCCTAACACGCCTCCTGAAAGAGCGTTGCATTCACTTGATCTGAAAAGGGTGCTAAAATTCTATCTGGATAGAACTAAGCATATAAGGAAGTCTGACCATCTCTTTGTTAATTATGGTCCAATTCGTACTGGTTTTCCCTCTTCTAAAAGATCCATTGCTCGATGGATAGTGTCTTGCATCACATTAGCCTATCAGTTAGCTCATAAGCAGCTTCCTTGCAAGCCAAGGGCTCACTCTACGAGAGGTAAAGCGGCTACTACAGCGCTGCTTAAAAATGTACCTATTCAGGAGATATACAAAGTAGATACATGGTGGTCGGTTCACACCTTTGCCCGCCATTACTGCCTAGATTCTGATACTCAAGCGGATGCTCAGTTTGGGCAAGCATCCTTGAAGAATTTGTTTGGATAATTGTTTAATTCAGAATGTACTTGTTATGCAGGTATTCGTCCGCAGGGTCCAGGGATGGGCTTGCTACTCTATTCAGTGCTTATGACTATTGATGAGTATCCCCTGGAAGAGAAGGATAAGTTACTTACCTGTAATCCTAGTTCTCTTCCAGGGGCATACTCATCGAAGTCATAAGCAACCCTCCCTCCTCCCCGGACGAATACCATGTCTATAATGATATGTTTTTTACTCATGTTATGAATACAATGTAACACGCCGTCAAAAAGACCTGACCTAACTGTCACCTGTGGGGCATGATGGGAGCCTGGAGGTCTTAAAGGCACGGAGCCAGTTTTTTCTGAGTGTTCTATATGCAGCATTCTAGGCTAATCTGCCTGCTATCACCTTGCCTTTTTCCCTTTGAAAATAAAGGCTATGTTCAAAAACAAGTTCGAGGTACATTTTCTTTGTCATGAAAATGTTATTTTATATGTTTTTAAGTATTTCAAAAGAACAAATTCAATGCAATATTGGCATATTTAAGCCTAGTATTATGGTTTAGGCTGCATATTTTATATACATGTGTGTATATTTGAAATATATGCATATTATACTGCTGCCACCCTTGCCGCAACAGAGGACGGGGCCAGGACTCAAAGCCCCAGCAGCATCGCGGCCGTCCATTGCCGCCCACGTCACACCCGCATCATCAGCTGCGCCAGGAGGCGCATTAAAAACTCTTGAGGGCTCCCGCAGCGCGGGACGCCTCTTCACTGCCGCCACCCTTGCCGCAACAGAGGACGGGGCCAGGACTCAAAGCCCCAGCAGCATCGCGGCCGTCCATTGCCGCCCACGTCACGCCCGCATCATCAGCTGCGCCAGGAGGCGCGTTAAAAACTCTTGAGGGCTCCCGCAGCGCGGGACGCCTTTTCACTGCCGCCACCCTTGCCGCAACAGAGGACGGGGCCAGGACTCAAAGCCCCAGCAGCATCGCGGCCATCCATTGCCGCCCACGTCACGCCCGCATCATCAGCTGTGCCAGGAGGCATGTTAAAAACTCTTGAGGGCTCCCGCAGCGCGGGACGCCTCTTCACTGCCGCCACCCTTGCCGCAACAGAGGACGGGGCCAGGACTCAAAGCCCCAGCAGCATCGCAGCCGTTCATTGCTGCTCACGTCACGCCCGCATCATCAGCTGCGCCAGGAGGCGCGTTAAAACTCTTGAGGGCTCCCGCAGCGTGGGACGTGCGCAGGCCGCGCCCAGGCGAAACCCCGGCCAAGGGTGGGCCCGTCCTTGCCCGTCATCGCCCGGAAGAGGCTGGGCTGGGCCACCCCCCTGTCATCTTTAGTTGGAGGACTTGGGCTGTTAACTACTAAGGTACTGTTTGACACTTTGATCCTCATCTACCAATTGCCCTATATTTGCTCCGCCCATATTTTGTATCATCCCCAGCAGATTTGATTTGTCGACTTACTGTCTGGTCTATTGTCTGCTTGGCATGGGGAAAAGGAAAGGGATTGAGGCTGGGTTGGGAGGTGCCGCGAAGAAGAGATCCAAGAAATGGTCCCAGGTTCCAGGGCATGAAACTGGGAATGAAGGGGTGTATGGGGGGAATGTGCTGGACCGCATTGAGACCATCGTTGCTGACTGTGAGGGGTTGCTTACGTCGCCTGCTCTAGCTATTGACAACCTCACCCCAGAAACCACCATTAAGCCTTGCCACCCACACTCCTCGATTGGGTCCATCAATACTGGGTACGGGAACATTCCAACCTTATTTAAGAAAGTGGCTAACAAAACACAGCCAACGCCAGTTCCAACGCCAGTCTCAGAAGCACTAAAAGAGCGCTCTTGTAGCCTTCTGTGTCCTTCAAGTGAAGTGTGCTCCTCTGATAGTTCTACATTAGTCGACTTCCCCTTGAGTAATCGTTTTGCCCCTCTCGCAGAAAAACTGGCCACAAACGATATACATAGTGACCCGGAGTATACAATTACAACTGATAATGGGCTAAATACGAACTCCTCACAGGGAGAAAGGGAGGCTGCCAATGAATTAGCACCCTCTAACTTTTATCTCCAGAGGAAAATAGCAGCCCTAAAAGGTTGTAACGAGACTTTGACTACTTTAGTGTCAAAAATCTATCACAAATTAGATGAATGTACTAGACTCCAGCCCCCCCCCCCATCAGTGCCCACCTCACTTAATCTTGCTAATTTGAGGACGGGGCCTGTATCGTCCCCTTCCAAACAAACCGGCCATAATGCTCTGATTATGAACACTGACTTCCAGCTTGGCCCACTTGATTGCAACGATAGGGCACTTGATACCCCACTATCTTCCCATCGCAGGTACCAGGAGGATCAAGGTGGGAAATATAGGGGTGCACCACGGGACCTAGCTGGGCGCGGGATGCTGACAAAGCAAGCGTCCCAGAGATTGAACAGAAGTTGCAGTAGGGCGTCTTTACCCCCCCAACTCTCCCAACTATCTCACCCAATGCACATTGCTCCCCTGCCTACACCTATTTATTTGACCAACATCCCCAAGGTGGAAAACAACAGCTCCAACTATGAGCACGGTGAAACCCTTAAAAACAAAGCTATACATTGGCTGAGGCATACTCGGGGTTGTAGATCTATAATAAGGGATGACATTGTTCAGGCAAAAAGATGTGTCCTTAAACACAGCTCAGCCGATGCAATAGAGCTTATTTTAGTTAGCGATCATCTGGTGCATAATCTAGTTGCCCTGGAAGCTAGAACCTATCCACCACCTTCCACAAACATTCGGCTGAAGCTAAACATCCCTTCTACAACCGAACGAGCTAAAGCTGCTCCTCAGCCCCCTAGGGATTCTTCTATTTCAACTTTATCCAAGAATGATTGACTTCTTCTATCTTCTGCTAAGCATCCCTAGTATAGATTCTGAGCGCATTTCCACTATAGCACACATCTACCAAGAGGGCCCCCTTCAAGAGTTTGAGAGCATGTCTTCAAACCTACAGTCGGTTTTAGATGTTGCTATAGTGCCAGTGACGAGCGATCATGTGCAGGCCAGTGGTTCAGATACACTTAGCTATCCTCCAATAACGCCGATTCATCAAATTACCCCACCATCTCCCCAGGCCCACTTCCCAATAACTAATGGCAGGACGTTGAAAATAGTGTCATGGAATGTGGCGGGTATAAGGGGGAAAATTGATTGCCCCCATTGGCTTGAGTTTATCAATCAACATGAGATCTGCTTATTGCAGGAAACATGGAGCCTGACCCCCACATTCATCCCTGGGTTTATGACTTTTTATAGACCGGCCATTCCATCTAAACATGGCCGGCCGTCAGGTGGGTTGCTTACCCTAATTAATATCACACTAAACTGTGATATTAAGGAGCTGGTCACCAATAGCTCAGATATCTTAGGGATTAGGCTAAATAGTGGTAAGGGCAAGTCCATTGACATTTATAATGTGTACGCTAGAAGTACTAGAGGAGGAAGCTCCCCAACTCTCCATGCCCTGGACAACCTATTGGAAGCTAGGCATGACGGCCGCCCCCTAATAGTTGGTGTTGACTTTAATGTTACATATGAGCCACTCGACTGGGTTGAGTCCTATGATGTGAGTGAGGAGGATAAAGTGTGGATGGTACCACCACTGGAGCTCACCCCTATTAAAAAATGGTCACAAGCAGCATTGCAGCTGAATGCTATATCCTTGGAACTTAGGCTGAGGGCCACCAATGGGAGAACCAGCTCCAACAAAGGAGGGGGGATGACCTTTAGCGGACCGAAGGGGGCGAGTAGGATAGACTACCTACTTGTGGATCTCACCCTATGCCTTTAGTACGGGATATGGTCATTATCCCGTCTTGTGACAGCGACCATAATCCCCTTAGCCTGACTGTCGAACATCCATGGGGCGAAAAGGGGAGGGTCTCTCCGATCTCATTGAGCACTAAGGAGGTAATCCCTACTAACGATAAACGTCGGCTCAAATGGCCCGCTATTATGGCAGACGAACCTAAGATTAAATTAATCAAAAATGATCTAGAAAAGCATTTGGAGATTCTGTCAACAGCGACTGATGACCCGACCATACAGATTAGCTGTAGCATCCTTCATAGGGACTACTTTGACTATCTGGCCAGATTCTTTTATGTTCACGTTCACAAGACTAGGCCAGAGCAGGGGAGATCATTAGGATCAAATTTGTGGTTCAACAAGGAGTGTAGGGTGTTGAGAGGGAGACTGTCTGTAGCCATCAGAAATAGGGATGCACCCAGGATACGTGAAGTCAGGAAGGAATATAAACAGGCACAAGCTAAAGCCAAGATCTTGGGGAGGCCATCCTGCACCCAGGTAGCAGGATGTTTTAGTCCCTTTTGTCCAAGGGCAATTTTGAAAATCGCCCCCTTTGGCTAACAACATCCCAGCTGTAGAGTGGCACAAGAACTTTAGTGATCTGTATTCCATTATTAATACTCATGACAGACCCCAGATGCTCCAGGACATAGGTCATCCAGTATGCAACCTCTCATTTATTAGAGAGGAAATCCTGTCTTCCTTGGACGCAATTATACCTGCGAAAGCCCCAGGCCCGGATGGCATCCCTGGCAACCTCTTCCATGCAGTCAGGGACAACTGAGCAATATACTTCACGACATTGGCCAATGACATAGCTGGCGGGGGTAGGATCCCAGACTCGTGGAAAGGGGCCGAAGTAATACCCATTTTTAAGAAAGGGGATAGGTCGAAGCCCTCCAACTACCGTCCGATCAGCCTGATCGATTGTGCCCAAAAGGTCTTCTGCCGTGCCCTCCTGGTTAAGATCCAGGACTGAATGGGTGAGAATGACATCGTCTTTCCACTCCAGGCGGGATTTTGGCGGAAGACCGGCACTATCGATCAAGTATTTCATCTTGTTACGCTATATTGGAAGGTAGTTGTGTTGGGCAAAGGTAGTCTATACCTTGCCTTTATAGATTTAAAAAAAGCTTTCGACCTTGTGCCCAGGGATTTACTTTGGCGGGTGCTTAGGGATATGGGAATGCCCCTGGCAATTCTGGAACTTTTAATCAGGTTGCACGAGGAAAATTTTGCCCGGGTGAGATGGGGAAACGAGGGACAAACCACAGAGCCTATTAAGATCCAGCGGGGGGTCCGTCAGGGATGCTTTCTAGCTCCAACCCTTTTCTTCCTGTATGTTAATCAGGTAGCTGATCTCCTGTGCTCCATTCCAGCTGATGCTCCATCTTTGGCGAACCATAAAATTTCCACACTAGTATTCGCTGATGATACGCTCCTGGTTTACAAAACCCCCATGGGCCTCCAAAAACTATTGAATCAATTTAAGGCTTTTTGTGAGGAGAGGGGCTTGGTTATTAACACCACCAAAACCAAGCTAATGATGCTGAACCCTCACAAATCCTTTAAGGGAAATTTGTTCCTTGACAATGTTCCACTCGAGAGGGTCAGCTCATTTGAGTATTTGGGTATCAAGCTGTCTGAGGGAATGGCTTGGAAGAACCATCTAAAGAAGGCATCTTTGAAATTCTCCCAGCTAACTGGGGCTCTGAGGCGGGAGCATTGCCTATCATATACCAAGCCAGTAGCAACTGCTCTCAAATTGTACAGCTGTAAGGCTGTGAGCAGTGCTCTTTATGGGGCTGAGTTGTGGGGCACTGTAATTGCAAACGATCTCGCAGCAGTGGAAAACAAGTTCCTTAGGAACATGGTATCCCTTCCCCAAAGCACTCCTCTCCTTCCTCTTAAACTTGATCTGGGCATTAAGTCTATTAACGATCTTGCGAGGCTTCGCCCACTGCTGTTTTGGCACAGATTGGTCACTACTCCTGATCTGGCACCATACGCTGCAGCTCTTAGCGAGGTCTCTGATCTGGATATTACCAAAAAAATTGGCTGGATCAAACATGTAGACACTCTTCGGTCCAGCATTGGCTTGCCAAATCAGGTTACCGATTTCCCACCATCCTATTCTAGAGGCCAAGTAAAGGGCATGGGTTGACCAGAACAATTTTCTGAAAAGCCAACATGGCAGCTTAACAGATGCTTTTATTGACTTGAAAACCAATTGTCATTTAGAAAGCTATTTTGATATCATCAAGGTGCCAGCTGACAGGAAATTGTATACACAGTTCAGGCACGGTAGCTTACCAATCAACGCCTTTACCAACTCCTGGCTGATTAATAAATCTCATCCTAAGGGTTGTCCTTCCTGTTCATGCCCACATGAAAAAATAGGCCATGTCTTTTTTGCCTGCACAGCCTATGTAAAACCAAGGAGTAAATGGTTAGCTCCTGTGTGCAGACAACTAGGGACCTGAAGCTCTAAAGATGCCTTGCGCATATTAAAGTCAGATGCTAGACCCCTTTTCGCTTGTGCTACTGCGAAATTTCTGGGCCACTTTTGGGCGATTAGAAGAAAGGCGCAGCTAACACCGTTGTCTGGCCTTGATTGACAAAGTGGAAACTGTAATGGACAGACAAGTGAGGTTTAATTCCCAATGTTGTTAGTTTTATATTGTAAATAGCTGTTTTTATGGCAATATTTTATGTATTTTAATCTTGTCATTTGTTGATCTAGAGCAAGGGCACTACCAATGGATAAGGGGGAATTATGTTTTGTTGTTTTATGTGTGGGCTATAAATTTGGCATTCGATCTATATAATACTCATTAATGCACTAGCACTTTAGTCTTGTGGCCCCATAGCACCGCCGTGTATTGTTAGAGACAACTTAACTATGAACTATTTGGGAATTGTAACAACCATGCCTTTTTCCATGTTGGCTTATCATGTTAATCAGAGCTTTTTTTTTTATCCTTCAATTGCCCATTTGCCTTCTGAACGCTCTTTTTATCTTAGAATGTCACAACCATGACTTGTGTGGCTGTTTCTTTTATGGTTTTATTAACCGAAATAAAGAGAATTTGACATTTATATATATATATAGGAGTATATGCATATATTTTTTTGTTAATGCTCCGGGGTCCCCGCACGTGGGTGGGACTATTCAGTGCTTATGACTTTGATGAGTATACCCCTGGAAGAGAACTAGGATTACATGTAAGTAACTCATCCTTTCCTACACAACCCACCACCCCCAAACGAAAGCGGATGAGACTAACCTTTCCTAAGAATGTGTTCATAGTCTAAGTTGAAAAATCTGGTAAGGCAATCTGCATTGGTATGGTCAGTTCCAGGTCTGTGTTCCACTCTAAAGTCCATACCCTGTAGGGAGATGGACCACCTCAGACATTTTGTATTTCCCCCCTTCATTTGCGTCAGCCATCTGAGATGCCTGTTGTCAGTTTGAACAAGAAAGTGAGCCCCAAACAGGTCAGCTCACTGTCCAGTTTACTTTATTGGGTTGTTTTGTGGAGGTCAGTACTGTGAGGTGTGACACAAAAGTACAATACCCCTTCACAAACCTACTGTAATACTCAGTCAAGCCACAGAATGCCCTGACTTGAGTATGGGTAATTGGAGCTACCCAGTCCAGAATAGTCTGGAACTTGGACTGCAAAGGTTGAACATCTACATGGCACCCCTCGCCCACGTCGCCCGACAGCACAACCTCAACATCATCTCCTACGCCGACGACACCCAGCTGATCCTCTCCCTCACCAAAGACCCTCACACCGCCAAAGCCCACCTCCACGAAGGAATGAAGGCCGTCGCCGAATGGATGAGGACCAGCCGCCTGAAGCTGAACTCGGACAAGACGGAGGTCCTCATCCTTGGTTCCAACCCTTCAGCCTGGGACGACTCCTGGTGGCCAACATCACTGGGAACAGCCCCGCCACCCACCGACCACGTACGCAACCTAGGGGTCATCCTCGACCCCACCCTCTCCATGACTAAGCAGGTCAACGCCGTTTCTCATCCTGCTTCAACATCCTCTGAATGCTCCGCAGGATCTTCAAGTGGATCCCCACCGAAACAAGAAAAACAGTCACCCAGGTCCTCGTCACCAGCAGGCTGGACTACGGAAACGCCCTCTACGCAGGAACGACGGCTAAGCTCCTGAGACGGCTGCAACGCATCCAGAACGCCTCTGCACGTCTTATCCTCGACATCCCCTGACGCAGCCACATCACACCCCACCTGAGAGACCTGCACTGGCTCCCTGTCAACAAGAGGATAACCTTCAAGCTCCTCACCCACGCACACAAAGCACTCCACAACTCCGGACCAGCCTACCTCAACAGACGACTCAGCTTCTACACCCCCACCCGCCAGCTCCGCTCGACCAGCCTCGCCCTCGCCACAGTCCCCCGCATCCGGAAACGACCGCCGGCGGCAGATCCTTCTCCCACCTCGCCGCCAAGACCTGGAACACCCTCCCCACCAACCTCCGACAGACCCAAGACCTACTGGCCTTCAGAAGACTCCTCAAGACCTGGCTCTTCGATCAGTAGCAGCACCACCCCCCTCTTCCCCCAGGGCCTTGAGACCCTCGCGGGTATGTAGTGCGCTTTATAAGTGACATGATTGATTGATTGATTGATAGGGTCCCAGCGTCTTCAGGGACCAAACCACAGCAAAGGCTTCCAGCCCAATGGCACTCCAATGCTCAAATGCTCTTCCCTGGGGGGTAACCTCCTGCTAATAAAATCTACAGGCTGGTCCATGCCATCATTGTTGGTCTGGGATAGAACTGCCCCTATCCTATGTTCAGAGGCATCAGTCTGTACAATGAATTGCTTTGTATAATCTGAAGCTTTTAAAATGGGTGCTGTTAACATTGCTTCCTTCATAGTGTCAAGAGCCTTTTGACAGCTCACTGTCCAGTTTACTTTATTGGGTTGTTTTGTGGAGGTCAGTACTGTGAGGTGTGACACAAAAGTACAATACCCCTTCACAAACCTACTGTAATACTCAGTCAAGCCACAGAATGCCCTGACTTGAGTATGGGTAATTGGAGCTACCCAGTCCAGAATAGTCTGGAACTTGGACTGCAAAGGTTGAACTTGGCCTCAACACACAAGGTGGCCCAACTTCTTCCTCATTAAGTGTCAGGAGTCTATCCTGCGCTTTCCTGAGAATAACTCCCACAGTAGAGAGCCCCAGTGTCTCTTGTGTAAATTTCTCATTTTACAAGCTCTCTCAAAGGCTGTAAACCACTTTGTAATATTATCATGCTCAAAATATGTGGGGACAATCCCTTTGGGGATTTTGAAGTCAAACGTTTCCTCTCTCTCCCTATTTACTTTGTTGCTGCCACCACTCATGGGTTCTAGACCCACCTCATCCCTTTCTATCTCTATAGTCAGGATTTTGGCTTCAAGGAATGCTGTTTTGGCTAGTCTCTCAAGATATACGCCTTGATCATCTAGTTCTCCTATGTGCCTTGAGTGTCCTGACCTACCGCCAGAAGGAGAAGGCACTCCAGGTACATGCTTAGGACAGAGGTTCCTGTTGGTTTCCTCATCCTCTCTGGTTAAGATGGGGGGGGCGGCACCCCCTTGAGTACTGACTTCAGTCTCATTGTCACTGTCCAGGTCTTCTTCAGGGGTGTCAGGATTTCTCTCCACTGGGCTACATCAAATTCTGCAAGGGCCTCCTGGAGGCTTACTTTGGTAGGGTTTGAGCCAGTAGCAATTTTTTGGGCTTTACAGAGGTTCCTTAACCGCTGCATAGTAAGCTGCAGATAAGGGGTCAGCTTGAGGTCCTGCACTATGTCCTCTGTGCTAGACATATTAAGAACAGTTGGGATCGCTTTAGAAAATTGAGAAAAATTCTAAAAGACTTTTAAGGCCTAACTGACCAGTACACTTTTTAAATTCCTAGAGCAATGGACTAGAGGGCTTAACACAAGGCCCTAACAGTTCAAATTAGAAAAATTTAGAAAAAATCGAAAAAATCAAACAATTTGAAAAAATATTTTTTGACTATTGTCAATTGTGGATTTTTTTAATAGAATCACCTATTGATCAAGTGGTATCAGTTAATGCAAAGTATTGCATCCCATCACTGAATCACCAATGTAGGAAGCTGGCTTTTGATGTAGTGGACCAAAGTAAAGGCACACCATGCAAAAAGTCCAGATGACCCTTTTTGGCTTACAGGGTTTACATAAACAATCCCAAGTGCTTTATTCGTGGAAGTGTGGTCGAGCAGCTTAGGCTTATCAGAGGGGAGTGTTAAGCATTTGTTGCACACACAGAGTCAATAAATGGTACACATATTCAAGAAGAAATCCAAGACCAATTTATAAAAATAGCACAGATATTTATATATTTTTAGACACCAAGATCATCAGAATCAGGCGATATTTATGGAGTTGTGGATTTTACAAGAAAACAGTAAAATACACAAAGAAAGTTTTTTGAGATATGAGCCTCGAACTAGGTAATGTTTTCAAAGAGGAGGAAAGACATATACTGCAAACATTTACTTGTAGTTGAAGTTCGGGGTGTTCTTTGGAACTTAAGGTGCTAGGGGGCAAGGACCAAAGAACTGCCAGCAGTTTTAATTTACCTGCCCTGGAGTGCCCGGGTGCAGAGGTGCTGAACGCGTTGGTAGCCTTGAGCGCTACACCTTTGAAGTCAATGGTCAACTGAAAAGAAAGGCTGCAAGCGGGACTTGGGGACAAGTCCGGCAAAACCCATAGGGGGTTCAGCTTGTGAGGGCCTTTGGAGCAAGGGGTCACAGCCAGTTGTTGTGAACCCAGGCTGTGGGGCTCAGGTGCAGAGGTGTTTGGCCACTTGCATTGGAGCCTCTCACGGTTCTCCGTTTTGACCTGTAGAGGGGAGGGAAACAAGACAGCAAGGCCACTTTTGGTGTAGGCCTCATTGGTCGTGAAGTCCCTCTTTGTGCAAGTCAGCTTGTCGGCGGAGTTGTCCAGGCTGGACACTCAACAAGCCTTGGTTGCTGCAAGTGCTTGGGTACCCAGGGTATTGTTGAAGGGGGCTCCCAGAGGGTCTAGCATCTCGAAACTCGGTCGAAGATGGGTCTGACCTCTTGGAACCACAAAAAACGCTTCCTGTTGTGATGCTCCCTTGTTGGTCCCGATTGCCAGCAAAACGGTGTGCCGGACAAGTGCAGTCAGTCCCTTAGATGCAGGGGGATGGCTCCTCCACCCCAAGGGAGATGCTAAGTTGTTGTTGAAGCACTAGACAGTCCTCCAATGGTTTGAGAGGATGCACAGCTTTTGGACCAGTTGGGTCTTTGCAATTGTCAATGTGCCATCAGCCAGGCAGGGTTGGGAGCCAAGTTCAGTGTTGGTCCTCAGTTCTTACGAAGACGTCTCTTCTTTGTCCTTCTTCTCTTCCCAGGTAGACAGATCTGTCTCTCTGGTGTCAGAGGGACCCCTAAATTTTGAATTTAGTGGCATTTACAGGCGTGTAGGGCAGTAGCCAATGGGCTACCTACCCCTGGGGTATCTACACCCCCTATATGACTATTTCCTACAAGGAGTAGGCATATTCTTGACCGCGAGTTCCTAGTTTCACCAAAAACAAGATGATGAAATCCTTCTTCGACTGTCCACTTCAGGTGGCACACCTTAGGGGTGTGCCTAGCCTATAAGTGTGACAGGCCATATGACTATCTATTTTGCCACCTGTTCTGGTGCCAAATGGACCTCATGGCAGGAAGTGCTTTACGAGATAATTTGCCCGTGGGACAGTTCCTGCGGTACCGCAGGAACTGCTCCACTACAAGCGCTTATATACAGCAATCAGAGGGGCTGAGTGACAAATTGGTGCAGAGGTTCTATCCGAGGAAGATAGTGAATCATGCTAGAAAAAGAGCCCTTAATACCCCACGAATTGCTCTATTAGAGAAAAATTCAAGAACAAGGAGTGATTGCCTGCCGGTTGTCATGACCTATGATCCATTGGCGACAAAAATCCGCCAGGCCATTAGAAGAAATTGGTCACTACTGTCCACCACAGATTTTAAGATGCCGCAACCAAGGTTTGTATTTAGACGGGCCTGTAATTTAAAGAACAAATTGGTGCATACTCGTCCAAAATCATGCCCCAAAGAGACAACAATTCCTCCTGGACATTATCCTTGTGGGACCTGTTCAGTATGTGACTTAACTGAGAAGACAAACAGCATTCGATTGCTGAACGGGAAAGTGTGGCACTTGACGAAGTTTAGCAATTGCAATACGGTGAATGTAATCTACCGGTTGACTTGTCAATGTGGGTTGCATTATATAGGGCTCACTTCTCGTAAGATCAGAATTCTGATTCAGGAGCACTTGAGCACTATAAGAGCAGGCAAACTCACTACAAGGCTTGTACAACATTTTAAAGAACAGAACCATGATGCTAGAACACTGACTTGGCTTGTTTTAGAAAGAGTGGTTGGTGATGCTTGCAACATTGAGAGAACATTAGCCAAGAGGGAGGCATCCTGGATTTTTATGGAGAAGGCAGACCAGATTGGACTGAACGATTTTATTGAGTGGAATAAGATCAACGGGTGAACAACTGTATCAAGAGCTGGATTTTGAGCAAGGTTTATCCTTGTTTTGACACCCGTGTCCTTAATTGTGTTTTTGTTGATAACTGCTCTTTAGAACCAGAGATGGTGTTTTAGAAACTCGTTAATAAACACCTTTAGACATCAGGACATGATTTGAGAGGAAGAATATTAGAAGAATCCATATCTGTCCTTGGAGGTAGCTATAATTGCCCAGTACAGAATCTCTTAAGATGTAAGGTACATCCCTTTTGTGCTATCTTTAGCGTTCCGTAATACAAGCGTTAGTATAATGAGGAGGAGGAAACTGGCCATCTTAATTACTTTGCCCTTCTCAGTGGTACCCCCGGTTTGGGGATATCGTATGTGGTGCATGAAATGGTGGGATTGAGGCATCGATAGAGGTTGCCTTTGGGGTATCTTTTTCTCAAAAATTTCTTTCCCCTCAATTTCTTTCACTAGTAATTTAAACAGTGAGAACCTTAGACTCGATGCAGTACTTGTACCGCATTGTGAAGAATATCTTATAAAGTGATATGCTGTAGGGGCGTTTGAATGCAGAGTACACCCTTCCAATATGGCGCCTTTCGAATGCTGGGAAGCAATACGGAAGTGATACGGCTTCTTGAGTGCGTTTAAATTATACGCCAAACTGCGGTCGGAATGGGAATGAGACAACGCTCCCCCTTTGGTATACGCGGTAAGCTTATTGTTGGCGGGTGAGTTGTTACAATCTCTCTACCCGAGGATGATGGAAAGGTATGAAGTACTGAGTTACAGCATGATTGGCAATTGGCACAGACTCTAAAGGTATATAAGAAATAGGAGGGGGGACGGTTCCTGCATTTGCATTGTAAGTGAGAGAATTGTTCACTACTATTGGCAATAATGGCGCGCTGTGAGTGCAGTTGAATATTATACCACATTTGAGTCGAACATTTCAAAGGGCAATAATATGGCTGAGTTGTCGGCTGATGAAGGCTTTGAACACACAACTACACAAAATGAGTCAGTGTGGGACTGAGTTTTAATGATGGATACATAATCGATACAAAATGCTTTGATATTGTTTTAAGAGAAGGGAGGATTAACAGATGTTTGGTTTTTTCCATGTAGATTTGTGACAACACAAGTGTCATTAGAAAGGTTCTCATAAAAGGATTGAGTACCTTGTGATGAGGTGGATAGCTGGTACGAGGGGCCGTGGCTACTACCCGGTAAATGTTTCTCGTAATGACACAGGCTTATGTAATGTATGTGTGTGGATAGGTTATGACGGAGGTCTAACTGGTTGGACGTTTTTTAATAATAATTCTTTTTGTGTTTGACAGTCGCTGTGTATACAACACAAGAGTCCAGAAAGGTGATTTACGACCTCAAGCCCTGACGAAATTGCCACTAAGTAAAACAGGCAATGAAACATGTCGGCCCATCTTCAATTGGTCTGCAAACATGCAGTTGGTTTTAATTTTGAATAGGCCCATGAGTTGTGAATAAAAGTTGGCACTTGGAGGACGTGTGGCTTATCTCAATTTTAATCTCACGGGGTCTTCGTTTGGTTTTTGTGATATACACAAAACACTGTTTTCTCACCTTTTTTGTTCTGGACACTAAGTATTTTTTTCAGGCGAGATAGCTACCTATGATGAGAAACGTGGGCACAACTGGTGAGAACCAACCAGTAAGCTCCTATGGTGTAGCGCACGTGAGGTGCTATCTCGCCCTTTCACAATTTTTTGTTGATTGTATACCTGTTCAAGTGGAGGGTATTTTTGGGACACAGTAACTGACAACCTCAAAGATTTTTTAGCTAAACTAAAATGTCTTGGGCTACAAGGATTTGGGACAATACCTATGAAAGAAAATAAGGGTTGTTGGTGGGGTAGATAAATAAAATACCCACTCACTTTCCTATACATGGAATAAGTTTAAGCCCGCACTGATCAGGTCTTTTTGTTGTGGATTTAGGAAGTGCCATTCCCCAGGTCTGGGGGAAACCGGTGTTCCATTACAAAGGCGGTAGAGGCTCTAAAGCCTCTGTCCTTGAGATGCTAATCTGCTAGCCATCCTGTTGGAGGAGGTGTGAACACCTTCTGCCGGAGCAGGCATTGTTTCTGAACTCTGAGAGCATGGGGTCTCCCTTGCAGGGGGTCAGAAACTTGTCTGTGATGGCAGGCTGGAAGATAATAGTCAGCCAGCACATTCTGTAACTAGTATGGCTTCAGGGAGCACTTCTAAGGTGCCCTCTGGGTGCATGTCATAATAAATCTGATACTGGCACTACTATAGATTTATTAAGACAAGGTGTTTGATACCAAACACATTGCTTTCAGTGAAGCCATCATGTTGCTGGATAACTCGTAATGACCAGTGCCTACTACAGGTCCTTAAGGTGGCTTCCTGATCACTTGCATTGTCTAGCAATGGAACTAGGCATTACAAGGATGAGTCTGCTCATGCTGGTGTGTCCTCACATGTAATATAATGCACCCTGTTTTAGGGCTCTAAGGGCTGCATATAGTACATGCAGTGTACATGGGCATGGCACACAGTGAGTGTGCCTTGTCGTGTTTTCAGAATAGCTTACACCATTTCATGCATCTTGCAATGGTAATCTGCATGCAGTTTGTGTGTGTGTCCTTGAGGGTGTCATGATATCTGCTGCAGATCTTAGGGACCCACTTTAGTAACCATGCCCTAGGTACCAGGGGTACCATTTACTAGGGACTTACAGGGGTGCTACAGTCCTTGCCAATTGGGTTACAATTGCACATTTGTCTTGTTTTAAGGGAAAGAACACTGGCACTGGGGCCTGGTTAGCAGGGACCCAGTGCACTACCAATAAACAATATCAGTACCAGTGAGCAAAAAGTGGTGGTGACCATGTCAAAAAGTGGCACTGTCCTACACTTGGCACAACTTAACTTACAGGCAAAGTGTAGGAAGCTGGCTCTGTATATAATATACCAAAGTAAGGTATAGTGTGCACAGAGTCCAGTGGAACCCCAAAGGAAGGCAGAGGTAAAAGTAGATAATACCTTACTCTCTATTTGTGATAGTGTGGGCGAGCAGTAAGGCTTTATCTGAGGGTAGTGTTAAGCATTTATTGTACACACTCCGGCAAGAGATGATGTCACACAAGACTGAACTCAGACCAATTTGTTTGCATAAAAATATTATTTAGTTGTGTTTTATTTTCTAGAACCAAGCCAGGCCTGGTACATTTAAGTGTAATACTGTGCAAGAATAATGCAGTTGAATGCAGTTGAAAAGCAGTAGAATGCAATTGGTTTGTTTACAGGTAAGTCAACAGTCAAAATTACTTTACAGTTACTATTGTGATTACTTTGTACATTACTTTGCAGATTACTTTATAGTTACTTTTTCTACTCAGTGTGATATGCCTAGATATCACACTGGGACACTTCCTAAAGAAAAGGTGAATAATTACATTTTTGTACATTTTCAGTTTCTTAGGTCTTCACATAAATCAACTCCACACTTAGAAGAATTTTTCACAGAAAAGCAGTCAATGCAGTCCTATAGGAGAAAACAGTGTTATCGGTTTAACGGTAAGTACATAGGTTTTGGAGATTGTATTCTGGGGTTAGAACTAGGGTTCCCCCTGGGTCAAGGATACACTCTCAAAGCACCCTCAGCGGCACTAGGGCGGCCAGGTGCAGAGTGCTGAGGCCCAATGTTATCCATTGGGGAATAGGGGGCCTCCAGTTGGTGGCTGCTCACGAGCTGGGCACAAGGTTGTGGGAGCAAAGCTCCTGGTGTTAGGCTCAGGGCAAAGGGGGATCTGATTTAGCACACCAGGTGCACCCACAGCGGCACAGGGGCGGCCGGGTGCAGGGTGCTGTTTTGGCGTCGGGTGCCCTGTTGATTTCAGTGGGGATTCTCCGGTTGCAACAAACATTACAGGCTCGGGGACGAAGATCTTCTGGAGTCGACCACCAGATGGAGAGGTAAGTTGGGATGCCTGGGGATGCTGGGACACCGTCCGTTGGGCCACCCAAGGCCATGGGATGTCGAGTGCAGAGGTGTCTATGGGCGTCGGGTTTTTCTTACCGGCTCAGGTCGCTGTCATGGGGGGATCCTCCATAAAGGGGCTGCAGTCGTCGGCTGGAGTCTTGAGGCAGGGCAGGGATCACCAGATCCCAGGTCAGGATTGCCGGGGAGACCTCCTCGTGGTGTTGAGCCACTTGAACTCAGGCCGTGGGCGTCAGGTGCAGAGTGGTGCAAACTTGCGAATTTGGCCGGAGCCATAGTCTGTGGGTGAGCAAATCCAGTGCTCACGGGAGACAAAGTCTGGTTTGGAAAGGCAGGGCAGGTCCTCCGGGTTCTTGGGGGGGCTGCTGGCTGCAGGACACACCGTGATTTCGCTGGAGCAGGTCGAGGTCGGGACAGGCCGGTAGCGCTGGGGCCAAGTCAGTTGGTGTCCTCCTCTTCTTCTTTCAGCACGGCTTCTTTGGTCCTTCTTCTTCTCTCTTCTTGTCTGAGGAGGCAAGTTTCAGGGTTGCCCCATAATATTAAATTTAGGGGCGTTTCAGGTAGGTACAGGGCGGGACCAATGGGTCCCTTCCTTGGGGTGGGTACATCCCCTATTATGCCACCCTCCAGTGGGGAGGGGGGCATAAGCCTCACTCTGGTTGGCTGGATCCCCCCATGTGCAAGATGGCGGGGACTGAGAGTTGTGCTTCACCTCACCTCCCCTCGCCTTCCCCTCCTAACTTGATGTTCCTGCTGATTCTCCCGCCCAAAGTGGGGGTCAGAACTGGTGGGGGCCAGTTGCTGGGAGCAGGAAATGGCTGGGGTAGCTCACAAAGGCGGAAAACCTTTGAAGCTTTTCCTTCGTGGACCCTGCCTGTTCTGGGTCGTTTTTCAGGGGGCATCTCTAAGATGCCCTCTTAGTGCATTTTTCATTAAATCCCACACTGGCATCAGTGTGGGTTTAATGTGCTGAGAAGTTTGATACCAAACTTCCCAGTTTTCAGAAATGCCATTATGGTGCTGTGGAGTTCATAATGACAAACTTCCAGCACCATATACTCTTTATGGCATTACTGCACTCACAATGTCTAAGATTTTTTTTTTTTATTTCTTTTTATTGATAACAACTTGACACATACAGTTAGTGCACTATCATTGTCATTAGGGAGCATGTCTGCAACGTTAGTCAACCACCACCCACCGCTTGTACATTGTCATGCGGTGACCCACCGAATCTCATTTACCCTCACTCCCCGAGGTCCCTGGCATGGTCCACCCCCGGAGGCTCACATAGTCCCCCCTGTAAGCATTCCACTTTCCCCATACCTGCGACCACTTTTTAGGACACCCTCTTGACTCATAAATTGTCTGCTCCATCAGCATGCACCAATCCATGTCCCTCTGCCATTCTACAATAGTTGGTAACTCTTGGGCACCCCATCTTTTGGCAATGTTCCACTTTGCAATAATAGTCCCCAACATCACCCACAGTTTCTCTTTGCTGCTTAGATCTGTGGGACCCCATATATTGAAGAGGCACAGCTTTATATTGGGCTCGATTGCGACAGCCATTACCTCTTCCATGCACCTAAACAACCCCGACCAATAGTTCTGTATATGTACGCATTCCCAGATAATATGTGCGTAGGTGCCCTCCTGCCCACATCTCCGCAAGCACCCCGGGTAGGTCCTGTAACCCATGCGCACTAGTGCAGGCCCGGTGAGGTAGACTCTATGGAGTATTTTCAGTTGTACCAATCTGAGTCTGGAGGAAACAGCTATCTCTTTAGGGGAAGCCAAGGCCTCCATCCATTCGTCATCCTCCAGTCCCGCTACATCATGGTCCCACCTGGCCCGGAGCCGCTCAAGGGGGTCTGCCATGTTATTGATTAACTTTTTGTACGTCATAGAAATAGATTTTTGGGGCATGTATTCGTCCAATATCCTATCTTCTAGCGGAGAGGACTCTGGAAGGGATTACCCCTTTGGGACTGCCGTTTGCAAAGTGTGTTTAATCTGCAAATACCGGAAGCGCTCAGTGTCTGCCATCTTGTACTCAGTCTGGAGCTGCGCAAAGGAGACCACACCACCCGTTCTCCATAGATCGCCGACCTTGGAGATACCTATTATGTCCCACCGATCAAAGCCCTTTGTGTTCCACAAGTTACCAAACTTGTCCGCATCCCAGAGTGGGGTAGCCCTCATGATTCATCAGTGGGACCTGTCAGGTGCAGCCTGGTGGGCTTAGTGTATAGTACTCTGGTAAAATCCCCACCAGGGAGCAGCCACCTGTCCATCTGGTACCCTGGATCCCCTTGAGGCCGATAAATGCATTGATTGATGGCGGCTAGATGCGCGGCCCAATAATATTTTCTGATATCCAGAAGACCCACCCCCCCATCATACCATCCCCTTGTAAGCTTCTGAGTGGGTATTCGGGGTGGCTTGCCATCCCATAGGAGTTCACGCTGGGAGCTTTCTATGGCTTTAAAGTACTTTGAGCCGACTGGACTCGGGGTGTTGTGCAGAGCGTACAAGAACCGTGGCAAAGACATCATTTTAAAAAGCGCAGCGCGTCCCAGCAGGGACAGTGGGAGTGTTTTCCAATGTCTGATATCACTTCTAAGCCTCTGCAATGGGGGTAAGAGGTTTCGCTCATAGAACCGAGCCGGGTCCTTGGTGATATAAATCCCTAGATAAGTGAAGCCCTTGACCGCCTCACTAATAGAATAACCCCCGGGAAGGGGGGGGGAATTCACCACTGAGGACGTAGATAACTGACTTTGACCAATTGATGCAATAACCTGAATGTTTCCCAAAACTAGCGAAGATATGTAACGCTCTGTTTAGAGAGGGTCCGGGCGATGCCATATATAATAAAATATCATCAGCGTACAGGGAGATGCGGTCTTCCCAGTCCGCTGACCACCGGAGGCCCCTCATTACCGGATTCTTCCATATCCACATAGCCAAAGGTTCCATCATTAGGGCAAAAAGCAGCGGGGAGAGGGGACAGCTCTGTCTGGTCCCCCTCTCCAGGACAAACACTGGGGATTTCCGATTGTTAACCACAACTTGAGCCATTGGACCCTTATACAGAAGCTGGACCCAACTCGTGAAACCCGGACCAAACCCAAATTTCTCAGGACTGCAAACATGTAGGGCCATTCAATCATATCAAACGCCATGGCAGCGTCTAAGGACGCCACCACTGCGTCTTCACGTAGCGTCTCGAAACGTTCCATTACCCCATGTAACCGCCGGAGATTAAGAGAGGTATTTCTCGCCGGCATAGAGCCAGACTGATCTGGGTGCACAAGCTAGCTCAAAACAGGCAACAGACGGGTTGCCAGTAATTTCGCGAGGATCTTTGCCTCTACGTTAAGCAGGGAAATTGAATGATAAGAGGAACATTGATCTTTGGGCTTCCCACTTTTGTGGATGACCACAATGGTGGCTAGTCTCTGATCCGACGGAAGGGACCCTTGCTCTCGACTGTCCAGAAACATTCTCGTGAGATGTGGGGCCAATTTACTCAGAGCCAATTTATATAATTCAATGGGCAAACCATTTGGGCCCATTGCCTTACCTGCCTGGAGATCTATTATTGCTCTTTCCACTTCCGTACTTGCAAGCTCTGCCTCCAAGTCAGTCCGGTCATCTAGAGAAAGAGTGGGCAGGAGTATATCAGTTAGCAGGGAGGCCGCTTCTGTCTCCGAGGATGCCGTATGAGATTTATAGATCTGTTCATAGTAATTCACGAATTTATCAGCGATCTCCTGTGGGTCAGTGAGACGCCTGTCGGACATGCCTATCAATTCCACTATCAGGCGGTTAGCTTGCTCACGACGATCCAGCCATGCCAGCAGCTTCCCTGCTTTATCCCTGACATACAATGTCTAAGAATTGACTTAGACACTGTAGGGGTACAGGGCTCATGCACCTGTACCCTCACCACTGGTATAGTGCACCCAGCTCGAGGGGTGGCTTACCTATGCCAGGGCAGTGGATTGTAGGCATGGCACACAGGGATGTGTGCCATGTCGATTCTTCATTTTGTTCTGCACCAAAACATGCAGCCTGCAATGGCAGTGTGTGGGTGTAAAGGTACAGGGCCTCTAAGGGTGACACAATAAGTGCTGCAGCCCTTAGAGGTCTTCCCTGGTCAAAGTTCCCTTGGTGCCTGTGGTACCTTTTACAAGGGACTTACATGTGGCCAGAGAGTTATCAATTGGGTTTTGCAACAGTACAGTTTAGGGAAAGAACATAGGTCCTGGATGCCTATTTGGCAGGAACCCAGGGCACACTCAGTCAAAGTACATCAACATTAGGCAAAAAGATGGGGGCAACCATGCAAAAAGGGGCACTTTCCTACCCAAAGTGTAAAATATTTATGCCGGACACAAACAGTAACAAAGTGAATATACAACACAAAAAAATCCCAAACAGAGTTGGAAAAATAGAGTACATTTCAATAAATAAATTGATACCAGACAAAAATCCAATCAATAGAACCAGAGATATTCAAAGTTTTTAGTGTGAATAGCGCCTAAAAGCCCCAAATGCCACTCCCGATCATCTGATTGTACTAGACCGAGGGAAAGTCATAAGTTCAAGCCAACCGCAATGGAGCGTGGGTCGGATACAGGGATCAGGTTAGTCCTGCAGAAAACGTTTTCTTCTCAAAGTCCAGCACAAAGTGTTCCATTCCTGGTGGAGGAGGCTGCAAGGAGCAGAGTGAGCATTAAAGATAGTTGTTATGATAGCGCGAAGAGCAGCCCAGGCGTTGTGGGCTGTTGTCACTGTACCGCAAATAGTTGGGTATCGTGGATGGTCGTTGCTAGAGCTTCGCATTGGTAGTCACCGCAAGTGGTCGCTGCTGTAGTTCGGACTGCAGGTCTCACGTTACCATTTGTCTCTTGTGGTGAGTAGCGCGAAGAGCAGATCTCACCTGAACCTCATGTTGGTCGTCGTCATGGGCAGCAGAATCTTGGTGCGAAGGGGACCATTTGCGGATACAAGAGCCAAAACGTCAGGATTTCACTTCTTCTTCTTTGGAGGAGCTCAGAATGATGCCGGCTAATGGTCCAGTACTTGGGGAGAACTCTTGGGGATCAGGAATTTCATTCAGCAGAGGTAGTCAGGGCTCAGGGAGGTCCAGCTGTAGTTCCAGGCAGGTCCTGTGCAGCAGGTCAGTTGGGCAGTTGCATGGAGGCCTCTGCAGCTTGTTATGTCCCTGTAGCTCACTCTTGGGGTTAGCCAACTGACCCCTGGAGTCACTCAGGGTAGCCTGGGATGAAGGTAAGCAGGTCCAGTCTTCCTTCTCAGACAGCATGGAAGTCCTCAGCAACAGTGCAGTCCTTCTATAATGTCCACAGGTCCAGGAGTGTTCTGCTTCATGCTTGGGGGTGCCACTTTTATGCCCACTCCAGTGTGGGTGGGGGATTCCCCCTTCCTCCTTTGTCTAATCTTCCCCCTTTCCTGGGTTTGACTCCGGCCCAGCTAGTGACACAAAAGGCTGGTGTCAGGTCTCTTTGTGTGTGCTGGGGAAAGACTCTTTGAAGTGTAAATCAGGAAACAGCCCAACTCCTCCCTAGTCACACCTAAGTCTCTTTGTGCACTGTCTGGCTCCATTACACATTTCCCAGTGAGAGAGCCATCACTAGCACAGGAAGCTGGAAACTTTCGGAAACTTTCGGCTAAAAAATGCCAACTTTCTAAAAGTGGCACTTCAAACAGTAATTTATAAATTTTAATCGGACCTCACCATTAACGAGGCCAAGTTCCAGGACTTTAAATTACAAATCATAAGATTGGAAGAATTATTTTTCTAGCTTCTACCAATCCAAACTTAGTATTTAATAAATGTACCAATGTAACCCAATGATTCCCTATGGCAAGAGCCAGCCTTTTGGGGATATTTCCCTGTAAGAATATGTTTAATATTAATTCCTACATGTCCTCCTCTTAAATATCTGCACCCTGCCTTAATGGAAAATAAGGCCTATATAGTGGTAACCTATTATTTAAAAGGAAGGTTTAGGCCTATCTAAAGAGGTATTTTGATAGGTCAGATTTGCAGTTTAAAACTGCCTCAGGCAGGTTACCTGTGTGCAATTACCAGGCTATGCACAACTGTTGTCTCTGATGTGCAGCCTGCACCCGTGCTCGCACATATGTTCACATGTAACCCGCCCAGTGCCACTTACCTAGCTGTTTCGCAGCGGCCTTACCTTAAAATGCAGACACTGGACGTAAACATGTACAGTCCATGAAATTAATGGAAGTAAGACTCAGGTAGTGAGGCTCACCCATCATAAAGGTAAAAAAACGGGGGGTTAAAAACCAAAAAATCTGGCATATTAAATTGACGTGACCCGTTTGAAACAACAGTATATTCCTTGTATAGATCAGGCAGCAGTGCAGAAAATTACAGATGACAATATTGTTACCTATTGTTAGCTGTTTCTATTTTTTTTTTAACTTACTTTCAATATTCTATTGAGCAACACAAATAGCCCCCTTGCTGAATTCAGAATGTTGTCCTTTTTCAGAAATGTATAGCTGTCCACGTTCACCCATGGATTTCACACCTCTTTCTTCCAAAGAAGTTGGTATTAATTGCAAAAAATGAAATATTCACCACCATTAAAAAACATTGCAAGAATTATTCTGAACAAAAAGATTTTTTGCAACTCTGCCTGTTCCTAAAACACAATTTTTTTCAAAGCACTTTTTCCTGTCTTTTCAACAAACCTCTAAACACCAGCTATATTTTTGCCATTTATTCAGCTGTCTTCAGGAGAATCGGCAAACACTGGGTACCGTTAGAATTCTTAGCTTCTAAAAAAAAAATAACTTTGCAAGTTTGGCCTGGATATCTTTGTGGGAAAAAGATCGTAGGATTCTCACAAAGTAATAAACGAAGACTTTTTATCCTTTTCTGCCAAAACTCACTGGGGCATATTCTCAAGGACTCATCGCCGATTTATCGGCACTTTAGTACGCAAAAGTGGCGATAGATTAATCGCCCTATTCACAAGCTGGTGCAAACTGCCGACATCGCCAGTTGTCCTGCGATAGCTACCGCAAAAAACATCGCCACGGATGAGAGCGACAACTAACGCTAATGATATGCAGAGTAGGCGTTTCCGTGCAAAAATACGCGAAAACACCACTTCGCGAGATTCACAACGACCAGTCAGATCTGCGATGCGACCCAAAAACAGGCGATGAGGCGCTTTAGCAGCAGGGATTTAACACCTGACTTCTGCTGGTGTTAAGCAGGACGACAACCTGCAGTATGAAAGGGAGCCCAGCCCCGAGCCACATCTGAAGACCAACAGATGCCATGGAGCTACTGATCATGCAGCTCGGAGACCCTAGAGGCCCACAACACCCACCGCCACCACCACCACCCCCAGGACCCTCCCCCCCGGACCACCTCCCCTGGACAACCACCGAGGCAGCGCAGAACAAGACAGCGGACCTACAGAAAACGCACCAGCCTCACAGACTTAAAGTTAGAGGAAGTCATTGCCCACTACAGCCTCAAAAGGACAACCATCCTCTGCATCCTGACCCACATTGCCCACAGGCTGACGGTACCAACACAGCGGACAACCAACATCCCTCCGCAGCCAAAGCTGTGGGCTGTGCTGCACCTGTTGGCCTCTGGTACATTCCAACCAACAACTGCCAGAGTCGGAGGAGTCTCACAGCCAGCCCTATCAAAGTTCATCACACCTGTCCTGGATGCCATCATCAGTTTCATACCCCAGCACCTTCACTTCACCCACACTGCGCAGGAACAGCTGGAGACCAAGCAAGGCTTCTACGCCATAGCTGGATTCCCACACGTGTTGGCGGCAATTGACTGCACACATGTCCTACTTGTGCCCCCTGCCGACACTGCACACAATTACCGCAACAGAAAGCACACACATTCCATCAATGTGCAGGCAATAGTGGACCACCGGGGACTCTTCATCAACTTCGTCGCCAACTACCCAGGCAGTGTGCATGATTCTTACATCTTCCGACAGTCCATCATCAACCAGTGCTTTCAGGATAGCACCTATGGAAATGCACTGCTCGTTGGTAAGTACCACATGAACACTCCACACACCTCGACTCCACAATCATGCAACTCACAACTGTGGTAATGCACACGTTACTTAATCACAGACAACATGCCAAACCACATGCCCACCTACCAGACAGGACATCACAAGGAACTGTGGTTACAGGGGCCAGCCATGTAGACAAACCATCCACGTCATGGCACCTCAGCCACACAATTGCAGAATGTGTGGAGTGTTGGGAACCAAGTCTGTGTGAAGGAGGCAGGAGACCCATGAATTTGAATGTACACAATGCCAAGTGTGGCGGTGATGCGCTGGACCGACATCAGTATGCAGGGCACAGACATGTCCATGTGGACATATACTGCTGTTGTTTGTAGTGTTGTGGACAGTGGACGCAACCATGTCACCTCAGGCAGTGGGGAAGACCTTGGACATGTAGCTATGCCCCCCCCCCCCTGTAAGCATAAGCGGAGTGGGCTGGGCCAGCGTAGGGGTGGGAATACATAGCCGGGGGCTCTGGGCATGGTTCAGTTCCGGGATGGCCACCAAAACAACTAATGCGTGTGTCTCTGTGTCCGCCAATACCTGGCCATGGCCCTACACACACGAGGCAGACCAGCTGAAACGGCCATATTCACAGTGTCGTAGTCAGGCTTGTGGACATGCGCAGACAGCCATGTCAATGGTATGTCGTAGGAGTGCAAGTGATGCAACCGCGCAGTGCACACAAGTAAATAGGCTCAGGGGTAGTGAGGGGCAGCTGTGAGACAACGTAATACACATGGATGCTGACCATCTGCCACATGCAAGACATGTCATTCATGAATCCCAAAGTCGCACACATCACACACCACTGAAGTAATCAGCCTGCCAACACAGACTGCAGAACCACCGATTGACACATGTCTCTCCCCCCTGTCACAGGTGATCAAGGATATGCACTCTGCCCGTGGATGATGACACCCCTACGAGCCCCGAACACCCTGGCCCAGAGGCAGTACAATGCGGCCCACAAACGCACCAGGGGCATTGTGGAGTGCTCATTTGGCATGTTGAAGTCACGTTTCAGGTGCCTGGACATCACAAGTGGAAGACTCCTGTACAGCCCGGTCATAGTGTGCAAGATGATCACTGCATGTTATGTATTGCACAACATATGTGTACGCACCAATGCCCCATGGATCCAAGTGCCAGATGCACCAGACGATGATGAGGAAGATGATGCAGGTGGACCACACCCCACTGCAGCTGCAGCAGGAATAGCCAGAAGGAACACAATCATTGACAATTTCTTCACATGAGCACGTCACATTGGGACTGTCCTTGTCAATCATGGGACTGGATAAAATGACCACAGGCACGGCATGTGCAAATGAATTCATTACAACACACATTCCCTGTGTGCATGTCACTCCTCTGCATTAGCACATCACTCTGACAAGTGTAAGTGCAACATTTGGTGCTGTCATTCTCACAAATGGCAATTAGATGGTGGGTGTGTCACCTCCGTTCTCGGGATCCTGTTTTCCTGCGGACTGAACCGCGGGATCCTCTTCTTCTTCTCCTTGCCCTTCCCTGACCCCGGGGTCCCAGGCTGGTCGTCCGTGGGGCTTGTGGGGTTCTGGTTGTCCTCCGTACTTGCTCCGGCTACCTCCATGGTGCTTCGCAGTTGTCTTGTTTTTGTTTGTGTTTTTGTTTTCTGCTTTTGTGATGATTTTTCCCACCTGATGTGTGTGAATTGCAGGCCTGGCGCTGCTTTTCGCTGGTCTTCTTTTATCGCGGTTGGGCCCATCGCAACTTTTTTCGCGTTCGGGTTTGGATTTTTATCGCAGTCCCGGTACTGTTATCACGGACATTTGCCGCGTTATCGGGAAACTATCGCATGTTACCGCCATGTTGAGAATGCGACGTTAACACGGAGTTATTTTCCCGCGATAGACGGCGATATGTGAAATTGCGCTAACCTATTTTGGCGATGTTTATCGCACGTTCTTGTGAATATCCCCCACTGTTTTTTGTGGAGCGCGAGGAGGGTAAACAGACCACGCACTCTGAGTGTAGGTCTGTGGTAGCCTTTTTCCTCCCACAGGAAGGACACTTCTCAAACAATGATAGCATTGTGAAGAAAATCTCCTCAAAACGTGAGGAAGAGAGAAGGAAAAAGCTTCTCAGACGTAGGAAATGTTAAATGAAAGGCACACAAGTTACATTCGGAGGACAATTCCTTAAGCATAAGGCGAAAAAAGATTCTTTCTGCACGAGCCGGATAAAAGAGCTGAGGCTGTGAGGCATTGCATGCTGAGAGATGATACCTGCTGGCTCCCATAAAGGAGCAATGTGTTTTTTTCCCAACATTGTGTACTCTTGACTCGACAGGCAGCCTTTTCCATCATTTCTTTCACTGTAATTTAGGGGTTTGGGGTTTGGAGGATGAGACGGAGCTGCACAATAACCCCCCCCCCCCAGCGCCTTGAGACCCTCACAGGTGAGTAGCGCGCTTCACAAATCCCTGATTGATTGATTGATTGACTTGAACTGAAATGACACATCTTTCAGCTAGCTGCTGAAATGTAATCTTTGTGTTGATTTATATTGGCTTTTCCAGAAAGAAAACATCAGTAAAAACTGACCTGCTTCATACTAGTGCTGTGACACCTATTTTGGAATTTTAAACAAAAGAATGGTAAAAAGAAGTGTTTTTGGTTCACTTCTCTGAACAAGTGTGTCAGGATTTTCAACACTACTGTTCAATTGCTACATCATTTGTTGACACCTGTGCAGGATCTCGACTATCTGGGAGCAACTCTAAACACAGAAAAAAGGAGAACTGTCTAATTTGGAGGACAGAGTATCTAACATTTTACAGACATGCTTTCAACTTTTACTAATATCTTAACCTACTACACGCCAAGTCTCAGATGTGCTGGATTTAAACACCTTATGCATCTGTCTGGTACCCAATGCACACCTCCACATAAGTCCTATCCAACAATGCATGGGTGAATAGTGGTCTTAGTGGCAAGGCAACTGGGAAGATAAAATCGACCCTATTGAACCAGGCCAAGCAAACTCTCAAATGGAGCTGCAAAAGACCCAGTCGTCTGAAAAGAATCCTGCTTCATCAGGACCTGCCTTCTCAAACTATTGTAAGAGTGGTGGCCCTGAAGGGATGGAGACCCCATTTACAAATTCTATCTGTACAAGGTTTGTGATAAAATAAACAGCAGCTTTATCACATAATGTTCTGGAGTTGAAAGTTGTACATCTATTTCTGAAGGTTTTCCTACTGTCCATAACAATGGAGAGTCTTCTGATCCAGAAAACACAACCATAAATCACTACATAAGGAATCTGGGGTACGCCAGATCCAGTATACTATCTCTGGAAGCACAAGCGATTTGGCTCTGGCTTCTACTGAGGAAGCTATCCATTCACCAGTGCACCATCAAGGTTCTTAAAATTGTTAAGCAGACCTCCTATGCAGACACTTCGTAGTCGACCATGAATGGATGTTAGCCCATGGCGTCTTGCAAGATATTTTTCAACACTGGGCATTTCCACAAATAGACCATTTTGCCACAGGTCAAACACTAAATCCCCAAGCTTCGCCTCAAGAGTATGGGAACCAGGATCCAAGGGTAATGCCTTTTTGATAAATTGGTCCTTCAAATATCTTTACACATTCTCTCCTCTGCCTCTGATTCCATCAGTGCTGATGAAGCTGAAATATTCCAATGTCTTGATGATTCTTAATGCCCCGGAGTGGCTGAGACAGTAGTTACGAGAACTCTTCACTTGTCATTGAACCCACACAGGGAACTGCCATGCAGACCGAATCTACTATCAAGAATTCAAGTGAAAATACTTGAATTTGTCAACATGTCTTCTGAGGTTGTACAATATGACTCCTAAACTTCCTTCAGGATTGTATGAACATTCTGAAAAAAGCTAAATGCGCCTCTACAAGAAGTACCAGCACCTTTAAATGGAAGGGATTTGTAACACGGTTCCAAAATAATCATGTGCAGATTACCTGTCAAGAAGATGCGATTATTTCCTATTTTCTATATTTGGCAGATTCAGATCTTCAGTTTTGTCTATTACAGTCCTCCTTACTCCCATCCCTACATACAGAAAATGGCCTATCCAGAGATAGTCCTCCACAATTCCAGTAATAAAAGATTTTCTGGAGGAGTTAAAGAAAACATTTCCTCCAAGATGGCAGCCTTCCAAGGGAACTTAATTTGGTTCTCTCCAAATTAATGGTTCCGCTGTTTAAGCCTATACATAATTCCTCCTTGCACCACCTTTTCGTCTGGAAGGTTGCTTTCTTAGTGGCAATTACATCAGTAAAGAGGGTTAGTGAACTTCAGGTTTTCTCAGCAGTAGAATCTTACAGTCTTCAGCCACAGTAGTTTTGAGGAAACATCCTACTTAACTAATTAAGGTGGTCTTGGACTTTTACTTGAACCAAACAATATTTCTACTGGTATTCTTTATGACTCCTTGTAGGAAAGTGCCCCTTTTTGACATGGCCATCCCTACTTTTTGCCTGGTATCTGATTTGGAGGTGCACTGGGTTGCTGCTAACCACGTTCCCAGTGTCAGATCTTTCCCCAAACTGTGCAATTCTTTCCCCAATTTGCAATTCCTTTAGTACCCTCTGTAAGTCCCTAGTAAATGGGCCCCTAGTATCTAGGGCCTGAGGTACTAAGGAGGGTCCCTAAGGGCTGCAGCACAAATTGTGCCACCCTGAGGGACCACTCACTAAAACTCATGCAAGACTGCCATTGCAGGCTGTGCGTCTTGGTGCAGACAAAAGTGAAAACACAACATGGCACACATCCCTGCATGCCATTTCCACAGACACTGCATGCAGTATAGGTAAGTCTCCCCTACAGCAGGCCTTACAGCCCTAAGGCAGGATGCACTATACTACATGTGTGGACATATCTGCATGAGCAGATATGCCCCTGTGCTGGCCAGCTCTATTGCTGCCAGTACAAGTGATCAGGGAAACCATTTTCAAAGCATGCAGTTAAGTCATTTTAACTGCATGTGCTGGACACTGGTGAAAACAAGACCCCCAGCTACATGATGGCTTCACTGAAAATAGGAATGTTTGGTATCAAACATCTCATATTAATAAAACCATACTGATGCCAGTGTTGGATCTATTAATATGTGCACACAAACCTACCAGCTACTAGTGTGCGGACTAACTGATTTTTGCCAGAGACAAGTTTTTGACCCCCAAGGGTGAGGGCCTTTGCTCTCAGAAGGTCAGAAACAAAGCCTGCTCAGGCCGGAGGTGTTTACACCCTCTCTCATAGAATGACCTGATGATTAGCATGCCAAGGCAGGGGAGCTTCAAAGAGCCTACCACCTTTGGTATGCAAATCTGGCTTCCCCTCACAGGAAAGGATGCAACCCCCTTTGTCCAGAGCTCTTTGGCACCTGGACAGGCGGGAAAATTAGATAATCAAGTAGGCATGTCCACGTTCAGGCTAGTACCACCTCTAAGGTGAGCTACCTGAAGTGAATACGACTTTTCAGAGTTGGCCATCTTGGTGATGGCAATTTAGGAACTCTGGGACAGGGTTATGCCTACTTCCCTTAGCAAGTGGTCTTATAGCGGGCGTAGTGACCCCATTGGTAAGTAGCCCATTGATTACTACCCTAAACTCCCCTAACGCCCCTAAATTCAGTAATTAGGGGAGTCCCTGGCACCAGAGTAGGTGATCCTGATGACCTACGAAGAAGAAGGACACTGAAGAGCCGCAAAAGCAAAGACTGAATAAGAGCAGCTGACTTGACACCCACCCGGTCGGCCTGTCTGCTGTTCCCGTCAAATTTGCGCCAAAATCATCTTGTCCTGCAGCTGGTGTGCTTCCTAAAGCCTGGGAGGACTGCCTGCCTTCAACAAAGACCCAGGATTCCCATGGAGCAGTGGAGCTGTTCTCCTGCATTCTGAAGGCACCCCAAGAAGAACCATGAGGATTCAGACAAGCAATAACCTGACGCCGCCAAGCACCACTACACCGAGCATCCCCAGCCTGAGTCGAAGTGGGCCAACGGTGTCAGCGTGGTCCCCAAGTCCTCAAGAGACAGAGTACACTTTTGTTTTGCCTCTCGTGAACTCCCCGGTACTGCCTGCAGCCTCTGTGTGCAGGGCCCCCCAACCGTGAGTGCTCCCAGACGAAGAAACCCGACACCTCAAGGACCCTCTGCACCTGGCCACCCTGCCCCGAAGAGAACATGCCCACTGCTGTCCCTACGTCCCCTAGCATTGCAAGACTTGAACCCTCTGGTTGGTTCAGCCCGACTGGCCTCCCAGTCCAAACCTGCAGCCTATTTTCCCGCAGACCGATCTCCATTGACTAACATTGGACACCCAATGCTGTTTTGCCCCACTGCACCCGGCTGCCCTAGTGCTGCTGGGGGTTGCCTGCTGGTGCTGCCTTGGACCTTCACCCATACTCACCTTAAGTCCAGGAGATTGAGATTGGTCTTGTAAGTCGCAGTACTCTACCTGAATGGCATACTTGTTTTTCCTGCCAAAGGATAACATTGCAGCTTCTGAAAAATACACTGTCCACTTTTTAAACGTAAAGTATTTCTCTTGCAAAATTTACTTACCTGATTATAGTGATCCCAGTGTCTAAACATACATGAAGATACATGTTATTTATATAAATTGGTGTGGATCTCCTTATGAGCCATGTGCATCATTTATTGACTTTTGTGTGTATTTACAGATGTCTAACACTGCTCTGATAAGCCACACTACCCTCTAGAAGAGCACCTTGGGAGTGCTAGAGCAAGCAGCTGTCCACTCATACGAGATAACCTGGACTCTTTGCATAGTATACCTCTTTTTGGTATACTACATAAAGAGCCAGCTTCCTACATTGGTGGTACAGCATTAGGGTTACAAGACTTGATATCTGCTGTACCACTTGGTTAATAAGAGATTCAACTAAGGAATTCAAAATTGTCTTTTGATTAAAAGCATTTTTTCAATTTTGATTTTCTTCTAAATTGTTTAAACTAACTGTCAGATCCTTGTATTAAGTCCCCCATTCCAAACTGTTTAGAATTTAAAAAGTTCACTACGAGCCAGGCCCAAAAGTCTATTTTAGATTATTATTTTAGTTTTTTATAAAAAAGGTCCCAGCTTCAGTTTCAATGTCTTCTACAGAAGATCTGGTTTTGGAGCTCAACCTGGCCCCTTACCAGCAGCTTTCAATGCAGCAGTTGAGGATCGTCTGTAAAACATATAAAATAACAACAGGCTCAACTCCTACCAAGGCAAAGCTCCAGGAGCTTTTGGCAGAGTATGAGAAAAATCATCCAGAGGATGAAACTGATCTCCCGGAGGGTCAGACTGTAGACTGTGTAAATGAGGAGAGCTTAGAGCCTCCTCCCGAAAGGACCTTCCAGAGTAGGAACTCATTCTCCTGAAACTAGCCAGAGGGCTGCTTTATAAGCCAACATCCTAGCTATAGAAAAGGAAAGAATTGAGATGGGCATAGGACCCATCTCTGGTGGCAGCAAAATATTAAATAGGGAGAAGAAAGAAGCTTTTGACCTAAAATCCCCAAAGGGATTGTCCGCATATATGTAGACGGTTTACAGCGTTTTAGAGAGGGCTTGTAAAATGAGGCAACTCAACCAAAAGTACTGGGGCTGTCTTCTCTGGGAGCTGTTCTCAGGAAAGTGTAGGGATAGGCTCCTGACACTGAATGAGGCAGATGCTGAATCCTATGATCTCATGAAGGATACTCTGTCAAGAGTTGCGGACTCACCACTAAGGAATACAGGATCTGCTTCGGGTAGACTCAAAAAACCCAGAGGCAGACCTGGGTAGATTTTGTAGACTTTTGCAGTGCTTAATTTGTAAAAAAAAGAAGTGCCAGTGCCCATGTCAGGAGGCCACTGCAGCTGCACCACCCAATGTCCCTGCCTGCACTGGCAATAACAACTACTACACTTCTCCAAGAGTGAAAATTTGGACTATTCCAGGCTGCCCAAAGCTATAAGAATTGCTTGGGTGGCTGGTATTAGTCGTTTTTAATGTATAAATAATTATTAAACAACTGTTGTGTGCTCATTTCAAAATTAAACAGACAGCGCCACCATGTGGTGGACTGTCATAAGTACTGGCGCCTACAATTAAGTATCAGTGTCGAGCACCAGAAACCACCGGCTCAAATTAAGCACTGCTTTTTAGTGAAAACACTAGGTGGCTGGTTGAAAGGCCGGGTCTGGTGGCTCAGTGGACTAATGCATCAACTGCAGGGGCCTGTGTTCGACCTCATAGTCACAGTTTCATATCCCGGTGGGTCCACTCAGCCTTTCATCCATCTAAGGTCAATAAAATGAGTACCATTGAGTTGGGTAACAATAAACATCTGTTATTCAGCGCCAAGATACCCATGGGTGAACGTGCGCTTTACAAATACTCGTTATGTTATGTTAAAGGTAACAATATGCAAGACTATGATGGGCTTTATCTTACTTTAACAGAGCATCTGTCGAAAAACAAAAATCAAGAGTCTTCTCAATGCCCCAAAAAACCTGCTCAGGAGGGTGGGCCTGAGCCAATACACATTCTAATGGTGGTTATCAGGGTCAGAACAGGGATCCCAAGGAGACTTGGTGTTTTAATTGCAAGGCCAGTGGGCACCAAACTAAAGACCCTAGCTGTTCGAACAAAAAGTGTCCCCCTAGTACACCTGCAGTAAATTCAGTGGTAAGTCTTCTGATGGGATCCCAGGTTAGCCCTGGATAAGTCAGAGAGCACACTGAAGCAACTTTAGTCTCAAAGGGTGGGGTGGATGTAGCTGCCCTGGTTGTCTGGCCCAGTAATCTGGAGAATTATAGACAATAGCCTCACAAAAATGGTATTAGAGTTGAAGCACCGAGGGATACAGGTGCAAGTGTCACTATGGTGACTAAAACACTGATATCCCCAGGACAATACCTGACTGTTGAGACATTCACAGTCCTCAATGCTGATTATCAGGCTAAGGTCCATCCCATGGCGATGGTGTCCTTAGAATCAGGAGGGGTTACTGGCCAAAAGAAGGTGGTAGTATCCTCTGCAATTCCTGTAGAATGTCTGGTAGGCAATAATCTGGAGTCCTCAGCATGGGCTGAGGTTGAAAGAAAGACCCATGCAGCTATGCTGGGTACACCTGTAAGGGTGTGTGTGAAAACCAGAGCACAGTGCAAACCCACTGTGAAACAGAGGAGTTGGAGTCTGGAATGATGGCCCGACCCTCAAAGAAAAAAGACAAGACGTTTGGGAAACCAGCTTCTGAACAGACACAAGCTCAGGTCCCCTCTCCTCAAGGAGAAGACCTGGCAGCCCCAGAGGGAACTGAGCCCCAGGAACTTGGGCCTTGCACAGCAGAACTCCTATGCCCAGTGGGACCATCTAGGGAAGATTTATACCAGGGACAGAAGACCTGTCCTACTCTTGAAAGCCTGAGACGGCAAGCTGGTGATCAGGCAAAGGTTTGATGTCAGTGGCTCCCACAGAACCTATTGGGAGGAAGGACTCCTTTACACTGAGGCCAGAGACCCCACACCTGGTGCCACTAGGTGAGTGGTAGTGCCTCAGATGTATAGAGAGCTCCTGCTCACTTTGGCTCATGACATCCCCTTAGCTGGGCCTTTTGGCTAGTTAGTCCCTCACTTCTACTGGCCAGGTATGTCCCAGAAAGTGAAAGAGTTTTGCAAGTCCTGTGCTACCTGCCAAACCAGTGGAAAGCAGGCAGCCACCCAAAGGCCCCTTTAATCCACTTCCAGTGGTTGGGGTTCCCTTTAAAAGGGTAGGGGTTGGTATTGTTGGCCTCCGGACCCTCCAACAGCACCAGAGTACAGATTTATACTGGTGGTAGTGGATCATGCTACCAGGTACCCTGAAGCAATACCCCTTAGGACTAACTACTACTGCTCCTGCAATGGCTAGGTCCCTCATTGGTATCTTTACCAGAGTAGGTTTCCATAAGGAGGTGGTGTCAGACAGAGGTACAAATTTCATGTTTGACTACTTGAAACACATGTGGGTTGAATGTGGCGTGACTTACAAGTTCACCACCCTGTATCACCCACAAACAAATGGTTTAGTTGAGAAATTCAACAAAACCATGAAAGGAACGATCATGGGAATTTCTGAAAAACACAGAAGGAGATGGAATATCTTACTGCCAAGCTTGCTTTTTCCTACATAGAAGTGCCACAGAAGGGAGTAGGGTTTTCCTCCTTCAAACTTCTGTTTGATTATTCTGTAAGGGGGCCATTGTGTCTAATGAAGGAAGGCTGGGAGAGACATCTCAAAAAGCCTAAGCAAGACATAGCAGATTATGTGCTTGGCCTATGTTTAAGGATGGCTGAGTACATGGAAAAAGCATCTAAAAACCTTGAAGCCAGTAAAGAGCTCCAGAAGCTCTGGTATGACCAAAAGGCTGCACTGTGGGAATTTCAACCTGGGCAGAAGGTGTTGGATTTGGTTCCTGTGGCTCCTAGGGCCCTCTGGGAAAAATGGAGTGGACCCTATCCTTTCCTAGAAGGAAAAGGGGAGGTCACCAATCTGGTGGGGCTTGGAACCTGCAGGAAAGCCAAAAGGGTCATCCATGAGAACTGCCTGATACCCTATCAAGATAGGCTGATGTGGCTATGCTGATGGTCAATGATGAGGATCAGGAAGAAGAGAACGAACCTCTCCCTAACCTCACTCACAACCCTAAAGATGGGTCAGTGAAAGGAGTTGTCCTTTCAGATGCCCTCTCTGCCTAACAGCAGGCTGACTGCAGGCAAGTCCTGCACCAGTACACTGATCTCTTCCCTTTGACCCCTGGTCAGACCGATTTTTGTACACATGATGTGGACACTGGGGGCAGCCTGCCTGTCGAAAAATAAAGTCTACAGACAGTCTGATCATGTCAAAGAGATCATCAAAGCTGAAGTAAGTAAGATGCTGGAATTGGGAGTCATTGAACCCTCTGAGAGGCTCTGGGCCAGCCCAGTTGTCTTAGTCCCCAAACCTCATACCAATTGTGGTAAAACAGAGCTGAGGGTTTGTGTGGACTATAAGGGCCTCAATACAGTAACCAGGACAGATGCACACTCATTCCCTAGTTCTGACGAATTGATTGACAGGTTAGGGGCAGCCAAGTTTCTCAGTACCTTTGATTTGAGATCAGGGTACTAGCAGATTCGTCTGACCCCAGGAGCAAAAGAGAAATCTGCATTCTCAGCCCCAGATGGGCATTATCAGTTCACTGTTATACTCACTGGACTAAAGAATGCCCCTGCAACCTTCCAAAGATTGGTGAACTAAGTCCTTGCTGGCCTAGAGTCCTTTAGTGCAGCATATCTTGACGATATTGCTGTCTTTAGCTCCACTTGGCAGGATCACCCGATCCCCCTTAGAAACGTCCTTGTAGCTCTGAAGAGTTCAAGCCTCACAATCAAGGCAAGCAAGTGCCAGATTTGGCAGGGCTCTGTTGTATATTTGGGCCACCTTGTAAGTGGAGACCAAGTTCAACCCTTACTACCCAAGATCCAGACAATTGTGGTCAGGGTATTCCTTGGCTTGACTGGGTACTACAGGAGGTTTGTGAAGGGATATGGGTCCATTGTGACCCTCTCACAGAATTGACCTCTAAGAAGATGCGAAGAAAGTGAACTGTACATTGAGTTTTCAAAAGGCTTTTGACACTCTGAAGGAAGCAATGTGCTCAGCACCCATTCTGAAAGCTCCAGATTATTCAAAGCAGTTCATAGTGCAGACAGATTCCTCTGAACATGGAAAGGAGTGGTCCTATCCCAAACCAATGATAATGGCCATGACCAACCTGCTTCTTTCATTACCAGGAGGTTAGCAGCATTGGAATGCCACTGAGAGGGAAGCCTTTACTGTGGTTTGGTCCCTGAAGAAGTTGAGGCCATATTTGTTTGGCTCTCACTTCCTTGTTCAATCTGACCACAGGCCTCTCAAATGGATGATGCAAATGAAAGGTGATACCACAAACTGTTGAGGTGGTCCATTTCCCTACAGGGTATGGACAGTACAGGGGAGCACACACATGGGACTGACCATGCCAATGCAGATGGCCTTGCCAGGTTTTTCCACTTAGAAGATGAAGAATCTCTTGGGAAAGGTTAGTCTCATTCTCTTTCATTTTGGAGGGGGTTATGTAGGAAATTGCCCCATTTTGACATGGTCACCCCCACTTTCTGCCTGATATCTGATGTGATTTTGACTAGAGGTGCATTGGGTTCCTGCTAACCAAGTCCCCAGTGTCAGATCTCTTTCCCAAAACTGTCCAATTGTTTCCCCAACTGGCAATACCTTTAGTACCCTCGGTAAGTCCCTAGTAAATGGTACCCCTGGCACCTCGGCCCTGAGGTACTGAGGAGGGTCCCTAAGGGCAGCAACACAAATTGTGCCACCCTAAGGGAGCACTCACCAAACTCATGCAAGACTGCCATTGCAGGCTGCGTGTCTTGGTGCAGACAAAAGAGAAAACACAATGTGGAACATATCCCTGCTTAACATGCCCACAGACACTGCATGCAGTATAGGCGAGTCACCCCTTCAGCAAGCTTTACAGCCCTAAGGCAGAGTGCACTATACTACATGTGTGGACATATCTGCATGAGCAGATATGCCCCAGTGCTAGCCAGCTCTATTGCTGCCAGTACAAGTGATCAGGGAAGCCATTTTAAAAGCATGTGCTGGACACTGGTGAAAACGAGTTCTCCAGCTACATGATAGCTTCACTGAAAATAGGGTTGTTTGGTATCAAACATATCATATTAATAAACCCACATGGATGCCATGGTAATGCAAACAGAGAGCACCTCAGAGGTGCCCCCTAGAAACCTACCAGCTACTGGTATGCAGACTGACTGGTTTTCGCCAGCCTGCCACCAGAGACAATTTTCTGACCCCCAAGGGTGAGGGCCTTTGCTCTCAGGAGGTCAGAAACATGGCCTGCTCGAGCCGAGGGTAATCACACCCCCTCCCACTGTTAGTCCAGCAAAATGAAAACACCTCAGAACCGGAATGCTGCTTATATTGCTCCACCTCCTGACATCCCCAACTCTATGGTTATATATATACATAGAGTAGTGAAGTGGTCAAGCGAGGGATAGGGAATAGGGAAGGGGACTGCAGGGAATTGGAAGCTGTGGAAGAAATAACACGAGAGTGAGTAAGAGCACACAACCACAGTCTACTCTCTGTACGTCTCGCTAATAACATGGAGAGATATATACCTTAAAACGTATAATCACAATCTCTTATGTGACTGTCCTTCGGGACTATAACCATCAATTCGTGTCTTCCTGTTAGTTCCTACTAAGGTAAGAATACAGGGAATTAGCACCGTTATTCATGCGTCATATATTCACACCAATATACCAAGGTACTGCAAAAAGAATCTTACCCCCTACATACCACATACAGGATATGATAAGATACTGTACAATGATCCAAGTCTTTGTCCATATGAAAACATACTCCTGTAATCACTGCAATGTTATCCGCAACAAGACCATAGAATAGTTAACTAAATATGAATTCCAAAGTAGCTCTTCACGTTCACAATGAACGCTAATCCGACTGCATCCAAGGAAGTCACTGAAGGTTGAAATTACCAATAACCACAAAATAAAACGGATACCAGAAACAAAGGTTACGTCACCTAGTTTCCTTTAGTAATGTAGATGTTACTCCATTCCAGCCTACAATCCTCCGTTGATGGCAAGAATAAAGCCTAGAACTCCGCGGGAAATGCCGTACTGTTTATTCCTCCCACACTGGAATAATCTCATGCCCACAATACCTCAAAGAGAAGTCCTCGAGGTGAATGGCTGCGATGGCGGTGAAGACTCCTTCGTCTTCGCCGCGCGTGTGAGCAGAGCCCTGCCGACACGCCGAACTGCTCCACAAGGTACACGGAAAAGGACCTTATTCTCTCCGTGACTCCTGAAGCGAAGCACATAACCCGATCAGCAGATGCGGGTCTCGAAAGCCTAAACCGGAACGTGAATTACGCACCCCGGTTACGTGCGTCCTGGGTAGTTAAATACCCATGAGCCTCGTCCAGGCATCATGGGAAACGTAGTTTCCTTTAGTCAGTCGTGATGTGGTAGGCGCCTAGGCTCGCTGTTCCTGACACCCACAGTATGACCTGAAGATTAGGATTCCAAGGCAGGGGAGCTTCAAAGAGCCCACCGCCTTTGGTATGCGAATCTGGCTTCCATTACAGAAAAGGATGACGCCCCATGCCCACTTTGTCCAGAGCCTTTTAATACCTGGAAAGGTGGAAAATTAGATAGTCAAGTAGGTGTGTCCACCTTCAGGCTAGTGCCACCCCTAAGGTGAGTTAGCTGAAGTGAATACAACTTTTCAGAGTCCGCCAGCTTAGTGATGGCAAACTTAGGAAAACTGAGACATGGTTTTGCTCCCTTCCTACAAGAAGTTGTCATATAGGGGACGCAGTGACCCCAGGGGTAAGTAGCCCATTGGCTACTACCCTACACTTCCCTAACACCCCTCAATTCCTTATTTAGGGGAGCCCCAGGCACCAGAGAAGCAGATCATGATGACCTACGAAAAAGAGGGACACTGAAGAGCATAGACTGAAGAAGAGCAACTGACTTGGCACCTGCCCTGCCGGCCTGTCTGCTGTTCCCATTGAATTTGCACCAAAGTTGTCTAGTCCTGCAGCTCTCATGCCTCCTAAAGCCTGGGAGGACTGCCTGTCTTCAACTAGGACCCAGGACTCCTGTGGAGCAGCGGAGCTGCTCTCCTGCATCCTGCAGGCAACCCAAGTAAAATAATGAGGACTTCAGACCCGCAAAAAACCAATGCCGCCAAGCACCACTGCACCCGAGCCCCCCAGCCCGAGTTGAAGTGAGCCAACGATGTCAGCGTGGTCCCCAAGCCCTCAAGAGACAAAGTACACTTTGGTTTTGCCCCTCACGACGTCCCCGGTGCCGCCTGCAGCCTCTGTGTATAGGCCCCCTCAACCGCAAGTGCTCCCGGATGAAGAAACTCGGCACTTCAAAGACCCTCTGCACCTGGCCGCACTGGCCCAGGGAGAACAGGACCACTGGTATCCCTACATCCCCTATCATCGCAATACTTTTAAAAATTTTTTTTTTTATTTATTGGTATTTTCAAAATAAACACCATATACATTTTAATTCAAAAACCAAACGTGCCAGGTGCATATACACAACATATTCGATGGAGCAAAAGTAATTACAGTAGTGTGTCGACATCATGCGTCCTTGTATCATTGTGCATTTCGACAATTAGTTCCAAAGGCATTTAGCATTCATCCTGGAGAGGCATCATCGCAATACTTGAACCCTCTGGATGGTTACGCTCGACTGGCCTCCCAGTCCAAACCTGCAGCCTGTTTTCCTGCAGACCGAACCCCATTGACTAACATTAGGCACCCAATGCTGTTTTGCCCCGCTGCACCTAGCTGCCCTAGTGGCGCTGGAGGTGACCTTCTTGTCTGATGATTTGTAAAAAACTGTTGTGGTTCATACATATAGAGTACATTTTAAAGGCAATTGGTTGCTGTTAGAAATGGGGTTTCTGGTTGGCTAGGGCATACACCTAAGCCAGGCACAACCCACCACTCTAGTCAGGGTAAGGGAGTTATACACCAAAGATAACCCCTGCTTAACCCCCTTGGTAGCTTGGCAGAGCAGTAAGGCTTATCCCAGAGGCAATGTGCCAAGCGTTTGCGCAACACAAACACACACCAGTGACACACTAGGCATACCACAAATAGAGAGACTCCACACAAGGTTATGTCAAAAATATCCTTTGTATTGTACTTAAAAACACATTAGACCACAGAGTTACATAAATCACTGGGCCACTAGGCACTTGTCATGATGCTACAAAGATCATAAATTCCTTGGTAATAGGTCAAACACATAGGCCACCATTCACACACATACTGTGCCACGAGGCACGTGCCACAATACATGTAGACCATCTAGATCACTCTGCCATAAGGCAATTGTTATCATATCACATTTAGTGCAATACAGCAACCACTAACACGTCTGTATACCTTGTGCTAATATCCGTTACCCTGCCACTGCAAGGCAGAAAACGCCATACCCCACAACATCAGGACATGAATGCGCCCATTAGGTAGGGGAGACAACCATATAGATCCCTCCAAAAGATCACCACGGAATGCAAGTAATACAATTATAGCCCGTAGGCCACAGGAACACCTGTGCGCCTACAATGGGTTTTACGGTAATTCTGCAAAAGAGGATCGGGACCTCCGTCGAGGTCTTAACCCATCCTGCAATGACAACTGGCCACTAGCACCCGCCAAGACACCTAGGTGCTCGCCCCCCCAGGCGCTTCCAGCGGCCGAAGGGGAGAACACCAAATACTGGGCAATGCAGGGAGACCTCACTCAGTCTTCCCTTGCGACCAAGGATTCAAGGCAGCCGCCCACGTCCATGCGGTGCGGCTGTGAAGCAAGCCCCCACTTTGCCTGATGACAGGCATGAGCTGTTGGGAGCCTGCACCATCCCTCTCTGTGTCTCCGTGCCACGCTGCGGTCCAGGTCAGCTTCCTGGCGGTTAGGTCTGGAACTCCAGGTGGCTGAGTTGGTTGCCAGGCAACGGCGGTGACTCTTCTCCTCTGCCAAGCGGCCGGCCTTCCTCTTGCCTCCTGGACAGCGCAGCCTCATGCTCCAGGGAATTGGGCAGGACCGCACTCACTTCACCAGTTGCTCAGCAACGCCTGGCCTTCCTGCGGTGCATTCAAGGGAGCGCAGAGATGATTCCCAGCTAGACAAGCCCGGGGTGCTTTTTTTTCAGCAGATAAAGTGCCCGGTAATTCCCCGATAAATACACAAACACCTCCACAGCCCAGGGGAGTACAAAAACAGCACCAGGGATACGCAAAAGGAATTCCCGATAAAGCAAGAACACAGTGCTCACCAGGCTCTATTTGGCCACTTTATAAAAGAACAGTCCAGTCCTTTCTCCTGCTCCAGGCAGGTTGAATATAGCCAGTATCTTTCTGTAAGTCTTTTGTCTCCCTGAGACTTTCAACAGGAGGGCATCACACACAAGCCCTTGGAGATTCTTCACAAGCAGGATACCACAACAGGGCAAATAGAGTCAGTCCTTTTCCTCCACCATAGACAGAAGCAGCAACTGCAGGCCAAACTCACACAGCAAAGGGGCAGTACTCCTCCTTACAGCTCTTCAGCTCTTCTTCTTGGCAGGGTCCTCTTGTTTCGTGAAGTAATCCAAAGTCCTGGGGTTTTAGGTTTAATACTTATACCCCAAAATATCTTTGTTCTCGTTGTGGCAAGGGTCTCTGAACCCAGTCCAAACCAGTCCTGTCCTCCTTGGTGCAGCATGACCCCAAGGGGCGGAGACAGCATTTTGCAAAAGGAGACACAGCCTATTCAGGTGCAAAAGAAACTCCTCCCACCACTCTAAATGTATACAAGGTCTATTCAGCCCTGCGATGAGTCACCAAGGCAAGGCAGGGCATACCTCAACCCTCCAGTGACTGTCTAGAGTGAATGCACATCTCAGCTCCTGTCACTCACACACTAGACGCTGAATACATAAACAGCCAAAGGCACACAGAATGGTAAAGTAAGAAAATGCCCACTTTATAAAAGTGGATTTTCAAACACAGGATTTAAAAACCACCTTTACCAAAAGGTGCGTTAATAAATTCTGAGTTCAGAGAATCTAAACTTCATTTTCCTATCTTGTCCCTATTGCAAGTTACACATGTAAAAATGTTACAGTGCAACCCCAATGATAAGCCTGTGGGACAAATAGCCTTTCAATAGTAAAAAACACAATACACAGTATTTCATTATCAGGACATGTCACACACATTAGTACATGTCCTACCTTTCACACACACTGCACCGTGCCCATGGGGGTACCTTGGGCCTACCTTAGGGGTACCTTACATTGTAAGGAAAGGGAAAGTTTGGGCTTGGCAAGCGGGTGCACTTGCCAGGACAACATGGCAGTTCACAACTGCACCCGCAGACACCTCAGTGGTAGGTCTGAGACACATTTACTGGGCTACTTATGTGGGTGGCACAACCAGTGCTGCAAGCCCACTAATTGCATTTGATTTACATGCCCTGGCACACCGTGCACTTTATTAGGGACTTACCAGTAAATCAAATATGCCAATCATGGATAACTATTCATTGACACAATTTATACAGAGGGCATATGCACTTTAACACTGATCAGCAGTGGTAAGTGCCCAGAATCCTATAGCCAACAAAAACAGGGTCAGAAAAATTGGAGGCAAAAGGCAAAAAGTTTGGGGATAAACCTGTCAAAAGGGCCAGGTCTAACAGTTGCTCAGACCTGTGTCTCATCCAGAAAATATAACCAAACAAACACTGCCATTGGTAAAAAGGAAATATTGGGACTTTATGTGGCAAAAATCAGCAGATACAAGTAGTGTATTGTTAACTAAATATCTATTTCTAAAGGCCGAAGCTCAATGGGAACCTTAGAGTGACACAATTTTTCCATCTAAAAAAAAGGGCTCTGTTTCTCAGCTTCAGGCTAGGCCCCTTGCAGGTCTACTCATATACTAAATCCTGGTCCAAAGGCCAAGGTAAGAGAGATGGAACTTTTGATTGCTCACTGGGTGGCCAAGAAACTTTGATGCACTTTTAGTTATTCTGTAATAACTCTCTGGCACTTCGTAGAACTTACCTTCATCTCTTGTTTCTTAGAACAAGGAGCTGTAAAGATGCTCTCCTATTAATCTATAAACTGACCAACCGTAGATCTACTAGGCTGTAGCTTCACACATATACATCACTTGGAAAAGTAGACAACCGGTTATAACACAGGCAAAGGAGAGCGCCACTTCCTAAAATTGTGATCATGGAGCACCAACACTTTTTAAAATTGCTTTTACAGTCCTATGTTATGTATGTCCGGAGCATGAGTCGGACATTGGGATCAACTTCCATAAACTGTTGCTATTGACCTAATTTGCATCTGCAGATTGCTGGATGGGAATGTTTTGTTTCGCCAATCGTATATATTATTTTATTACACTTGTTGCATATATATGTAAGATTAATCAATTACTTGTGTATGTTGCGTGGTTGCACTTTAGTGTATTATCAATAGCAATAGCTGGTTGGCTTCCTATGCCAGAAACCGAATGCTGCAATTTTGTTATCCAATTGCAATCTGGATTTCCTATATGGCTATTGCTCTCCTAAACTCTCTTATGAGGTTCCTAAGAGTTTTCTTTTTTTTTTACCAATTTGCTACATATCTCTATATTTATCCACATTATCTTCAGGAAATACCTATTAGTAGTCATTTTATATCCAGAGAACGTTGGCAGCTGCACGTAGCACTTTATCTTGTCTGTTATATGGTCTTATAAGACTTTTTTAATTAACTCGGTTTGTGCCTAATTGCACCTTGTGGCTGCTGTATTCCCAAGCCTATTTTATTTTTAGATTTTATACTATTTATCTGGCCTATGAAAGTATATAATAGTATTGATTGCGTAGTCATTTAAGATTTCTTTTATGATTATATCACCTTGGGTGAGAGTCGCATCCCTGTTCCAACTAACATATGTCCTGTGCCGGGAAGTGTTCTTTTAACTTACAGTTTCTTGTATAGTCAGGGAAATGAACCATAGCGATTCCACAAGCCGGGTTTTTTTTAATCTGTATTCAGTTTTGCACATTTTATTATTGTAGGGCTTTTTTTTTTTAAGCTGAGCCGATACATTTGATTTGATTTGACCTGCTGGTGCTGCCTTGGACCTTGACCCATATTCAACTTAAGTCCAGGAGATTGATCTTGTAAATTGCTGTAGTGTACCTGAATGCCGTACATGTTTTTACTCCCATAGGATAACATTGCAGCTTCTGAAAAATGCATTGTCGACTTTTTAAAATGTAAAGTATTTCTCTTGCAAAATGTGCTTAACTGATTGTATTGATCCTGGTGCCTAAACATAGAGAAAGATATGTGTTATTTTAATAAATTTGTGTGGGTCTCCTTATTGAGTCATGTGCATCATTTTTTGCAGATATCTAACACTCCTCTCTGATATGCCTAAGGCTGCTTGACCACACTACTCCCCTAGAAGAGCACCTTGGGATTGCTGGAGCAAGCCCTTGTCCACTCAAAAGGGAATACCTGGACTCTTTGCACAATATACCTCTTTTTGGTATACTATATAAAGAGCCAGCTTCCTACAATCCTCTTAACTCAGCAGAGAGATCTCTTCATTTGCTTGATGCTAGAATGGTCTCGAGGTTCTATGCAGATAGGATAAAAAACCTACTCAAAATCAGCTTTTTGTGAATTATGGAACTCTCTGTACTTGAAAGGTGTCCTCTAAACTGACTGTAGTTAGCCAGATTGTTTATTGTGTAGCCTTTTGATACCAGTTACATAACAAACCAATTCCTGACAGACCAAGAGCAAATTCTACACTAGGGAAGGCTGCTACTGCTGCCTGGTTAAGGAATGTTCCGCTAGGGGAGATATGCAAAGCAGCCAGTTAGAGGTCTGTACATACATTAAGTAAACATTACTGTTTAGATAACAATGACAGAGATGACACTTTAGTTGGCCAAGCTGGTTTTTGTTTTGCACTATATAGTTGATTTATGTCTGACTCTGTCCAAAGAGTTCCTCACACAACTGAAAGAATCTACAATATCTCCAGGGCTGGACAGACAGACACATTCACCCAGACACACACACACACAGATTGATGATGTATAATATTAAAAGCAGGTAAAACGAGTTACATGTAAGTGACTATTAGCATGTGTTAGACTTGTGCAAATGAAATATTCTTCATTTTCCATAGTAAGCACTAAATCTAGGATAGAATCTAGTGGCAGATTCTTTCCACCATGCTGATAACATGGTGAAGGAAATTCCACTGTTGGATCCTCCTCCCGATTTAGCACTAGTGCCAGGAACTGTAATGTTTTCCATTACCTCCCAACTCTGTATAGGTGCATTCTTTGCTTATAATGGTGTCAACTTGAATGTGCAACAAAATTCTGAGCTCTAATATTGCCATTTATGAAAAATGTCTTCCGTCTCTTCCTTCCTGTCAGCTCACAGTATTTCAGTGGCGGCCGCTCCATTAGGGCGTTGGAGCGCCGCCCCACTGCTTTCTCGCAGTGCGAGAAGCAGAAAATAAAATGGTATTTTAAATACCATTTTATTTTCTGCTTGTCGCGCTGCGAGAAAGCAGACGGCAGGGGTATGCCTGGTTGGGGGCGGGCGGGAGCGTATGCCTGGTTAGGGCGGGCGGGTGGTCGGGTCGGGGAGGAGTGGCTTGCACCACTTTGAGTGCCCTGACTGCTTGGTCGGCCCTGGGGCTGACCAAAGCAGTCATGCGCATTCTACATTTTCTCTATGTAGGCTGCATGCAGCCTACATAGAGAAAATGGCCTCCCTACAGGAGCCCGGCTGGGCGTCGTCCGGGACTCCGCACCAATCACAACGCTGCCATTGCAGCGTTGTGATTGGCTTACAGGAGGGGAGGGAGCATGCCTGTTCCTGCCCAGGCAGAGGCGGCGTGGGACCCGGCCCAGGAGCAGAGGCGGCGCCGCCGGCACCGGACCCGGTCAGGTAAGTTTCATTTTTGTTTTTGTTTTTTGTTTTATCCCCCCCCCCGTGTATTGCGAGCCGCGACTGCTCTTTGAAAGCCGTCAACAGGACCAAACTGAGCAGTCACTGGGTTTGCTCTCGATGCGGCTTTCGTTACCTGACGTCTCCTTACTATGTTGTTCGGACAATATAAATGAACACGTAGCTCCACGGATAAGGTTGTCTGCTGGGCATGAGTCATATCTGTGATACTATTAATATAGGGTTAAACAATAAACCTATATGCCGATTTGCGACGCTATTTCCCTGTGGCTGTTTGTGCGTCACCCTCTGTGTGGAAAAATGTGCGGCTCGTCTGCAGGTGCGCATCAAGCATTCAGAGCGCCAGGGCTCACCTTGATCTGTCAGCTCTTGCCTCGGGACTGTGAGCACAGAGTTAGGGCGCATACTGTGAGCAGCAGGACTGCAGATGCATCTCAATAAATAATCATGGGACGAATCCTAGCCACGCTTGCTCGTGCTCGAGTCTGCCCACTGCAAGGCTGCAACGAGAGCAACTCTGGTGCAATGGAACACAGGTCCAGCGAAACCCTTTCGTTAGGCCACATTTTCGATTGCTGGTCCCTTCTTGCCGTTATACCGAATCCTGTCAACAAAGAGAGAGCACAGCAGCAGCAATGTGTAGTGTGTTTAGGAAATTAAAAGCGCCCAAAAGCCATCACTAAATTGCACATGTACAACACACGTAAAACACATTTCGTGCTGTTTTACAAGAAATTAAAAGTGTTTAGTTGTTATTCATCCACATTACATTCGCAGTACCTCAGATTCACACCCCCTAAGAAAAGAGCAAATGTTTAAAATGTTATCACGCTGCTCAAGTTTTAAACATGGATGAAAAATGAAACCCATAACGGCATAAAGTTGGTGCCTTCGCTGTGCATAAAATTGTTTTCAAAATCCAGGCACAGATCAAAAGTGACGTGCCTCTGAGAGCTCGCTGCCTTCCTTGCTTGTCCCAGAATGCAAATTATGTGGCTTAATGTGGCACATTGTCTGATAGTATTACTTCATACTGTTGTCATTTTTTGCACATGTTAACACTGGGCAGAGGTTTGACCACATTAGTACCAGATTACACACAAATAGAGCAATAACCTGCTAAAGGGTGACCAGTCAACCTTTGTGTGAATGGCTTTCAAGTGTGACAAGCTGTTTTGCTACATTCTTAGTATGTGGAAGCTTTCCAAATATATACTTTCGTGCACTAAGTAATAACGAAAATAATATTTTGATGTTACTATTGATTCTGAGTTTAGCTTTGCATTACCTTGGCATGCTGATTTACTAGTGAGCTTTGTTGTACAGTACTTACTATGATTGTGATTCTTATAAAAACAGAATGGAGCCTGAAACAGTACATCCTGATACTGTGACGAGCTGCTCTGTGGTGGTGTGATGTGTCTTATGATGTTACAAGTTGCCTTGAACTCTGATGTTGTGATGAGTTGCAGTGAGCTATAATGCGATGCAGTGGTGTGCCTTGAGTTGTGATATTGTATTGAGCTGTGATGTGTTCATATGCTTTACTGGGTGCTATGTTCTGTCTTGTTGTGCTACATGGTGTCTAGTGATTTTTTTATAGATTTGAGAATTGCCAAACATTTCTTCTTGCAACCTCGAAATTTCTCGCAGAAAACTATAACTAGTGTGAAGCTTAAGAAGCTGTAAAGCTGAGCTTTCGCATGTAAATGAGGACTTTGTGACTCTGTTGTGTATAAGTGTATGTCTGATATGTAAACTCACTGATCACAGATGTCACTGCCTTATTGATGTCCCTGCATTGGCCACCAGCCAGACACATGATCCAGTTTAAGACCTGCTGTATCCGCATTAAGGTCCTGAATGGCATGGCTCCTTGCTTTGTGGACAGGAGAGTCAAGAAATATATCCCTAATCAGATTGGTAAAGAAAAGTAAAGGAGGCTGTAGCTTCTCGGTACAAGTTCCTGTCCTATGGAACTCTCTCCCAGATCACTTACGCCACGTAGGTAATTTTATTCGGTTTAGGAAACACTTAAAAACAGTGCTCTTCAAACAAGCGTTTCACTGTTTACCATCTTCTTTAGCTTCAAAATGCTATATTTGGATCCCCCTTTTTTCAACAATTTGCAGTAAATATGTGGTGTAAAACCCACCATTTGATCCATTTTTTTCAAAATTTTCTTGCGGAGGGAGAACCTCCCCGCACCCTCCTTTTGCAGTTCGGCCTCGCTCGCTTCGCTCGATCGCTTATTACATTAGGGTACAACATTATTCGCCCCACCACTTTCAGAATCCACTAGCCTCCACTGCAGTATTTTTCCATTATGTTCTCTGAATCACACTTGGGAAGACTTCCAAATGTCTGCTGAAGTGTCCTGTTGGAATATTTCTAAATTTCTACTGTCACTTAAGTAAAGTCAAGCCATTTAATGTATTATTACACAGATAACCATGCCTTTGTTTTCTTTAACTAGAAACCCCTTGAATATGCGGTGGAACCTTCAAGGAATCTGAACACTTATGTTCCTCAGAAGAACACTCCTGCTGTTGAGGACTTTAGTGTAGCCCTGAAGAAGCCGCAGAAAAAGGTAAAGTGAAAACTTCTTTCAGAGAAATGGCAATGCATTCATTTCAGGAACCCACACAATCTACTATTCATATTCATAGTCTTCTTGTGGCAGGGTAGTTGCACTGCCATTCATGTTACTTTGGCCATTCCCTAATGTGGTTTAAATGAGGTTATTTAAAGTTAATACAAGAATCTCTCAATTAAATAATTGCTTATTTCGTTTTTGCACTAATCAGAGGTCATCTGATAACTTGAGGAATACTCTATTTGATCCAGAAAGTGATCTCTCGAAGTAATCTTTCGAATTATTTATTTACTTGCTTTTATTTGGACCTTTTTCTTGGAAAGTATGATGACTATATAACAGGAGGGAAGCGATTAACACAGATTTAATGTGGCAATCCATTGTTCTGCCTCAAGGGATCTTCATTAATAGTGATAGGCATTTAGTTGCACACACCCGCGGGATCCTGGAGCACTTCAAATATATATTATGTGTATACATGTGTACATAACGCTTTTCAACAGAAAGATCAAATTTTAAAAGAAAGCATGTATGTTTTTGTAGGCCTATTTGTTAGCCACATTGGACAAATTACATTTTATATGCTGTAATAAGAAGCAAATTATTCATTAAGGCATATCTCTAAACAGCAATTGTGATAGGAAAAACTATTTCACAAACCTTTTTTAAAAAACAAACAGAAAGGAAAGCAGGGCAGTATACACATATAACCTTCAAACCCAAAATGACTGGAACATGACACTGCTGCTCCAAGGAAGCACATTCCACCAGTATCCCATCAAGCACAGTGAATTGCATTTAATTTACTTCATTTTTCCAGGTCCTGGCAACAGGATGCAGGAGCTCCGAGATTGGGCTTTTTTATTTTTTTCAGTCAGAAAATATTTCCTAAGCCTGCTTTTCAATTTTCAATTCCTGTCTCTTAAGACTCAAAGCATGTTTCCACTTTTATGATAGAGTATTTGACAGAAATGCCAAGAAAATTTCTGCAGGAAGATGTTCAGAAGAACTTTAAAGAACAGAGAGAAGATTTGCCTTCTTGACTTGCAAGAAGTCTAGCAGTGGTGTGTGCAGTCCACTCCAGGTAGTTCAGAAGAGTGTGAAAAGGGTGCCACTCTACTACTGCTCGTCATCTGTCTCTAAAGACTGCAGAGAGGTAGATATTAAAAGAAATCTCATCAGGAAAAACAAAGACGTTCCCATATTACTTTGAAGTCCATCATGTCAAGGACAGCAATAGCTCACTGTCTAGGACAGGTACACCAGTGAGAACACATTAAACACTGAGGGGCATATTCTCAAGAACGTGTGATAATCATCGCAAATTTAGCTTAACGCAACTTTGCATATCGCAGTCCATCGCGAGAAAATAACACCATCTTAACGTCCAATTCCCAACCCCTCGGCACCATGCGATAGCAGCATGATAACCCGCCAAATGACAGCGTAAAAACCTACGCGATAAACAAAAAAGGCGAAACATGATCGCCCAAAAAGTTGCGATGCCACAAAGCGCGATACCAAAATCAGCGAAAACCAGCGACAGGCCTGCAATACCCACGCGTCATGCGTGAAAATGCACTATAAAAGCAATTAAAAAACAAACCCCAAAACCAATCCAAACTGCGTAGCACCATGGATGCACCCGGACCGAGTGCAGAGGACAAGCCAAACTCCACAAGCCCCACGGAGGACCAGCATGGAACTCCCTGTTCGGGGGAGGGCAAGGAGAAGAGGAAGACGGGGTTCAGTCCGCAGGAAGACCAGATCACCGTCACGGAGGTGATAGAACACCACCAACAACTGTTCGTCACCTCCACTGCGTCATTGGCAACACAAACGGAAATATGGAAGTCCATCGTCACCAAAGTGAATGCAGTCGGAGTGTCGAGGAGGTCAATGGAGGATGTCAAGAGGCGTTGGCATTAAGTGCACAGCCAAACCAAACAGAAACTCGCTGCCAACATGAAGGCAGCAAAGGCGACTGGAGGTGGGAATCCTGCGCTACAGGAGGAGCTGGATGAGCTGGAGGAAATGGTGGCCACAGTCATCAGTGTGGAGACGGTGCAAGGAGTTGGGGGCCTGGACACAGCCCGAAATGACCTGACCCAATAGCAACAGGGTGAGTAACGACCAGGGACTGGGGGACGGGGGCAGATGGGCACAATGGCACACATGCACAATCATGTGCAGCACACTGCACACCCGCAATGAGTGTGGAACATGTCCCTGATACCCTTGGCACACTGCAGCACACATAGAAACACCAAGTAGGCCCCCGTCCACAATGTGCACAAATGGGCCCCCTCCATATCACCAATGCCACAACCTACCCATGCACATGTGCTGAATCCAGAAAAGCAGCGGCTCTGTGAGCCACACTGACAATGCAAGTGACACTGCATGACAGATAGCATGGCTGAAGTCACAATACATGACATGGTGCACGAGACGACACTGAGGTGGCTGAGTGTGGACCACATCCGTAAAGGAGCCGGTCACACTCTGACACATCCACGTGCACCTATGACCCATGACGTCAAGAACACATCTGGAGACAAACAATGCACAAGAGTACCAAATATCTCCAGTAGTACAAATGACCCAAGTCGCAAACATCCCAGCCCCGAAAAGCACACAAGTCAAATGCACACCGACTCAAAGGGATAAGGGTCCGCCAATGCAGAGCTGCAGGGGCGAATCGCCAACAATGCAGCACACACACATAGCAATCACAGTACATCAACATTGACGACAATGTGGGACAGAGTGCAACCCCTACACCACAGGACAGAGGACACAACTGGTGCCTCTCGTGCGTAGAAACTGGCCAATCACATCTGGCAATGCATGACACTGTGAGATGATAATGTACGAGTACAACCACACATCCGTCATGTAGTCGAAATGTCCACTGACTCCCATCAAATAGCCAGCTACACCAAAACAGTCACAATGTACACTGTCATGCAGTCTGAATGTAAACATCCACAATGCGTCAACATACATGGAACACACTGTTAACCTGCATCTCCCCTTACATTGCAGAGGGACAACCAACACCTCCTGCAGAGCAGACCACACATCTCTTCAGTGATGATGAAGAGGACACCCTGCCCATATGCCCAGACACACTCCAACGGCTCGTGGACAGCCTCCTCACCCCACCTCCAGGAGCCCAGCTGCACAGACCACACAGCAGGAAGCACACACCACCACAGCTGCCTCCCAGGACCCCCACAACCAACACATGGATTTCAAACGCCGTGTGTTAGGGTGCCAGGAGAAGATGGCAGATCAGCTGCTGCTGGGTTTCGACCTCATGGCAGCCAAACTCGATGCCATACGTGGGTGCCTGAGTCCCATCAGGGAGCACCTACAGTCCCTAACGGATACCCACTGTCCGCACCATGCCCACCAACAATCCTTGGCTGACATCGCTGGTTCCATTACTCGGATACAAGAACTGTCTAGGCAGACAGGCTCCAGCGATGACAGCACAGAGTTGGCACAGATGCGGAGGACAATGGAGACCATGGAGCCGATGCAGGCTGGAAGTATGGCTGCCACTGCTGAACACCAGCGAGATGTAGCTGCGATCTTCCATGCCTTGCAGATCCTCATCTTGCCACTGCTGCCACTGAGCCTGTTCCAGATGACTGCTGCAGGAGCCTCGACACACACATCTCCGACCCCTGATGTGTCAGTGGCACACAGTGATGCAGCCCCATCGCCTTCGCACCCTGATGTGTCAGTGGCACACAGTGATGCAGCCATTACACCGCCACACACACCGGATACACCCGACACAGAAGAAGTATCAGAGGAGTAAGATGTGGATGGTAATTACTGTGTGAGGAAGGAGGCAGTAGCATCCATCACCTCCATATGGCTTGCCCTGCCTGGCTCTGCCCCATGCATCATGCCCTGGGACAACCCCTTCCACTGACCCCCGGAACACTCTGCGACATTCACCCGGACCCCGACACGGACTGCCATATCTCCACTGCTTGACAATTACACAGCAATCCTGCTGCGGACTGCACTCCCCCTCTTCCAAATCACTTTTCAATCCCCAAAGGACTCTGGTTGGCCCACCACTGGGCTTCCATGTTATGTGGGCTTGGATGGCCATGTACAGCTCCCTCTCCGTCATTCACCAGAATGTGAATAAAACATTCGAAATCATGCAGATGTGTCATGACTATATTCACTCATGTATGGAAGTATGGCTGGATGTAGGGACAATGATTGCACAAGAAGGTACACCCTGGTAAATGACATCAATGCGCATGTTCATCCCTGAGACACATGGCCAATTGGATGACTGTGAAGGTGGGTACTGGCTGTGTCCCCATTGCACATTAGCAACAATCTCACAACCCCCCAACGTAGGCACAAGTCCATGTATTGAATAGGGCTGTGTGTAGGAATGACCAAATCGGTAGCAGGCCAGAAGTGGTGTCCTACATCACATGTGACGACAGAACTTCACGTCGCATACCTACTCACACACATCTGTGTGTACACATTCTGTAATGATTCATAACATTGCTCAACATGGTCAGAGGCTGGACACCATACTCACATTGCTGAAGACACGTAAGAGCACAGGTCTACCAGCAACTATCCCAAAACAATGTCTGGCTCAAAGAGGTGGAGCTGTCAGAAGGGACCCACCCACATTGTGCATCCGTCAGTCAGTTCCTCCCTGAGTAGGGACGATGCTCATTGTGGCACACGAGTGGTCAATCTAATCAACACTCATCACAGTTAGACACCAGTGGTGTTGCGTAGACTATATTGGCATGTGCGTGTCAGTATGGACAAGGCAACGGCCACAACAGGGAGGGACATGCTTAAGACACTTACACGCAGCATGGGAACATGTCGAGGTGCAGGGAATGGGGAGGCAAAAATGAACCCCAATCATCACGGATGGCAACGGTCTCAGCCCACCTTGCCTTGCTGGACAAGTCATGTGTTGTTTGGCGTCTGCCCATTGCCCCGTGTGAGGGGGCACGACTTACAGCCCATGGGGTCTGCATAGTGCTCTGCCACCCGACTGCGCCGACTGTCTGCTCTGCTGACAGTGATCAGGTGAAAAGGTCCGACAAGTTCACATGTCGTGCTACATTGCCATGTGCGTACTCTCCCCCCAGCAGTGTGTCCAACTTGGTAACGTTGCCAAACGACACTGTGCTACTCCGACCATGGAACTGCATCACCTTGCACAGGTGTGTGTACACACGCATAGTTCCACGCACATGCATTCAGAGTCCAGACGAAGGCAGACATGTCCTCTGTTGTGGTGGGATATGTGAGCATTCCCCACGATGCTACAAGGTGTTGGGACCAGTGCTGTGGGTGACAATCCGATGTGGCTGCAGGGACGTAGTTACTCGTCCATGAATGCCAGCGCAGCTTCATGGGCAATGTGTTCCAATAGTACATCGTTGTCAGGTTCAAGGAACACCAGGGTGAGCCAATCCATTAACTGGCCCGGGCAGATGTGCTCAGTCCACGCCATTTCCCCAATCCGCAACACAGCCCAATAGGGGAGCACCTGGATGTGGTCACTGCACACGAGGAGTTGTGCAATCTCCCATGCGCAACTGCCAGCACATACGCCAAGGATCAGTGCATCCCATGCACTGCTATCCAGGTGACACTCCTGTTGATGGGCCAACAGGGGGCGCACTGTCAGGTCATAATCCAATTCAGCTAAGGTTGCGTTGGATAGGCAGACCTCCATGGGCCACTCGAATGTGCATGATCGACAGTGGAACCAGGGCTGGACGCAGGTGACGTAGGCAAGACGGAAACTCAGACAGAAACTGATTTGCAACACTGCCATTGGCAGGAATCCCAACAGATGCAGCATTCGTGCACGGTACAGTTCCACGTGACAGGGGTTGTGCATGTGCCCGGGAATGCCGGCCATTGCGTTTGTTGGTCTCGTGGCGCTCGCACTCGTCTGACCGGCGTGTGTTCGGTGGACGATATGCCACAGCTCTGGGCAATGAGTCGTATGTGTGTGCAATGTTTGGACGTATGGGTAGTTCTTGGCAATGTGTCAAGGGCATCCCTTGCAGGTGTCGGTCGTGCAGGACAAGTGTGTGTGGGGTGTGGGCACATTGGTGTTTCATTAGCGCAGTTCGTGGTGTGGGAGTCGTCGGAGGCTGGTATGGTATCTCACGCAGGGTGTGCTAGCCGCATTCAGGACCAAGGTCGGGGGTTTGGTTGGCCTTCGGCCTTGTGTGTTGAGACAAAGGAGCTTTCATTCCTGATTTTCGTCTGACTACTGCTTGTATGTCTTAATTGTGATGTGGACTTCGCGCTGACTTTGATGCCAGGCCTGTGATTTGGGGTGCGCAGATTTCGAGACACACGCAGCTGTTGGCATGTTTGCATGAGCCAAGGGCCCGATTGGCCTTGCGCTCCTTGTTCAGTCTCTCTCTTTCTCTCTGTTTCTTTCTCTCTCTCCCTGTCCTTTGATGGGTGCCTGACACACCTTCTTATCTTGAATATTGTCTTGCAGGCTGTGAGTCACAGATTGTCCAGGGATGCCCCGCCATGACTCCTCAGAATAGTTGTTTGGTGACAAATTAGAATGTGACATTTTGTTTGGTCTTTCAATGGTGTATGTATGAATCAGGATTTCAGTGCTCACATGTATGTTGATTGTTGCAAATGTGCTGTGTCTTGGTCCGGGGAAGGTGGGGGTGCCCATGGTGGGGCCCGGGGGGGGGCGGGGTGGGGTGTGGTCCTGGGGGTGGTGGCGGTGGGTGTTGTGGCCCTCTTGGGTGTCCGGCACGCATGTTCAGTGGCTCCATGTTGCCCTTCAGGTGTGGCTCTGGGCTGGGCTCCATTTTGTGGTGCAGGCTGTGGTCCGACTTTGCACCAGGTCAGAGCCGGTGTTAGATTCCTGCTGCTAACGCGCCTTATCGCCTGCTTTGTGGTCTTATCGCTGATCGGGCTGGTCGTTGAGAATGTTGAGGTGTGGTGTTGTCGCGGATTTTTGCTCGGGAACGCCTACTCTGCATCTCATTAGCGATAGTTGCAGGGGTCATCTGTGGCGATGTATTTTGAGGATGCTTTCACAGGTAAACTGGTGTTATCGGCTGTTAGCACCAGCTTGTGAATGTTGCGATACATTTATCTCGACTTTGGCTGCAATAAAGTGCCGTTAACTCCGCGATAGCTCCTTGTGAATATGCCCCTGAATGCGGTGGGAGCAAGGCAAAGTTTGGTTCAATGACAAAGTCTAACTGAATATTGGGGGAATCAAAATCATACACGTCTCTTTACTTTTCTCCTGAGTGGATAAGTATGTTGAAGAAAAATGAAGTTTCTCTTACCCGTAAATCTTTACCTTTAGTAAGTCTATCATCTGCTTCCCCAACTGCAAGAACCCCTCCTGGACGTCGTACTTCTCTTGCACCTAGGTTACTTATGTTTAAGCCACTGGCCTGTGTGGTGCAGAAACTCCACAGCTTCCTCCTCCTCCTGTGATTTCATCACTACTCTCATCTCATCCTGCCTCTCTAGTAAGGCATCTTCCAAGAAAGTTACCAACTGTAAGAAGAAAATCACATACTCTGGAGTATCGGGCACCATTCTAGACATTCCAGGATTCACTCACATCATTCAAGACAATCTAGTTAATTGTCTCATACTCATCACTATTCTCATACAAAATCTGTCACGTCATTTTCTGCTGCTCATTCAGCAGGTATTCTCCCTCCTATATGGAATCGCTTCTATCTAGGATATCACCAGTTGATAATATTGCCACATTCAATGAGGTATTAGTCAGAGGGGCAGCAAAGCAAAATATTCCTAACCCAACTCCGACACATCTGTATCAGAACCTTTTTAAACCTTTCCATACCGTTTAGCTTCTAGATTGGTGTTGCCTCCTGTAGTGGGACTTCTGGAACCAGCAGTATAACTTTTCTCACCTCCTGCCTCTGCTAAGCCTGCCACATGTCAGAGAAACTATAAGCTTTCATAGCACTACCCACTTATTTTACCAATTGAGCAACAGTCTTACTCTATGATTGTATCCGCTGAGAGAAAATATCACACCATGGCTCCAGCTTCTAACATGCCACCGATAAGGAGAGTAAATAGTTGAATGAAGTAAGGGAGAAGTACTGCACTTGCTTTATAGTGCTGAGGAATTAATGAACTTCAGTATTTATGGAACCCCTGAGATGGTATCCCCCTTTCACTGTTAATGCAGTCATATATTTTGTCCCTCCAATATTATGATTTCTCAGTAATGTTTCAGACACTCCTCAGACACTGAAGTGTAAGTAAAGTTCGTAAGTGCCAAGAGGATACCATGACAAAGAGGCAACACGTCATTTCTCGATTAGAAAAATGGGATCTTTTGTTTTTCACTTGATGAAGTCGTACTCCTGTCTGGAGAGAGACCCCACTCTAGAGATAAAAGAAGTACTTTGTTCTGAATAAATGACGCCTGGTCCATGTAGATTTTAGGTTGGTTTATTTAAGATAGATGTTATCATTTAGAGCCCCACCAGGAGCAGCCTTCCTGCTGCTCAGCCCATCCTCCAACTGACTCTCTCACTCACCAACATTCCACAACATCCTCACACACCAACATTCCACCACCACAGTCACACTGGCTGAGCAGCAGGTATAACACATCTCCTTTCTTTACACAAAATAAAATTGGAACTCTTGAAAGTAGACATTAGAACTATTGCATGCATGTATAAAATATAGCAAAGAACTAATGCGAATGCATGAAAATAAAGGTGGAAACATTTCATGCACGACATGTCGTAACACAATTAATGCAAATGTGCATAAAAAGGCAGGTAGAAAATATTGAATGCAAATTGCACAACATGTCATAAAATAATACATGCAAAGAAAAACAGATAAAAAGTAATAAGAACACACTCACATACATCATCTCCCTTTCTAACCAAACAAAAACACACGCACTCTACCACCCCACAAAACACAATCCAAATCCTGATACCACAAACATGCAAGCTGGCCATGCTAACATAAAAGTAGTATGTAGGGTACCGACCACAGGGCCCGGTAGGGAACCATCCAGACAACTGCAAAAATAAACTTAGTAAGTGTGGAACAAATAAAAATAAACTTAGTAAGTGTGGAACACCACTCCACACCAATCATATAGCATCTACACTGCCCTTCACCCAAACCCGTGGTAAGTGTGGAACACCACTCCACACCAACCATATGGCATCTACACTGCCCTTCACCCAAACCCGTAGTAAGGATGGAAAGTGTGGAACACCACTCCACACCAAACATATGGCATCTACACTGCCCTTCACCCAAACGTGCAATAAGGGTGTAAACTAACCCTGGGCGTAGTTTGCGTAGTAGCACTACGCGTAGCACACTTTGAACAACGCTCAGCTACGCTAATTGCGTAGTGCGTAGCTGTGTGCTTGTCTGCACTGTGCAATAATTGCAAACAGCATCTTGCACAGTGCAAGTTATGATAAAATAAGTATCTCTGTCTTTATATGCTAAAATGCATATGGTCATTTCACAAAAGTGAAAACGATAAATTAACAATAAATTAACAAGCAGTGAGAGAGGTGATGATTTTGGGATCCTCCCTAACCTAGGGAGAGAACCAAGCAGATGCCTTGAAAACAAAAAGCACATCTTGACTCAAGTCAAATGCAAAAGCTTCATGAAAGGGATTCAATGCTTTTGCATTTGACTCGTGAGGGACATCTAGTAACGACTAGTGGAACTGCAGCTTGATGTAATAATAATTTCAATGCTTTTGCATTTGACTCGTGAGGGACATCTAGTAACGACTAGTTGAACTGCAGCTCTTTGTAGAATTATTTTGATATTGGACACTATAATATTCACTGCCCACTGCTAATCTCGTCCCATAATGCTTTGCAGGCCTTTGGTTGGGATTGTATTTTTGCCCATAACTGTGCTTGGGGTGGTCCTAGGAGGAAGGGACCACCACTGAATCGTTCAGCATGATATGCTCTTTGTGTTCAAGGCATCTGCTTGGTCCTCCCCCTAGGTTAGGGGGGACACCAAAATCATCACCTCTCTCATTGCCTAATATTTTCATTGTCAAAGTTCACTGTTGTGAATTGGTTATATGCTTTTTAGCATGTAAAATTGCTTTATCAAAGCATTTGTAGGTGTTGATGATTTTGCTGCTACGCTACGTGTTTTAGCACAGTTTTTGCCCTGTGCTACGTGCAATTTGCGTAGTAGCACAAACTACGCATGCTCCGTGAGCGTGGCGTAGAACTACGCCCAGGGTTAGTGTAAACTGCAATCACAAGTTATATGGCTTCACTCACACTTCAAAATGTGGCAAAATTTACACTCCAAACACCAGTCATTCGGCATCTACTCTGCTCTTCACCCAAACCCCTAGTAAGGGTGGAATCAATTTCTAATAACACGTCACCTTCAACCCCAAATCATCACAAACGTAACATTAAAAGTAGGTGATGTTACTGCATCATCCCACGAACTCACAGTGGGTGCTGTTACTGAACCATCCCACAAACACCATGGTGGGTGGTATTACTGCACCATCCCACAACCACATGAAAGTGGTAGACAACAACACAACCGCAACAGTGGGTGGTATTACTGCACCATCCCATAACCACATGAAAGTGGAAGACAACAACACTACTGCAACAGTGGGTGGTATTACTGCACCATCCCACGAGTACAACTCATCCCACAACACAAAAAGGAACACCCAGGGATACAACAGACAACACACTGCACAACAGCATGAAAACCTCTGCAACACTCAACCTAAAATACATATAGTCAAACTTCTCAAAAACATATAATATTCCATTTTACGCCACAACCCCAAAGGGCAACATATAGGCTCTCACAGCCCCTAATTCAGAATGGACACACAGCCTAGGCCTACTGCTGCATAGGAGCGGTTCTATCAACAATGGGGAAAAAAACACAGCATGTCCCAACAGCGGAGATGTTAAACTGCCCACAAACCCCCAAACAGGTGAAAAATTATTCTGCTCTAAGAACTAAAATTCAATGGAGCCTCTTGGAAAAAAAAACATTTCAACAACTTTCCCCGCAAGTCAGCGTAGGCAGAATTCTTAGGAAATGTTATACATAATTAGAAGGTTAACGTTGAGTCAGTTTCTCGCAATGTCAGCGCGGGCAAAGCACATGAGGACGTTAATGCTAATCGTCGTACCGCCGAGTTGCTCCATGGACTAAACAGCCCATCATATTTCCAAATGAGGAGACTCACCAGTGTATGCCTCAGCAAATTAACATCAAAGGGGCAAAGGAGAAGATTCACTCACCGGCGTATGCCAGAACAACAGAGAACACAGTTGGGAGACTTTCTCAGCATAGGGTGCCAGATAGAAGAAAATGGAGGCACGCAGACGTAGGGATCGCTGGAAGGCTCCAGTACGTTGATGCTGTAAACGTGCCTGCGCAGCACACATACGAGGAAACACCATAGAGACCGCAGAGATCTCCACAGAACCTTCACGCGAAGGTAAGGTGTGCGCGAGTCAATTCAACACTGTCTCGAGACCCTTTTAAATGCTGCAACCAGTAACGGCTTGCATTTTCTAAATATTACCTCAGTTGCCCTTAAAATGCTGCATAACGTATCCGCAACAGTTATCTCATTTTCTCTAGCCTCAACAACCTATTCTTTTCCGCTCTCCTTCACAGCAATTCCGTGCCTGTAATTGACACCATCCATCGGCACTTTAAGTTCCTTAAGAAACAACAGCTCTTCAAACTGCTTCTAGTGTGCTAACGACATTTCCAGCACACCCAAAACAAGCCAGCAGCCCATATCCTCATACACAGCTGGCAGGGAGGCACGTAGGTGAATGCTGGGGATATCACTGCTGCAAAGCGCCTGTGAGGGTGTATTAGGTTCCAGCATGCCCTGGCTGTTAGGCTGTCTGGTAGAATAGGACACTGGTGGAGCTAGAGGGCAAACTGTCTTTCTGTGCACTTCAAGTTTCCAAGGGTCCTTAAAATTACTTGTTTCAGTGGTTTTCTCAGCTTTGGTTCATGTAGGTTCAGTTCTGATTGTTTCCTCTCTCAGTCCACTTGCACACGTAGGTTTCTCTTAAAAATCGTCGCCAAAATGTTCTGAATAAATGACGCCTGGTCCATGTAGATTTTAGGTTGGTTTATTTAAGATGGATGTTATCATATAGAGCCCCACCAGGAGCAGCCTTCCTGCTGCTCAGCCCATCCTCCAACTGACTATCACTCACCAACATTCCACAGCATCCTCACACACCAACATTCCACCACCACAGTCACACTGGCTGAGCAGCAGGTATATCATACTTTTTAATCTAGAGTTGCTTTTTAACAGTGCAACACTTGCTCCCTTGGCCTTAGCGTGTTTGAGGTTTGAAACATCCAAGCGGGAGGAGATGTAATAACGTCGAACTGCAGTGGATATCCTGCATGTCTGCTCACGCCAACAAGAAACAACTGCCTGATAGCAGATTACAGAATTATTAAGAACCCCACATGCAGGCGGCATGAGAGGAGAACGAGACAGCTGGCGCTTAAAAGGGCATTTACCTCCTTCCGTGTCTGCTTTTTATCCACTGAGGAGGAAGATGCCTGCAACCACTGTTCCTGTGGAAGGGAACTGACAAGCGTGCTGAAGGAGAGGCGCGAAGTGCGTTTTGTTGCTGTACACGCCTTGCTCCTAAAGGAAGAAAGGGGCTGGCTGGCTCTCAGCCACGCCAATCACTTCAGGGATAGAGTCCAGGCTTGCACCATCCCGCCGGAGAGGTGATGGTTAAGGCATACCTCTTTTCGTCTCTACATTGCTCCTAAGGCAACAGAACTGGCACTTCTGTGCAGGGAGGTAAGTAAGACTACAGGCACTTTTGCATTCCCCTAACTACCAGCATGAGACAATAACAGGACCCTGCCACTACTCAGAGGACTGCGCACAAGTCAGTGCCCGTCAGGCCTGAAAGCGCTATACAAAATGCAATTAAATAGTGTGAAATACAATCTTTTTTAATGAGGCGTCCCTTCCACTTCACAAAAAGGCTGTGTCTAAGGCAGGACAAAGCACACTCTCTTCTTACTTTTCCATTCACATAACTTGATAAATGGGATGCAGAAAACTAGGCATCAATCTAAGGGCTGCAGACACCCCTCAGAAGGAAGCTAAACTGTACGTGAATGGCCTGCAGCCTCCCACCCCTCATGGGCTGGACCTCGAATTCCTTCCACAAGGAACGGCTCACGCTGCCAGTGCCAAACTTCCAGTGTGATTGCTGGCAACTTAAAGTGATGCCCTTTTACTTACCGGTAATCTTCAATACTCCTGGTCCTGTTGTCCTCGTCCCATTCATGTACAAAGTGAAATAACCTATCTCGCTGACAGAAAAAAAGAACAAAGGAATGCTGGCCCTACCCCTCCCCCTCCCTCTGGGAGTATATAAGCATACCCCTCCAGCATTCCTCCTGAAATACCAAGCCCAGGTGAAGGCCGGCAAGAACGGGAGGGAGGGAAGTAATGAATGGGACGAGGAAAACAGGACCAGGAGTAATGAAGAATACCAGTAAATAATAGGGCATTACCCCCAGGTCCCTCCTGTCCTCGTCCCATTCTTGTACAAAGTGAGAATACCCAAGCAACCACCGGCATTCATCCACAACAAACCACCAGGACAACAATTACAGCAAAACCCAGTGATTTATTGAACAACAGAACAAAAAATTCAGGAGCACACAGCATGCAGCACCACCAAACCAAAATTAGCATTATCCCCCAGCAAATTATTATAAAAACTATTAGAGGAGGCCCAAGTGGCCGCCCTACAGATCTCTGACAGGGGAACCCCCTGAACCTCAGCCCAGGAAGCTGCCACCCCCGGGTAGACCGCCCCTGCACCCCGGCTGGAGGAGGAGACCCAGAAAGAGAGCAAGCCAACCCAATGACCTGCTTAAGCCAACGACCAATGGAAGCAGAAGAAGCCTTCCCACCACGAGAAGCAACCCCAAAAGAAACAAAAAGGGAATCAGATTTCCGATAAGAGCTAGTGCGATCTAAATAGACACGCTAAGCCCTGCAAACATCCAACAAAGACCAAGGAAGGTCATCGGCAGAGTCAAGAGCAGACCCCAAAGCAGGCAACACCAACAGAACGATGAAACTGAGAAGAAACTTTCGTGACAAAAGCAGAATCCAAACGAAGGACAACCCCATCATTGGAAAAGGACAAAAATGGCTCCCATGCCATCAAGGCCCCCAACTCCCCCAAACGGCGAGCCGAGGTAAGGGCCACAAGAAAAAACACCTTAAATGTAACAAACTTGATGTCCACTTCAGTCAATGGCTCAATTGGAGGAGACACCAAAGCCCGCAGAACCAAAGGCAGATCCCACAATGGAAAGGAAGGCTGCACCACAGGACGTGACAAGGAAAAACCCCGCAGCAGACGAGAGACCAAATCTTCCACATCCGACAAATTCCCCCAAGGGGAACCGAAAGCCCGAACAGCGGCCCACTGAGCTCGTAAAATGGAAACCGCCAAATCTTTCTCAAAACCTCCCAAAGTAATTGCAGCACCTCCTGCAAAGAGCACGCCAAAGGGGACAAACCCAGAGCCAGACACCAGCGCTGAAAATTACCCCAATGACGCCCATAGGATTTCAAGGTAGAAGGCCGACGAGACTGCTGAAGAGCCACCGCTAAATGTTCGGGAAAACCCCGCTACCTCTCAACTTCCACACCGACAGCCGCAGCAGTGGAAGAGACAACAACAGAGCAGACCGCAGGGGAGACGGAGAGCAAGGAAGAAACCAGGGACCCTGCACAGCCAACAGCCTCAGCGTGGGGAACCAGGACCTCCGAGGCCAAAACGCAACCACCACCTCCCAAGACTCCCGGCTCAGGCGAGCCAAAAACCGGGGAATCATAGCCAGTGAAGGGAAGGCATAGAGGAGGCGAGACAGCCAAGGAATGGTCAGGGCATCCACCCCCAGGAGCCCTCCTGACGACCCCGGGAGAAGAAACGGGGCAGCTGGGCATTGAGCCAGGAAGCAAAGAGGTCAAGATAAGGAAGACCAAACCTCTTGCACACAAGCTGAGAGGCCACTGGCGTCAGAGACAACTCCTGAGAGGTGGGGAAATAACGGCTGAGGGCATCCGCCAACCCGTTGTCCACCCCCCGAATATAAACCGCCGACAGGGACAACAGATGCCCCTCCACCCAACAGAACAAGGGGATCACCACCGCATTTAGAGACGAGTACCTGGAACCCCCCTGATGATTCAGGTAGGCCACTGACACCATGTTGTCGGAATGCACTACCACATGGCGGCCGAACAACTGGCTGCAAAACCCATCACAGCACGGAACACCACAGACAACTCCCACCAATTGGAAGAGCGCTGACCCTCTTGAAGGGACCAACAACCCTGAAGAGACAGAGAATCCAAGGTCGCCCCCCACCCGAGAGAACTGGCATCCGTAGTCAGGACCACCGGAGGAAAGGGTTGCAGCGGCAGACCCCAAGAAAGATGGTCCGACACCGTCCAGCAGGTAAGGGAGGATGGAAGGGGACACAGGAAGCAGAAGGGCCAAATTGCGAGACAGAGGATCCCAATGAGCCAGAAGGTACAACCATAGAGGACGGAGATGAAAACGCACCCAAGCCACCGTAAACACTGTTGCCCCCATGAGACTCAGAAGCCGCAACCAGAGGCGGACCGGAAAGGAACTCCAAGCCCAGAACCTCCGAGCAAGAGACCTCAAGGACTCCACCCAAGGAACCGGCAGGAACACCCTGTTGAGATCGGTATGAAAGCGAGCCCCAATGAAAGTCAAGTCATGTGAGGGCATCAGCTGACACTTGGGAAGGTTCAGAAGAAAGCAAACACAAGAAGACGATGGACAGAGTGCTGAAACTTTTCAGACACTCACAACAGTCACAGATCTGGGTTGAATCCATCATCGTTCTTTAGCTCACTTCGCTACCCCAGTTCAGACACAGCTATATGCAAATCAGTCTTGACCCTGTGCCTCATGGGAACAGTCCAGCCCGAACTGCAAAGCCATGTCTTCCCTGGACCAGAAACAAGCATCCTGGGACCGGTTTCGGGCTAACAGCCCTAATCAGCCAGGCTAGCTTGAATCCAGTGGCAAAGTTAGCAAGGGACCCACGTCTGGGCATACCCTGCCAACTTAGGGCAAACAAAGCAAGCACAAGGAGATGATGGACGGAGTGGTGAAACTTTTCAGACACTCACCCCCAGTCACAGATCTGGGTTGAATCCATCATCGTTCTTTAGCTCACTTCGCCGCCCCACTTCAGACACAGCTATATGCAAATCAGTCTTGACCCTGTGCTTCATGGAAACAGTCCAGCCCGAACTGCCAAGCCATGTTTTCCCTGGACCAGAAACAAGCATCCTGGGACCAGTTTCAGGCTAACAGCCCTCATCAGCCAGGCTAGCTTGAATCCAGTGGCAAAGGGAGCAAGGGACCCACGTCTGGGCATACCCTGCCAACTTAGGGCGAACAAAGCAAACACTGACTGCAAAATCTCAGGAACCGACGAGACCGTGGGTGAATCAGGATGTGATAGTAAGCTTCCTGGAGATCGAGGACGCGCATGAAATGGCCCGGAAGCACCAAAGGAATCACCCGCTGATGAGTCTCCATTCAGAAAGGCAGATGAACCACCCACTTGTTTAGGGCCTTCAAATCCAGGACCAGCCTGAACCCCCGTCACTTTGGGAACCAGGAATATCAGAGAGTAAAACCCCCTCCCCACCTCCAGAGGAGGAACCTCCTGAATCACCGCTTTCTGCAAAAGAGATTCGACCCCCAGAGACAGATTGGACCTCTTGGCCCGGCACGACGGCCAAGGAGTCGGACGAATCCCTGAGTCCGGAGGAGGTTCCGAGCTCTCGATGACATGACCCTGATGAATAATGTCCAGCACCCATACATCTGAACATGACTGCACCCAGGCTGGCAGGAAGACCCGCAGCCGACCTCCGACCGACAATTCAGGATCCACAGCCATATAGTCAGGAACAAGGCTTGGGAGGGGGGGACTTAGCCTTCCTATCCCGACCAGAAGAGAACTTCCCGTGGTCCCTGAAAAACTGCCTGCAAGAGGGAGGGTGGAAGAAAGGTTTAGGCTTAGAGGAAACGGTAGCAGCAGATGGCTGCTTAAAGGAAAAAGAGTGCTTTTTCTCCTAAAACAACTTATGCAATTTTTCCTCCAACTCTTCCCACAACATCATGGTTCCTTGCAAAGGCAAGCGCAAGGCGCAAGCTTTTTGAGCAGAGTCCATCTTCCAGTTCTTTAGCATCAGATTGCGAGGGGCAGCCACACCTGCTCCACTGGAAAGGGCAGAGGCCCTCACCACATCGAAGGAGACATCCGAGAGGAACTCCACCTGCCTTCCGATATGACCAAAAGCCCAGAACAATCGAAAGCATCATCCATCGACTTATACAGAGCCTTGATATCGGAAAGCAGAGATTATGCCACATAAGTACCATAAATGCCCGCCCTCAGAGCCAGATGAGAACCAGAGTACACCTTCATGAGGGAAGCATCCACCTTTTTATCAACCGGGTCTTTAAGCACTGCATCCTCGGCCAAGGAAGTCCGACCCACAAGACTGGCCACAAAGGAGTCAATAGGAAAAGAGTCAGGCAAATCCTTAGCCATATCCTGAAGAGGGTAAAGTTTCGCCATAAAACGAGGAAGCATGATACGATCGGGATCCTTCTATTCCCTTTACAAGACCTCCCGTATGTAAGGATGGACAGGGACATCAACAGCAGCAGCGCTTTGAAACTGGCGCAACAAAGGACCACCAGACGTGCTAGGAGCCTCCTCATCAGGAAACCCCATGTTAGATTTGACATGTTTTAGCAATTCAGGCAACAAATCTTTGTTGATGTACTTTCCCTTGTGCTCCACATCCCCCATCCATTCAGCCTCAGAATCCAATGAATTAGATGAAGGAACCGGCAAAGGGCCCTTGGGACGAGCCCCACCACCCCCATCTCAAGTAGAGTCTCTTTGATCAGACGTTTAATCCTCGCATCATCCCCCTCCCGCTTAGACCTGGCCGGAGAAGGGGAAGAAGAGGAAGAGGAGGAAGAGGAGGAGGAGCGCTCCCTATGACAGCTTTTGCGGGTATGCTTGCCCATGACAGGCAACCAAAAAAAAACACCAGGACCAGAACCGCCGGGGAATATGTCCCAGAGAAGCACCACCAGGACCAACAGGACACAGTCAATCCCCAACAGGAACGCTAATGTCCTTTTAACCAAGTGGGAGCTATGTGAGGAAAAAACGAGAGGAGACAGCAAGCCAGGCCCTGCTCGCTGGGAACTGTGAACGAAGACCAAATGCCTCAAAAAACATCAAGCAAGTAAACAAAATAGATCTTTACCCGGAACTCACCACAGCCGGCTCCTAAATGCCCACCGCGAAGCAGCCCGGCTCAGCAGCGCCTGACATACGGGTCCCGCCTGATATCCAGTCTCGCCTGCCACCCGGAAGTCAGGCAACACGACCCGGAAGTGATCCGGGAACAGGAACACTCCCACGGCAGAGACACGCCGCGCCTCCCGACGAGCCCGGCAACCGGGAGGCGCGGACCAGGACACCTGCGTCTAACAGTCGGAGGCAAAAAGAACAATTGATGGACAGAATGCAGAACAATGTCATACATTCACCCTAGTACAGAGATCTGGGCCTAACTCCATAGTTTTTTTTGCTTACCATGCCATTGCAGTTTGAACCCAGCCATATGCAAATCAGTCTTGACCCTGTGCCTCATGGGAACAGTCCAGGGAGATGCCCTGAAACTGGTCCCAGGATGCTTGTTTCCGGTCCAGGGAGGACCTGGCTTGGCAGTTCGGGCTGCACTATTCCCACAAGGAACAGGGTCAAGACTGATTTGCATATGGCTGGGTCCAAACTGGGGTGGTGTGTTGAGCAAAAGAATGATGGATTTAACCCAGATCCTTGTGACTGGGGGTGAATGCTTGCATTGTCCAGCATTCTTTATACTTTTATTCTTATATTCTCTTTTCACTGGTAGCCAACGCGTTTCGTCCTATTAGAGGACTTCTTCAGGGCTACAAAAGATATAGACAACATACAAAGTTTTAAAACCTCTTATGTACACATATATATACACAATTCGGAGTGTTTATGTGACACATACATGTATATACACATTAATACTCTATTTACATATTTACATTGATATATTTGGAAGCAATCAACTTGTCCTACTATATGTTACACCTAGTTTTACACTATATGAGGCCATGATCCCTTTATGGGCTTTGCTTCACCAATCATCATTTTTGATTTAAAAATAATGACTTGCCTAGTCATATTTCAAGTATAAGAACTTCTTCTTTTTAAAACATTATCAGTAAGGCAGTATGGAAAACATATATTCAAGTACTGACTTACTATTTTTTTTATATAATAAAAAACAGATTGCACAGTTACTTTGTATACATTTATTAGAAAATGGAAGGGAAAGTTTTAAATAAGGAGTTCAGATAAACCGAAGTTGTGATATTTTATGCAGTATTGTTAGGAGATCAGCAAGCTTAAATAGGTGCATAGAGAAGTCCAACCTGTAACATTTGAGGCTATAAACAAACAAAATTTGTATATTGTATGGTTACCTCATCAATAAAATCGTTTCATTTCATGATTGTCCTCTCTCCTCAAAACGGGCAAACCATGTGGCACTCCTTCTAGGAGATATGCAAAAATAATGACACTTCACGTCAGGTATACGCCTATCTAATTGGGCGTATAATAGGTATACATTGTATATATAAAACGATAAAAATATATTAGACATTGTATATGTAAAACGATGTCAGCTTAACTGCAACGACCTGTCATTTGTTATGGCAGATCATTATTTGTAACCAATCATTAATACATATCCGTGGGCAACCAAATACTATACTTTATCCGCAATCATGCCCGTCAGTGTTTAAACAATTCATTTCTTATACCTATACCAAAATCATTTAACTCATTTATATATGATTATCTGCAATGTCGATTTTGCAATATACCATGTTTGTATTTACAAGTTTTTATTTGAACAGTCATACCTGTGCGTCTTTTATATTAGAATCCTATATAAGAGTGGTATTATAAGGAAGTTTTCTCCTAGACGGTACAAGGTCAATGTCGACCCGTAACAAAACAAAAAAACTAAAAATTTAATAAAATTTTTATTAAGCCGTCAATTGCTATATTATATAAACAAAGACATGTTATACACAGACATTGCTACTGCTACCCTACTTTTACATCCCACTATTATTGCGGACACAAGGACACAAGGCTCTGTTTCAAATAATGGTTTATGATGTTGCTGTATTTGCAACATATTTTATTCATTTAAAACAGCTCGCGACCGAACATAGTTACTGGCATCTATTTTCTTATTACGCGCCCATGGTCGATATACACGTTAAACCTTAATAAAACAGCGACCGCTTCATTAAATGTTATCACAGTGAAACCCGTGATAGAAAGCATACTGTTTCCATGAGAGATTAAATTTTTGTACAGACATAATAATGCATAGTGTGCAGTAGTCTTGAGTATTAAGACAAAAGCTACTGTTTTTCAAGCGCATATCACATTTTTAAGCCATTTTAGTATAGGACAAGATTCGTTTTATGTGCCGACTCGTTCAGGCTGGGATTGTGGTATTCCGAAGCATGTATTAGCATCCCATTTTAAACGGGGGCCTGAAAGTGATAATACTTATCAAAAGCATATTTCACCCATGCCATGCGTTAGGGTATAAGCAAACCAGATTGAACGAGTACCCTAAAATTATAATGCTCGTCCAAACCATGCTTACATGGTGCTTTATGTCAAAATAGAAACATTCAACCTTCCCCAACCAATACTAAATACAAAGTGCAATCGAGTCATACAGAAATGCCAAAACCCACTTTTTCAACATCGTGTTGTCACCGATGCTACGCTTACCTTTCAGAACATGTTCTGGGCGTGTATCCCTCTTTCCGTATGTTGCACCACCAAGACGAGCCTCATTAGAGACCCGGCTTTTAAATCTTCCCTCCCTAATGGCACATGCGCAGTCAGCTCTTTTCATGAGTCAAGACGGCGGCCATCTTAGAGAGATACTTCTTATAAGGTATTTCAAGCGTCTTTTCTAATTTCTACCACTTGCATTTGCCAATGGTGGTAGGAAACACATCTAGTTGGTCTAGGGTTCGTTTTAAAATAAAACTAGGATTAGTAGATATAATCGATATACATATTCATTTGTTTCACTAAAGATGCGCATGCGCAGTTACATGCATGCATCATTAATCTCAAATGATTGAGCCTCAGCCAAGGCGATCTAAATTAAAATCCAATCCTGATATTTCAGTTAATTTATATTGTCTCATTGAAGGATATAAGGACTCAGTAACTACACAATTGCCGTGGTTAAACATCCCTATATTATCACTGTGTACTGGACCATAAAGACTCCAAACAATCTAACATGAAATTTATAAAATTAAGGTGCCACACACACTGAGGCACCATTTTTTCAAATGGCAAATGGCAATGCAATTCTAAATAGCACTTGTCACATATCAGGATTAAAATTTCAGTGTGTTACATACTGTCATGCTGTTATCATAGTAACCCCCTACATAGAAGGTTATATCATTGATTGTTAACATTTTTACAGCATACTGTCAAAGTCAAACATGGAGTCTAATGAAATCAGTACTGTAGATGACATTTAACTGGTAACATAGTCAATGTTTCCAAGCATGTGATACATATATTCTAAGAGCGAGTTCCATATGAGCATTCTATAAGAAATTATATAATGCATCTCTAAGCACATGTTGTATAAGGACATTTTATAGAAAAAAATGCATCTCTGAATTACTGTTCAGTCCCTGTTGCGTAGACCGCAACTTACATATCCATTTTGCTTCTCTCTGGCGTAAAGAGAGTTCCCTATTGCCTCCTCTCTCACCACTAGCAAGATGCTCTATGGCATGAAACCAAATTTCTCTTTTATCTGGATGCTCTTCCTTTATGTGTACTGCGACTGGATACCTTTCATCAAAGTTTTTTATCGCACGTACATGCTCCTGTATCCTTACTTTGAGACAACGTATACTGCTACCTATATAGATTTTCCCACAGGCACAACCAATGATGTAAACTGTGTACGTAGTATTACAATTAATAAAAGCCATGATTTGGTGGATTTTGTTAGTGTTATACATGAACTCTGTGGTTTTGTTCTTTCCCAAGCGGCATACTGAGCAGTTACCACAGACATGGAAACCATTGGGTTTAATCGGTAACCAAGTTATATCTGTCTGAGATGTATCCTTTTTTCTTTTTACATAGCTTGGGCAAAGCTGTTGCTTGATTGTATTGCCTTTACGATACACCACCTTAGGTTTGCATGGGATAATATCAGAAAGGGAGGTATCTGTGCTCAGTATGAACCAATTTATTCTCAACACATTAAAAATATGATTACTATGTTGGTTGTACTGTGTAATAAACAACACATTATTCTTAGATGCAGTATCTCTCTTAGTTTTCTTAGATTTACCTCTGTTACTATTCAGAGTCTGTTTTCTGTCCAAAGCTTTAGCTCTTATCTCAGCTTTTTCAAGACAAATGTTATCATAACCTCGATCTTTAAAGTTATTTTTAATGTCATTAATAGTCCGTAAAAACTGTGCATCCTCACTGCAGTTTCTTCGAGCCTGTACCATCTCGCCATAGGGTATGGCACTGATGGTACTTCGGGGATGGAAACTCAAAGCATGCAATACACTATTACATGCAGTAGGTTTCCTGAATATCTCACTTTCAATTCTCCCATGTTTCACATACAGTCTGAGGTCAAGAAACTCAATTTCCCTTTTATTAAAGGTCATTGTTAACTTGACATTAAATCTGTTTGTGTTGAGATAGGTGTGATATTCCATTAGAGTCTCAACACTGCCATTCCAAATCATCAAAATGTCGTCAATATAACGACCGTAAAAGATTATTTTGTCAATCCATTTATGGGCTCCTCTTCCATAGGTTTGCTCCACCTCATACAAACCCATAAAAAGGTTTGCATAAGATGGAGCAAACCTTGAACCCATCGATGTTCCCTGTCTTTGAAGGAACCATGTTCCATCATATAAAAAAACATTATTAGTCAAAACCATTTCTGACATTTCTATCAGCATTTGAGTATGATCAAAGTGACTCGCGCTTCTTCTATACAGGAAGAATCTCAATGCTTCCAGTCCATTTTTTATTTGTATACACGTATATAGACTTTCAACGTCCATAGTTACGAAAAGCAAGTCTTCACTGTCCCAGCTAAAGTCTTCCAGTTTGTCTAGGACATCACAACTGTCCTTAAGATAAGACGGAAGATTTTTCACATAAGGTTGTAGATATCCATCTATATACTCTGCTAAGCATTCAGTAGGCCCCCATTGCCCGATATTATGGGCCTACCAGGAAGATTAATTAAGGTCTTATGAATTTTCAGGAGCGAATAAATGCATGGAAATCTAGAGTTTTAAGCTTTTAGATACCTATATTCCATATCCGATAAAAGACAAGTTTCATGCCACTCCCTCAAATGTGCATTGATGTTACACTCAATTTCAGGAATGGGGTTCCCTCTCAGTTTCTCATAACATAATTCATTATTTAGTTGTCTATTAAGCTCTCCCAGGTAGTCCTCTGTATTTAAAATAACAACATTGCCTCCTTTGTCTGCTTCACGTATGGCGATGTTATTGTCATTTTTCAAATCGTTAAGAGCATCCCTGTCTTTTTTAGTGAGGTTTGGACAGCGAGTATAAAGTTTGTTATTGAGGTGTTTATCCTCTAACTGATGTAACTCAGCCGTTACTTTCCTATAAAACCTCTCAATAGTCGAGTCGTTGTGTAAGGGTGGAGTGAATTTAGATGTCGGTCTTAGGCCACTATCCAGTGTCAGATCTTCTGCAATATTGAGTTCATTCATTAACTCTCTTATATCACCATAAGTGTCTTCATCTTCTATTGTAGTGAGTGTATGTATCGCATTCACATCTTTATAGACAATGAAGATTGTGGGACGACATTTTGGTATATCAACACGAGTGGTCTGGTGTTCCATGAAAAATTGTTTTAATTTTAGTTTCCGCACAAATTTAAATAAATCAATATGTGCATTTGTGAAATCACATTTTTCTGATAAACAAAAATTCAGACCTTTACTCAAAACATTTTCTTCAGTGGCAGATAAAGTACGTTTCGACAGGTTAACAATTTTTAGGCTCATCCTGTCAATATCATTTGCTGTATTTGGAATACCCAATTGCGTGGGGAGATCTATTTCCTGTTCTGATCGAACTTGGTTTGCTGTCTGGTTTGGACGCCTGATTTTATGTTTGCGTCCGCCCCTCCTTGTTCTCCTCCTCTTCCCATTGGTTTCTTTTTGTTGCCCAGGCGATATCTTTGAACTTCCTTTAAAAAAAGCAAAGCCGGTTGGTCTGAGATACCTGAGCATGACGCCTCCCCTTGCTCACTCTCAACTGAGGAGAGGGAGATACTACTCGACGAGACACTAATGTCCCTAGTTCTATTCAAACCATTTGTCACTTGTCTGGTCGGAATGTCGTCATACTTTTTGCGAAGGTAAAGATTCTTCCCTTATTATAATCTCCTTTGTCTCTCAAAATCTTCTTTTGTTTCTTATCTCTTAGGTATATCTGGTAACTTGCTAGTTCGCCTTTTAAGATGTCATAGTTTTTTCTAGTCGCATCATCCAACTTCATTTCTCTGATCTCTCTTTCTAATTTGTCAATCTCTTCTCTTAATTTGGCAACTTTCCTCTCAGCATTTTTAACTAAAAGTTCCATCATCTTTAAGTAAATCTGTATCTGAAAGAGACACGTTAGTGACAGATTCCTTACCTTAGAATATCCCCAGGCGTCAGGCTGGATCCGGAAAGTTTTTGCGTAGCAGTACCCTTGCGCGTCGGTAGGCGGCGTCGTGCGGCTCCGCGTCCGTCGTCGGCATCGTGATCGCCGGGATGACGTCGCGGGCAGTACTTAGACGCCGCCCCTGCGCGCTGACGTCAGTTCTGTTCTTCTTTCCGCGCCAGCAAGCGCAGATCCGGGAAGAGCAGTGCCCTGGTCATTTTTTGACCATACTTTTTGGTGAATTTTTTCACTGTTTTTCCATCTTTCAAGGTGTCGTAGGGATGCCCGGCTTCAAGCGATGCGGCGCCTGTGCGCGGATGATGTCCGTCACCGACCCGCATTGGGAGTGTCTCTTCTGCCTCGGCCGAGGCCACGACACGGAGTCTTGTACCGACTGCCAGGCCCTCCACCCGAAAGCTTTGCGAGAGCGGTCTCGAAAGCTCCTCGAGGCCCGGCATTCGGCTCCGCGGAAGCCCCGGTCGCGTGAGAGGTCCAGGGGTCGATCGCGGAGTCCACACCGGTCGTCGGCGTCGAAGTCTTCTTCGTCCGGTAAGTCGAAGCACAAAAAGTCCAAAAGCATCATCGCTCTAGGACTTCGCCTCGCCGGTCTCGCGACTCGGCTGAGGCCCCTCCCGGCACCGTCCCCGCCCCCGCGGCCCCGGACATGCCTGTGGAGTCGCCCCCGCCTTACCCGCCCTTCCCGGGTTCGGGGGCGGATCCGGCCAAAGTACAGGAATTCCTGTCGGCCATGGCCCGCCTCTTCGGGCCTTCAGGCCCCTCCGGTGCGCCTTCGGGCCCCGCGGGCCCTGATGGGGTTGCTCCGGCGTCGCCGACGGCTCCGGCCCCGGCGTCGCCCGTGCCTCCAGCCTCGATCCCGGCTCCGGCTTCGGCCCCGGCCTCGATCCCGGCTCCACAACCCCCATCGACGCCGGTCGACCTAACGACACCTCCGCCGGCGCCGATGTCTCCGGTGCCGTTCTCGGCGCCGCCCTGGGCTCCGGGCGGCGTCGTCCCCTGTTCCTTCCGGCTCCGGACATGGATCCGGACCGACGTCGTTCGACGCCGGCTCCGGCGCCGATGGGACCTTGGGTCCCAACTGTCCCTCCTCCTCCTTATTTTGAACCAGAGGAGGACCAGTTGGACTGGGAGGGGTCTGATGACCCTCTGACACGACACTGTCAGTACGATCAGGACTGGACAGAGAGTCTAGGGAGGCCAGTGGTCTGGATACTTCCCCTGACACTGGCATGCTGTCTCCTCCCGTGGCTACGGAGGAGGGAGCCAATTTTGGTACGGTGTTGCGTAGGGCAGCTGGGGCCTTACGTCTCCAACTTCCTACTTTGACGGTCAAGCCTAACATCTTGACAGAGGTGCTTCAGCCGGCAGCCTCCTCTGCGGAGACTGTGCTGCCGTTTAACGACGCCCTCACTGACGTTCTTTTGGGCGCCTGGTCCAAGCCCAACACAGGGGCTCCTGTGGATCGGAACGTGTCACGACGCCATCGCCCAGCTCCGGGCGACCCCCTGTTTCTCTCTGTCCACCCCACTCCTGAGAGCTTGGTTGTCCAAGCCTCCGCTTCCCAAACCGCCTTCCCTACCGCTCCTCTGGATAGGGAATCCAAACGCCTGGATCAGTTTGGGAAGAAGGGTTTTTCTTCCTCCAGTGCTGGCTTGCGGTCCGTTAACACCGCTTGTCTTTTGGGCCGATATACCCACTCCCTGTGGGATTCGGTGGCGGATGTTTTGCCCCAGTGTCCTGAGGAGGTCCAGACACTGCTTTCCCGCGCCGTTGCGGAAGGAAGGGATGGGGCTAAATACACCATACGTTGTGGCCTTGACACCGCCGACTCGCTGGGCAGGTCGATTGCAACGACGGTGGCACTCAGACGCCACGCCTGGCTGAGGACCACTGGTTTTTCAGGGGATGTCCAGAATACTCTCATAGACATGCCCTTTGATGGAGTCGGTCTTTTTGGGTCCAAAGCAGACCATGCGTTGGAGCGCTTTAAGGACTCACGGGCTACTGCCAAGTCCCTGGGCCTTTCTGCTACACGCCCTCCGCTGACTTCTGCTTTTCGCCCCTATCGTGGCCACGGTAGGGGCGCCCCTTCACGTCAGCAGCCCAGCCACCGGCCCGCGCAGCAGGCGTCTTCGCGTGGCCGAGGACGTGGATTCCGCCGTGGCGGATCGGGCAACCAGCGTGCGGGTCAGGCCACCACCTCCAATCCGTCCGCGGCCTCCAAACCCTCCTAGTCCCTCCTTTCAGGTGCACAGCACGCCAGTAGGGGGCAGGGTCCGCCATCACCTTCCCCACTGGCGTACCATCACCTCGGACAGGTGGGTCTTGGACATTGTCCGAAGGGGCTACTCCCTCCCCTTCGAGACCACCCCCCAGCCATGCCACCTCAATCCCACCGCATGTCAGGGGATCACTTGGTGCTTCTACAGAAGGAAGTCGCGGCCCTCTTGACCAAGAGGGCCATCGAGCGTGTTCCGACCCCAGAAGTAGGGCGTGGTTGCTACTCCCACTACTTTCTGGTGCCCAAAAAGGACAAGGAGGACATGCGTCCTATCTTGGACCTCCGGAACGTCAATCGCTTCCTCCGGAAGGAGAAGTTCAAGATGCTCACCCTGGCTCAGGTCTTGACTGCCCTCGACCCTGGAGACTGGTTGGTAGCGTTGGACTTGCAGGACGCATATTTCCACATCCCTGTCCTGCCGGCCCACCGGCGTTACCTTCGGTTCACGGTAGGCCCCGAGCATTTTCAGTTCACCGTGCTCCCCTTTGGCCTTACCAGTGCCCCTCGGGTGTTCACGAAAGTGATGGCGGTGGTCGCAGCTCATCTGCGCCGGGCAGGGGTTTCAGTCTTCCCCTACCTCGACGACTGGCTGCTGAAGGCGGGCTCGTCCCAGGCAGTCGTCTCCCACCTCCAGACTACGGCCGAACTCCTGCACTCGCTGGGGTTCTCCATCAATGTGCCGAAGTCGCATCTGATTCCTTCTCCACAGCTCCTTTTCATCGGAGCGGTTCTGGACACGACGCAGTTTCGGGCCTATCCTCCCGAACGGCGAGTCCGGGATATTCAGGCTATGATTCCGATCTTTCAGCCTTTATCCTGGGTTTCGGTACGGATGACCCTGAGGCTGCTGGGCCTCATGGCCTCCTGCATCCTGCTGGTCAATCATGCCAGATGGCATATGCGGGCTCTGCAGTGGGACCTGAAGTTCCAGTGGGCGCAGCACCAGGGCAACCTGTCCGATCACGTCCAGATCTCGGAGGGGACTGCAAGACAGTTGCAGTGGTGGCTCTCGAACCGGCAATGGGTCATGGGCAGATCCCTCTCCCTTCCCCAGCCAGAGCACACAGTTGTGACGGACGCGTCCCTTCTGGGATGGGGCGGTCACATGGGAGAGGCGGAGATCAGAGGCCTCTGGTCTCCGGCGGAGTCCTGGCTCCATATCAACCTTCTGGAGCTCCGGGCGATCCGACTTGCACTCAAGGCATTCCTTCCCTCTGTCAAAGGGAAGGTAGTGCAGGTGTTCACAGACAACACCACCGCCATGTGGTACTGCAACAAACAGGGCGGGGTGGGGTCTTGGACCCTTTGTCAGGAGGCTCTGCGCCTCTGGACATGGCTGGAACATCAGGGCATGTTCCTGATGGTTCAACACCTGGCAGGTTCCCTGAACGCCAGGGCGGACGAACTCCAGCCGCAGGTGCATGATGGATCACGAATGGCGTCTTCACTCGGAAGTGGCGCAAGGACTCTTTCTACAATGGGGAGAGCCTTGGTTAGATCTATTCGCCACCGAAGAGAACGCGCAATGTCATCAGTTCTGCGCGTTGGAATTTCCAAGGCGGCACTCGCTCGGAGACGCTTTTCGTCACTAGTGGAGTTGCGGTCTGTTGTACGCCTTTCCGCCTATACCACTTCTACCCAGAGTGTTGAAGAAGATTCGGCACGACCGGGCCCAAGTCATTCTTGTGGCTCCGGACTGGGCTCAAAGAGTTTGGTATCCCGAGCTACTCAATATGAGCGTAGATCCCCCGATCCGTCTGCCTCTTCGGGAGGATCTTCTGTCGCAGCAGCAGGGGACGGTCCTTCACCCGAACCTGTCCAGTCTACACCTGCTTGCGTGGAGATTGAGCGGCGGCAGTTGATTCCTTTCGACTTGCCTCCCGAAGTTTGTGATGTGATTCTGGCAGCCAGGCGTCCCTCCACTAAGGTGGTATACGCCTGCAGGTGGAACAAATTTGTGGCATGGTGCACAGCAAAGGCTGTGAATCCCCTTTCTGCCCCTCTTTCTGAGGTCCTTCTGTTCCTTCTCTCACTGGCCCAACAGGGTTCTGCCCTGGGTACCATCAAGGGTTATCTTTGTGCTATCTCGGCCTTCCTCAGGCTCCCTGATCAGCCCTCCCTTTTCAAGTCCCCTGTTGTTAACAGGTTCTTAAAAGGCATTACTCACCTCTTTCCTCCTGTTCCGTTTGTGATGCCTCAGTGGGACTTGAACTTGGTTCTTACCTTTTAATGTGCGCTCCCTTTGAGCCTCTACATAACTGTCCTCTTCGTCTTCTGACTCTGAAGACAGCCTTTCTGGTGGCCATCACCTCCGCTCGGCGGGTGAGTGAGCTCCAGGCTCTATCTTGCAAACCTCCCTTTCTGTCTGTTCATCCAGACAAGGTTGTTCTTCGGACGCGTCCGTCCTTCTTGCCAAAGGTGGTTACTGCTTTCCATATTGGGCAGACCATCACTTTGCCCACCTTCTTTCCGCCTCCGCATCCTTCCAGAGAGGAAGAGAGGCTCCACCGTCTGGACCCAAAACGTGCGCTCTCCTTCTATATTGACCGCACAAAACACTTCCGGGTGGATGACCAGCTCTTTGTTGGCTACGTGGGCACCAAAAAGGTCGGGCGGTGCACAAGAGGACCATCTCTCGCTGGGTTACCTTGTGCATCAAGACCTGCTATTCTTTGGCGAAGAAGGAGCCTCCTGTTGGGCTGCGTGCCCATTCCACAAGGGCAACGGCTGCTACCACGGCCTTGGGCCGCGGTGTTCCGCTGCCGGTTATTTGTCAGGCAGCTACGTGGGCCTCGCTGCACACGTTTACAAAGCATTACTGCCTTGACAGTCAGGTCCGGAGGGACGGCTTCTTTGGCCGTTCTGTCCTCCAGGACTTCCTTGTCTGATCTTTGTTCGCAGACCCACCACCGGGGTTGGTATTGCTGGGGTATCTATTCTAAGGTAAGGAATCTGTCACTAACGTGTCTCTTTCAGATGCACAAGTTACTAACTTGTGTAACGATATATCTGTAAGAGACAGTAGTTAGTGACAGATTCCTTACCGCCCACCCATCCTCCCCGTTCTGCGAACTGATTTCTAGGGTTAAGGACATCCCTTTCAGGGCCCTAGTATTTTTCAGACACCTATGTCAGCTTCTTGCATGGCTCTGCGTTCCTGGCGCGGAAAGTCATGTACAGAACTGACGCTCAGCGCGCAGGGCGGCGTCTAAGTACTGCCCGCGACGTCATCCCGGCGATCACGACGCCGACGACGGACGCGGAGCCGCACGACGCCGCCTACCGACGCGCAAGGGTACTGCTACGCAAAAACTTTTCCGGATCCAGCCTGACGCCTGGGGATATTCTAAGGTAAGAAATCTGTCACTAACTACTGTCTCTTACAGATATATCGTTACACAAGTTAGTAACTTGTGCGTCAAGATCCTCGAAATTGGGAAATATCATTATACGGAGTCCCCTAGGGATTCTTCTATTCTCTAAATATTTGCGCATGGTGTTCCCATCCCACCATTTGCTTAGCTCTTGTTTCCTTAGACGCTCGAGTCTAATAAACTTTTCTTTAAGTCCCTCACTTTTAGGGGGCCGTGATTCCGTATTACTGGCTGCCACGGGGTTCTTACTGAACAGATCTCCAAGCATGGCCTCTCGGTTGTCCTCAAAATTCATGATGGAGTATCTTAGCGTTAGTCCCAAAAATAGTGCTGGGTTATCCAAATACAGCAAAATGATTTACAAAAGAGGTCTTGGATTTAAACCGCACTTATTTATACCTTGGGAACATTTTAGCATTTGGTGCAAGGATCAAAAGAAACAAGACCTCATAGTTTCTTAATATGTGAAATACTTTTCACATCAATAATTTACAAAAAATGATTTGATCCGCACACATTGATCGATAGTAATCAAATCCACCAAGTAAATTTGTTCACAAGTTTCTTTATTCTTTATACTTTTATTCTCTTTTCACTGGTAGCCAACGCGTTTCGTCCTATTAGAGGACTTCTTCAGGGCTACAAAAGATATAGACAACATACAAAGTTTTAAAACCTCTTATGTACACATATATATACACAATTAGGAGTGTTTATGTGACACATACATGTATATACACATTAATACTCTATTTACATATTTACATTGATATATTTGGAAGCAATCAACTTGTCCTATTATATGTTACACCTAGTTTTACACTATATGTGGCCATGATCCCTTTAAGGGCTTTGCTTCACCAATCATCATTTTTGATTTAAAAATAATGACTTGCCTAGTCATATTTCAAGTATAAGAACTTCTTCTTTTTAAAACATTATCAGTAAGGCAGTATGTGAAACTTATATTCAAGTACTGACTTACTATTTTTTATATAATAAAAAACAGATTGCACAGTTACTTTGTATACATTCATTAGAAAATGGAAGGGAAAGCTTTAAATAAGGAGTTCAGATAAACCGAAGTTGTGATATTTTATGCAGTATTGTTAGGAGATCAGCAAGCTTAAATAGGTGCATAGAGAAGTCCAACCCGTAACATTTGAGGCTATAAACTAACAAAATTTGTATATTGTATGGTTACCTCATCAGTAAAATCGATTCATTTCATGATTGTCCTCTCTCCTCAAAACGGACAAACCATGTGGTACTCCTTCTAGGAGATATGCAAAAATAATGAAACTTCACGTCAGGTATACGCCTATCTATTTGGGCGTATAATAGGTATACATTGTATATATAAAACGATAAAAATATATAAGACATTGTATATGTAAAATGATGTCAGCTTAACTGCAACGACCTGTCATTTGTTATGGCAGATCATTATTTGTAACCAATCATTAATACATGTCCGTGGGCAACCAAATACTATACTTTATCCGCAATCATGCCCGTCAGTGTTTAAACAATTCATTCCTTATACCTATACCAAAATCATTTAACTCATTTATATATGATTATCTGCAATGTCGATTTTGCAATATACCATGTTTGTATTTACAAGTTTTTATTTGAACAGTCATACCTGTGCGTCTTTTATATTAGAATCCTATATAAGACTGGTATTATAAGGAAGTTTTCTCCTAGACGGTACAAGGTCAATGTCGACCCGTAACTAAAAAAAAAAAACTAAAAATTTAATAACATTTTTATTAAGTTGTCAATTGCTATATTATATAAACAAAGACATGTTACACACATACATTGCTACTGCTACCCTACTTTTACATCCCACTATTATTGCGGACACAAGGACACAAGGCTCTATTTCAAATAATGGTTTATGATGTTGCTGTATTTGCAACATATTTTATTCATTTAAAACAGCTCGCGACCGAACATAGTTACTAGCATCTATTTTCTTATTACGCGCCCATGGTCGATATTCACGTTAAACCTTAAAAAAACAGCGACCGCTTCATTAAATGTTATCACAGTGAAACCCGTGATAGAAAGCATTCTGTTTCCATGAGAGATTCAATTTTTGTACAGACATAATAATGCATAGTGTGCAGTAGTCTTGAGTATTAAGACAAAAGCTACTGTTTTTCAAGCGCTGGGATTGTGGTATTCTGAAGCATGTATTAGCATCCCATTTTAAACAGGGGCCTGAAAGTGATAATACTTATCAAAAGCATATTTCACCCATGCCAGCGTTAGGGTATAAGCAAACCAGATTGAACGAGTACCCTAAAATTATAATGCTCATCCAAACCATGCTTACATGGTGCTTTATGTCAAAATAGAAACAATCAACCTTCCCCGACCGATACTAAATACAAAGTGCAATCGAGTCATACAGAAATGCCAAAACCCACTTTTTCAACATCGTGTTGTCACCGATGCTACGCTTACCTTTCAGAACATGTTCTGGGCGTGTAGCCCTCTTTCCGTATGTTGCACTGCCAAGACGAGCCTCACTTTGTATTTAGTATCGGTCGGGGAAGGTTGATTGTTTCTATTTTGACATAAAGCACCATGTAAGCATGGTTTGGACGAGCATCATAATTTTAGGGTACTCGTTCAATCTGGTTTGCTTATACCCTAACGCATGGCATAGGTGAAATATGCTTTTGATAAGTATTATCAGTTTCAGGCCCCCGTTTAAAATGGGATGCTAATACATGCTTCGGAATACCACAATCCCAGCCTGAACGAGTCGGCACATAAAACGAATCTTGTCCTATACTAAAATGGCTTAAAAATGTGATATGCGCTTGAAAAACAGTAGCTTTTGTCTTAATACTCAAGACTACTGCACACTATGCATTATTATGTCTGTACAAAAATTGAATCTCTAATGGAAACAGTATGCTTTCTATCACGGGTTTCACTGTGATAACATTTAATGAAGTGGTCGCTGTTTTATTAAGGTTTAACGTGAATATCGACCATGGGCGCGTAATAAGAAAATAGATGCTAGTAACTATGTTCGGTCGCGAGCTGTATTAAATTAATAAAATATGTTGCAAATACAGCAACATCATAAACCATTATTTGAAATAGAGCCTTGTGTCTAGGGGTGGGCGGAATTTGCGTAGTCGCGTTACGCAAAGTTCCGCAAAACGGTAACAAATCTCCGCGAGCACGCAAAAGTTCCGCGAACACGCGGAATTGCTTGTTCCGCCCAATCGCGATGCTTTTTACCTGTTCGCGAACGCTGTTTGCGTGCTCGGTGGGAAATATCTCGCGAACACGCATTTTGAAAGCGCGAACAAGCAAAAAATTACGCGAAGCCGCGGATCGCGGAATTTTTGGCAATTCCGCATTCTCCGCGGAACGCGAAATTACCCAAATTCCGCAAATTCCACGAGCGGAACGGAATTTACCGCCCAGGCCTACTTGTGTCCTTGTGTCCGCAATAATAGTGGGATGTAAAAGTAGGGTAGCAATAGCAATGTCTGTGTATAACATGTCTTTGGGGCCGATTCCGATGTTGGACGGACTCAGGTCCGTCCGACATCGTCCAGGAGCCGTAACCGACCGACCTGCTGTCGTCGGTTACGGCTCCTGCAAGTACGATGCGACCGAACCCTGTTCGGTCGCACTCAGTATACTACACAATGGGAGCATGCATTCCGAGCGGAATGCATGCTTGCATTGGGAAAAGCAGGGGTGCAGTTCATCCCTGCACCCTGTAACCGGCACCCCAAGTTGCCTGCCACCGGGTGCAGGGATCAACAGAGGAGCACCATAGGTGCCCCCAGGCCGCCATTCGGCGGCCTCGCACCCATGGGGGCCCTACTGGGGGCCCCCAAAGACAGTTACCGACTGCCTTTTCGTGCCGGAAAGACCGGCATGAAAAGGCAGTGAGATCTGCCATCGTACTCCTCGGTCGTGAAGAGGCGGCCGGGGAGTACTGAAGGATTTCCGGACGGCGGACGGGCTCTCCGAGCCCGTCGTAAGCCATCCGGAAATCCCAGTCGAGTTCCTTTCCGGCCGAGCCCATCGGAATGGCTCGGTCGGAAAGGAATCCGGCCGGCACGTTCCGATTCGGTCGGAAGGGCTCCGACCATCGTTCGGTGCCCTTCCGGCCGAAATCGGAATCGGCCCCTTTGTTTATATAATATAGCAATTGACGGCTTAATAAAAATTTTATTACATTTTTCGTATTTTTTTTTAGTTACGGGTCGACATTGACCTTGTACCGTCTAGGAGAAAACTTCCTTATAATACCAGTCTTATATAGGATTCTAATATAAAAGACGCACAGGTATGACTGTTCAAATAAAAACTTGTAAATACAAACATGGTATATTGCAAAATCGACATTGCAGATAATCATATATAAATGAGTTAAATGATTTTGGTATAGGTATAAGAAATGAATTGTTTAAACACTGACGGGCATGATTGCGGATAAAGTATAGTATTTGGTTGCCCACGGATATGTATTAATGATTGGTTACAAATAATGATCTGCCATAACAAATGACAGGTCGTTGCAGTTAAGCTGACATCGTTTTACATATACAATGTCTTATATATTTTTATCGTTTTATATATACAATGTATACCTATTATACGCCCAAATAGATAGGTGTATACCTGATGTGAAGTTTCATTATTTTTGCATATCTTGTAGAAGGAGTACCACATGGTTTGCCCGTTTTGAGGAGAGAGGACAATCATGAAATGAAACGATTTTATTGTTGAGGTAACCATACAATATACAAATTTTGTTTGTTTAAAGCCTCAAATGTTACGGGTTGGACTTCTCTATGCACCTATTTAAGCTTGCTGATCTCCTAACAATACTGCATAAAATATCACAACTTCGGTTTATCTGAACTCCTTATTTAAAGCTTTCCCTTCCATTTTCTAATGAATGTATACAAAGTAACTGTGCAATCTGTTTTTTATTATATAAAAAAAATAGTAAGTCAGTACTTGAATATAAGTTTCCCATACTGCCTTACTGATAATGTTTTAAAAAGAAGTTCTTATACTTGAAATATGACTAGGCAAGTCATTATTTTTAAATCAAAAATGATGATTGGTGAAGCAAAGCCCATAAAGGGATCATGGCCTCATATAGTGTAAAACTAGGTGTAACATATAATAGGACAAGTTGATTGCTTCCAAATCTATCAATGTAAATATGTAAATAGAGTATTAATGTGTATATACATGTATGTGTCACATAAACACTCCTAATTGTGTATATATATGTGTACATAAGAGGTTTTAAAACTTTGTATGTTGTCTATATCTTTTGTAGCCCTGAAGAAGTCCTCTAATAGGACGAAATGCGTTGGCTACCATTGAAAAGAGAATATAAGAATAAAAGTATAAAGAATAAAGAAACTTGTGAACAAATTTACTTGGTGGATTTGATTACTATCGATCAATGTGTGCGGATCAAATCATTTTTTGTAAATTATTAATGTGAAAAGTATTTCACATATTAAGAAACTATGAGGTCTTGTTTCTTTTGATCCTTGCACCAAATGCTAACATTTTCCCAAGGTATAAAAAAGTGCGGTTTAAATCCAAGACCTTTTTTGTAAATCATATTGTCCAGCATTCTGTTCATCAATTGTTTCTTTTGCATATGTCGCCCTAAGTGGGAAGGGTATGCCCAGACCTGGGTCCCGTGCTCACTACATTACTGGATTCAAGCTAGCCTGGCTGATGACGGGTGATGCCCTGACACCGGTCCCAGGATGCTTGTTTCCGGTCCAGGGAGGACCTGGCTTGGCAGTTCGGGCTGGACTGTTCCCACAAGGAACAGGGTCAAGACTGATTTGCATATGGCTGGGTCCAAACTTGGGTGGTTTGGTGAGCAAAAGAATGATGGATTTAACCCAGATCCTTGTGACTGGGGGTGAATGCTTCCATTGTCCAGCATTCTGTCCATCAATTGTTTCTTTTGCATATGTCGCCCTAAGTTGGAAGGGTATGCCCAGATGTGGGTCCCGTGCTCAGTACATCCCTGGATTCAAGCTAGCCTGGCTGATGAAGGGTGATGCCCTGAAACCGGTCCCAGGATGCTTCTTTCCAGTCCAAGGAGGACCTGGCTTGGCAGTTCGGGCTGGACTGTTCCCACAAGGAACAGGGTCAAGACTGATTTGTGTAGGGCTGGGTCCAAACTGGGGTGGTGTGGTGAGCAAAAGAATGATGGATTTAACCCAGATCCTTGTGACTGGGGGTGAATGCTTGCATTGTCCAGCATTCTGTCCATCAATTGTTTCTTTTGCATATGTCGCCCTAAGTGGGAAGGGTATGCCCAGACGTGGGTCCCGTGCTGACTACACCACTGGATTCAAGCTAGCCTGGCTGATGAAGGGTGATGCCCTGAAACCGTTCCCAGGATGCTTTTTTCCGGTACAGGGAGGACCTGGCTTGGCAGTTCGGGCTGGACTGTTCCCACAAGGAACAGGGTCAAGACTGATTTGCATATGGCTGGGTCCAAACTGGGGTGGTGTGGTGAGCAAAAGAATGATGGATTTAACCCAGATCCTTGTGACTGGGGGTGAATGCTTACATTGTCCAGAATTCTGTCCATCAATTGTCGGAGGACCAACAACCACTCCCCCCAAGCCCAGCAGGGTGGGAGAGGAAGCCGCACAGGCACGAATCACCACCCAGCTGCAAAATGTAAGTCCAACATTCCAGGAGCATCTGAGCTCCTGCATCGTCATTCTACTATCAGTAGACAGAAAAAAAGAACAGGAGGAATGCTGGGAGGGGTATGCTTATATACTCCAAGAGGGAGGGGGACGGGTAGGGCCAGCATTCCTTCATTCTTTTTTTCTGTCAGCGAGATAGGTTATCTCACTTTGTACATGAATGGGACGAGGACAGGAGGGACCTGGGGGTAATAGCCATATGTTTGTAACAAAAGATTTTGCTTAACAAATAATTTCCTACCGAATATAATTTACACTTAGAACAGGTTTAGAAACCAGTGGCGGCCGGCACAGGTAAAAGCTGTGGGGCGGTTGGGCGGGGCGGGGGCGAGGCGGGGTGAGGGGTGCAATTCGGCAGACGACGGGATACATTGGTAAAGCGCGAGGTAGGTATGGGAGCGCTTTACATGAAGACCAGTTGCATTACACATGGTCATATTTATTTTTTATGCACAGGGAGATGAGGTGGCTGACTTTGGTGTAATTTCATACTCTGCATCTCCATCTTCTAAAAAAATTATATTAGTCTGGCCCACGTTGTTGCTTGTTTTTAAATGCAACACTAGCCAACATTGTGCTCCTGGCGTAGCATGCATCTGCTTTATGTTCAATTGGCTTCAGCTTCGCCCGTCACCTACTCTACCTGTGCCGTCCAACCACTCCCTCACCCCTCCAACAACACTGCTTTCCCGCCCCCACCACCACTCCTATGAGGTCACTGCTTGTTTTTATGTACATTGGTAAAACGCGAAGTAGGTATTGAGTGTTTGGTAACATGTACTTGACATGCCCAGCTGACATAACATTATGTATTTTATGCTTACTGGGTGCTAGTAGGCAGTGATTGGACTTTGTTACTCTGAAAGAAATAGTTTAACTGCATCTGTGGGGTCATTTGTATTGTGTACCTGGCAGGATTTGTTGCCCTGCCAACGATCCAGGCCTATGGTGGAGCTTTTGGGCAGGAATGGGATTGTATTACCCCTCTAGAACTCTGGAAGGCATGATATGAAACCGAGAGGCGCTTGGTTAGGTGCACCCCTCCCTGTGCATGGGACTGTCCACAATGCGGAATATCTTTGTCGGACGGTATCGGACCATAACCCTCGATTAATTTCACTGGACTGGCATAGGGAGCACCCCTCAATCTGAACTGGCATCAGCCCTTCGAATCCTTTGATGACCCTGTCTTTCAACAGTCCATTGGAAAGGTCATCCGGAACAACTTTCTAGATAATGGTGCCTCCACCTCCTCGCCCCTGAAAGAATGGGATGCATTTAAGACAGTGATTAGAGAAAGGTGCGTAGTCAACACAGTAGGGGTCAGACGTACCCTGGTGACAGAAATAGAGATTCAGAAGGTGCGATGCGAACCCTAGAGTTTGCTATGCCGGGCAATCCAGGGCTGAAACAAGAACTCCTAGATGCCAGGGAACAGATGACGGTCAGTACAGAAAAGCTTAGATGTTTTGATCACCGTGCATTTATGGTACAAGTGCACGCAGAACGAGATAAGGTGGGAACACTACTGGAGTGGCTGGTGAATCTTGCATCCTGTAGTTCAGTAATTCTAGAAGTGGAATCTGCGACTGGGAAGCGCCTCTATGGCGAGACTGCTATTAATGCCAGGTTTGAGGAATATTACACCTCCTTGTATGCACCCCCTGGCATTCCCCCTCATTCCAACTGAGTTCAATGGGGCAATGGATCTACAACACTTTGGGGAGGAGAAGGCAACAGATCTGGGAGGCCCCATCACCTTACAAGAAGTGCGATCAGCCACTGAGGTGACAGCAAGAGGTAAAGTACCAGGGGCAGAACCTGCCAGTGGAGTTCTACGCAGCATATGTGGAGTATATCACCCCGAAACTATTGGAGCTCTATGCAGCTGCCCTGGAGGCGGGCCACTTGCCCCTTACCACCAATGAAGCACTTGTGTTCCCTTTATTGAAGCCAGGCCGTCCTCCTGAGGATGTCCATGCATACCGTCCCCTATCAATGCTCAATATGAAATGCAAGATTCTTAGCAGGATACTTGCCTCTCGCCTCTTTCCCTCCATTCCCAAATTGATCCACACTTCCCAAACCGGTTTTATTCCAGGGTGCAATACTGCCATTAATATTAGACAGCTTCTTTCCCTAGTGGGATCTCCCCTCCCGGACAGTGATGAAGCAGTCATAGTAGCAATTGACATCGAAAAGGCTTTCGATAGGTTATAATGGGATTATCTATACCAAGTCATGTTTAAACTGGCACTTAGTTCTGGATTCATCTGGTGGACAACGCTCCTCTATGCAGCGCGGAAGGGTAGTGTGATCTCGAACTCCTATGTGGTGGGGAGAAAGACTAAACAGGGTTTTCCTCTCTCCCCATTACTGTTCACTGTGGCAGTTAAACCCTTGGCCAGCGGGGCGCGAGCTGGCGCATTTTTCCGAGGGCTGGAACATCATGGCGTTTCCCACAGGCTCGCCCTGTATACAAATGATATGCTCTATTACTCTGCGACGCGGGGGATGACATACAGGGGGCCATATTCCTCCTGGAGTGATTCAGAGTTGCATCGGGCACCTGTATCAACTGGCAGCAATCCCACCTTTTCTTAGTGTGCTAGGGTGTGTCCCAACCCCGAGACCTGCGTGGCCTCCACTGGGAGACTGCTTGCTTGAAGTACCTAGGGGTTAAAATCTATCATGACACCTTCCACCTCCTGGAAGGCAATGTTGGAGCAGCAATTAAAGCACTCCGAACTAATGTTGACTTCTGGAAATCCCTCCCGCTGTTGGTAGCAGACCGAATTGCAGTTGGGAAAATGGTGGCGCTGCTGCGTCTGTTATATTTCTTCTCTACCCTGCCAGTCTATATCCCCTGCTCAATGTTACAGGAAATGGACTCCCTGTTATTAGAACTTACTTAGGTATCTGGCAGATGTAGAGTAGCAATGAGCAAACTTCAAGCTCCCAAACCTTGAGCGGGGGTCTTGCGGTACCTGACCTACAGGCCTACTACTTAGCTGCACAACTCCAGTGGTTTAACCAATGGATCAATCTGCGCGTATTCCCTGATGGAGAAGTTCCTAATGGAACCACAACTTTTAGGACATTGTTTCAGATCCTTCTGGTTCCCAAAAGGCCCATGGACCTGCAGGTCATACGACAATGCTGGCAGCGCGCCCTGCAGCGCACCCAGACCAACTCACGTTACTCCCCAGATCTTTCTTTGAGGAGCTTATTGTTAGTGTCCGAAGGGAGGGCCCTGCGAGGACTGACAGAATGGGCAGCACACAGCATTACCCAAGTGTGAGATCTTTACAGGGACGGGGAACTGCTATTGTTTGAGGAGCTCACTGAGACGTTCGGGCTACTGCAGGGACAGTTTCTACTACATAGGGTGGCGTTAGTAACTATTCGGAACCACTGTGGACAAGGTACTGCTGAACCCACTGCTAACCAATGCGGCGGGGTACTATGCACCACAAACGGCAGATTCAAAGCGGCTACGTACTGTGTCAGTCTCTGCACACAGACATTCTAACCCCTCTGGAGGACTTGCGCCTCAAATGCAAAGAGGACGTTGGCCTCTCTATCGCGGAGACATAGTGGGCCTCTATTCTATCCAGAGTTCCCTCATACAACCTCGTTACTCAGAGGTTGAGAAATCCCGAATTCTTAGATCATTAGTTGTGGGGTGCTGGGTATCTGACGATGTTTTTGCGAAATGGAGTTCTTGAAGGACTCCCTGTCAAAAATGGTAGGCGGAGGTATGAGTTGAGGGGAAGGGGGGCTGTTTAGGTGATTGTTACCAAAAGTGCAGGTCAGAATGCAGATTTTGTTTTTGTACCATCGCATAAATGCTATATACACTGACCTGTAGACATTCAAATGTCGATAACGTGCAATAGAAGTCAAATGTTATTGGATACCTGTCAGACCTGTCCACCTACTGATGGTTTACATGTTAAAACTAATATAAATCAGTTTAAAAAAGAAATAATAATTTTTTAAAAGAGTCAGGCAGAAAAATAACACTTGGCGCTACTAACTGTATGACAACAAAAATTCAGGGATCTTGTTCCCTATACTAATCACTATCATCAATTAGTTGTGGAGATAGCATAGATAGGTGACGCAGTGGTGGCTCTTTTTATCAGGGTCTGCGTGAGGAGTTAAAGTATGCAATTGCTTCTGGAGTCAATTCGCCCACTATTTCTACTGCAGTGTTGACCTCAAGTTACTGACTGATTCTCAACAGAAACAGAATGGTGGAAAATCCCCTTCCATGCAGGAGAGAGATGAAGAAGGGAAGGACTTTGTATTGAATGTGGAAAACCGGGACATTTGTAAGGGAATGTCGTACCCAACTGGGAAACTTCAGGTCTCAGTCTTGACAGGCAAATCAAGTGCCACCCTTTCCAAGAGGTGTATACATCTAAGAACCACTATAACCTAAAAATTACAATTTGAAAACCTTCTGGTCCTATGGCGGTAGAGGCACACCTTGACTGTGAAGTCAACAGCTATTTTACTTTTCAGACAGAAAATCAGATTGCAGAACAGAAGAAGTTTGAGGTATTGACAGTACATCAGTGAGAAAATTTGGGAAACAGTTCTGGTAGCTTTTGCAACTCAAAATGGACATGTGGAAACAATGAAGGTTGATTCAGACATATGTATGTATGTGTTTGTGTATAGAAATATATTGCTACAGACATTAGTATGTGAGTGTATGTGTGTGTGTGTGTGTGTGTGTGTGTGTATATATATATATATATATATATATATGTATGTATATATATACATATATATATTCTCAGTGCACTGGGGGGCGCTAGAGGGCGCGCAAGCAAGATGGCCGCACTTGCGTGAGGCTCCTTGCAGCCCAGGACCAATATCCTTAACCATCCTGCCTAACCTTCACCCGCAAACATCTAAATAGCAGGGAACAGCAAGCGGAAAGTGTCCGATTATCTCCTGGTGCAAAGAAATCAAACGGACACGAATGTGGGCGAGACAACAGACTGAAAAGCCGATCGGGCCCAGACTCGCTTTTTAAAATGGCGGACGCCCGGTGAGCCGGATCGAGCTGCAGCCGCTGCGAGAAACGGCTGGGGTCCCAGGAGATTGCCGTCACCCACCCCTCCCGACATGCATCCTTTGGGGGGCGGCCTGCGTTGGACCCCGGGAGGCCGATGTGCACACTGACCTGAGCAGGAGCAGTGGAGCTGGCCGGAGAGGAGTGCTGAGAGACCTGTGGCCGGCCGCAGCCGTGGGGCAGCCGTGAGTACCTGTTGCTGTGCAGCGCTCTCGGAGCGGGCCGATCCGCTCACTGGAGGCTCCGGGCGGCGGCCGCGGGCCCTGGCCTAGGGGGTGCCCCGGCGGAGGAGGCCAGGCAGCGCTGACGGGGCCTGCCATCTTGCACACTCCGCAGAAGTGAGGGGTCTGTTGCGCTGCGCCGCACCGGGAATGGATGCGGCCCGCTGCCTCGGTGTCCCACGCCGGCGGGCGGCGGAGACGCGCAGGGGTCCTGCGCATTGTCTGAGCCGGGGCCGCTCCGCAGGCTCTCAGAGTGGAAGACACCCGCTTGCCACCAGTGCTCTGACGTGCCCTGGAAGCTGGGAGCTGCCGCTGTTTGGTCCATCCTGCGCCTCGCGCAGAACCCTGAGAATCTGCACGCCGGGGATCGCACGGTGCATGGAGACTACTAGCGGGGCAGACACGATCCGCAGCATCACCAGTCCTCTGCACCCCACGTGTGCGACCCCGTGCATCAAGACATGCTGGAATCTAGCTGGGTCATATCTACGCCTGCATGCAAGTGAGCTGACTGTGTGCTGCGCTGGGGCCTCTAGCTACGACCTTGCCAGAGATGCTTTCTGCTGGGCACTGTGATAGTAGCGTGTCCAGAGTGCCGAACATTGCCGCCACCAGGCCCGACCCACGCCCTGCACAGAGTTAGGAGGAATCGCCCGCACGGGGCCTTCATCCCGAACCTACACTAGCCTTTGCTGTCCTGCGGGCGCGGGCTCCGGCGCCTACCCGGGACGGTCCTCTGCCGGGACCCCAGTACGCCAGCACGTCGTGGACCTGCCCGCGAGCCGCGCCTGGGCACGCAGCTTAGTCCTAAATACAGAAACACCCTCCGAATGCTACGGATAGAATATCGTGCTCCGGGGCGGAGCACTGCAACCACTGAGTCCGGACCATACCCCAAGAACAACTGCACACAGAGGCCTATCCGACGCTCGGAGACGGACAATAGAACAAGCAAGGCCCGGAACGTCAATAGCTCTCCCCACACTGCGCACGTGAGCCGCAGTATCAGTACAGATCCGATCTTCGCTAGGATCCAGGTACGCCTATACTCGGACGAGTGTGACTAGCGCCTCTTTGGTAGGGTTGAGAGGAGCCCCTGCGGACAAAGAGATCTTGTGGCACCCGGGTCCAGCGTGCACCACTGCGGCAGAGACAATAAAGCGCGCTCAGACATGGGACCCTGCCCCTTAGGGCTGCCGCAAGAGAGGTAGCGCAGCACAAGTGCCGGTGAACTATGGGGAAAACGGATGGTAAACAAGCGAAGCTGTCATTTGAAGCTCGGAAATCCTCCAGGGCTGCTACTGACCTTGAAACCGCGATGGCGGAATGCAGGAGTTCCGCATCCCAGACCTCCACGGATGACCTCAAGGAGCTCCTCTTCACCATGAAACACAGCCTCACTTCCATAGAAGCAAAAATGGAAGCCATGAATACCTGCATAGACCAGGTCTCGCATAGGCTCGACCAAAATGAGGAGCGCATAACGGAGGCGGAGCAGCGTGTCTCGACCCTGGAATGTAGTGTAGTTCCTATTTCCCTGATAGGTTCTGCGCATTGGTCGGTATGCCCCAATCGCGTATATTAAACTTAATTACTGTGTACCAGCTAGCTCAGAGGCCACTAGAAACTTCTTGACAACAAGAAGGGAATAGCTTCTGGCAACCACATAACATAAAACCCTGATCCCTCAGGATCGTGGAAACAATATACTACTTTTCATTCAGTCACTCATCTCAGAGAAGTACATAGAAGAAACAGTCGGGTGTGTTTACAATAAAATTTATTGCACAGTTGTTATTCTAGTACTGGTAATATGTGCTGCAACAACTGTTGGACAGTAGCAGAGAAATATGGCCAGCAGTGCAGTTAAATAAAAATGCATGGTACAGTTTTACCATTGTGTAATAGTAATGAACACATACATGAAATACAGAATGCATTAAGATAAAGCCTATACCCCTATGATGCCTAACTAGATGTACCTAAGTGTACCTAGCATGTGTGTAGGTCTTAGAGAGCCAAGAATCCCCCTAGGATTTAGTCTAACCCCATTACCTTAGTGGGACTTCATCCTGATCTCGAGCTGGACACCCCAGGATGGGTGGATGGACCTCTGCCAGCTGGAGCTGTGGCATGACACAGGTTGCAGCGTCTCAGGTCAGAGTGTCGGCATGGAAGTCTCGGTCCCCTCTGGTTTGCTTAGGCAAAGGGAGGTATATTTATACCTGATAGGTGCCTTGGAATGTTAGTATTGACGTAAAGTCGGTCAGAGGAAGACGTCAGGAATGAACCCTTAGGGAATAGTGGTTCATGCATATTTAATGAGATCTTGGAGAAATCAATAATCCTGTGCTACGGAAAATCCCAAGAGCTTAAGGGTCTGTTTCTAAGAACTCGTTGTGACGTAGGTTAGTCACTGTTGGACATGGAGATGACATATTTAGGATGGACCATCTTCTGCACCCAGAGCACACGTCAAATAAGGGACAGCCTCTGTTGCTCGTTATTGTGAAGGGAGGGCTAATGTAGGTGAAAGGGCCTTTAGTGGGTGAAAGGGCCTGCCTGTCTTTGTGGCACGAAGGATTTGTCCCTCTGAAACGGCGCACCTATGCTAGGGCCTCAATCCAGCACATAACACCCACTCCAATCTATGGACAATCGTGAATAACCCATTAAAAGCAAACTACGTGACTAAAATAGGCATTTGCATATAATTGGCAGGTAGTTGCATGAGAGTGGTTTATGAGCTGAAAAAATAGCAGCTGTTAAAATATGTAAAATTACTATAGACTCTGTGGAGACAGGAAAAATCTATAATGTCATTAAAAAATACTCTCTTAGAGTCAGTAGTTACTTATAAAAGTTCCTGTTTATAAAATTGAAAACTCTTACAAGCTGTTCAAAAGACCATGCTTTCTTTAGAGAGAAAAAAAAAAGGTCAATATAGAGGGAAAGCTCCAAGCACTCGGTGAGAGTTGAAACAATAAGAGAAAAAATGTGTTTCAGGACATGTTTTAGCAAAATAGAGATAAAAAGTGCTGGCTGGGAGACACAACATTTCTGTTGCTAGTTACTGCAGGGGACGGACCTTTGTAATACCTCGCAGAATCGTTGTGGGAGCACAGAATAGTGCAGCCAGTTGCTGGTTCTGAGGCAGCCGGTGCTGTAATCGATACCTTGGTGCTGCTAAAGGAAGCAAAAAGGCACCCACTGGATTTGCAAGGAATGCTTTGGTTTGGTGGGAATACGCTTGGGACACAGCCAAGCATGGGACTTCAGCAGTTCCAGCCTTGTGGTAAATGCCGCTGGCGTTTCCTTTGGAAGTGTCAGACAGATGATGACCACGCATTCTTCACTGCAAAAAACAGGCATCAGAGAACAGGTATGTTACAGTTGCAGTCTTTTCAGACTGGTCTTTTAAATATTAGAAACCATGAAAAGCATAGTTCCTGTTCGCGAGGTATTCCCAAGGTGTATCACACTGCTTGTATGTGAAAGATAAAATTTATCAAAAAGGAAAGAGGGGCAGTCTGTATTTAAGAGTGCTATTTTTCAAAAAAGAAAAAATATTTCTTTAGCTGATGTGAAATGAAAAATAAAAGTGCTGCACAAGCATGGTTTTCAGATTGCCTAAACCATAGAACTTTACAAAGGAAACTTTCGTTTCACTACTGTCAGTGTTGGGGCTTCTAGCCAAAAAAAAGGCACAACTTCCCTACACTGTAGGATTTCACTACCTCTGGATGTTATCTGTACATAACGTAGGTCTCGCCTATGTACACTGAGTCCCTTGGTGATGTTCAGCATCCATTTTTGTGACAGGTATTTGTGTCAAAAGGCCAAACCACCCATACTTTCCTAACTGGGTCTGTCCTGTTGTTTTGTAAATGGCATCTAATGTTGCCCCTGCTGATGTATGTCAACTATTCCACCCCCGTGCGATGGTGTTTGGTGGTGTTTGGCAACGTTCCTACTGGTGTTTAAACAACCACATTTCTAGATGCATTACAATTGTGTAGGAGTTGATAACCTTAATGAAGGTAACAGGTATAAAGCGTCACAATAAGAATAAATCTTTAACATTTCATGATCTGAAAATGTAGCAATTATTCCTAAAACAAACAGCATATTATTCACTGTATCAGTAACCCAATTGTCAGAAAAATGTACTGCAGGTAATGACATCACTGAATGAATGATAAAATGAATGAAAATGAATGAAAGTTCAAAATACATTAATCAGAATTAAAAACCGGATGATTAAATACATCATTTAGAATACAAAGGCTTGTTCAGGCCGAATACATTTATAAGTCTCTTTTGCATTTGAATTGAAAATGGGCGTGGCTTCAGTTTTATGTTGATCCTGTGTTGTAGAAAGTGTCCACTAAGAGTCATACTAAAAGCTAGCTCTAAGCAAAGCCAGAACAGAAAAAGATGAACCCAGAAATACTCCATAGTTCTACTCATGGTGAAGCCAGGTCTGTATCTTTTGGAAAAAGAAAAGGTTCAAAAGTTTGTACTTGCATGTTCGTTGTTTGTTTTTGGGCTGGCTTCGCTTCCTGTTCACGTGGAGCCATGGAAAACGTATCACAGTTAATAAAATAGCCAGTAGCTGTATGATCAATTGTTGAAATTGCATCGTGTTTAGTTGAAGTTATTTCTGCTGTTTTGGTTGAAAAACGTTGAAATGTTGAAGTTAATAGTTGATGTCTTTGCTGAAAAACGTTCAGATGTTGAAGTTAATATTTTATGTTTTAGTTGAAAAACATTGTTGCATTTATTATTTGATGTTTTTTTAAAAACGTTGAAGCTTTTATTATTTGATGCTTTTGTTGAAAAACGTTGAAGCATTTATTATTTGATGTTTTTGTTGGAAAACGTTGAAGCTTTTATTATTTGATGTTTTTGTTGAAATCGTTGAAGCTTTTATTATTTGATGTTTTTGTTGAAAAACGTTGGTGTACACATTTGTTTTTGGCCAAATTGCAACTTGAGTGTTGTCTTGACTTTTATTTTGAATTTGAAAGGTTGGTTCAAGGAGAACTAGTTCCATTGCATTGTTGCATAGTCCCCCACTCCATGGATTTGATTTCTCAAACGTGATGAGCTTTTCAGTTTGAATTTCTTGAATAGCCTACTGCTCAGTATTGGCCACATAGTGTTGTTTGATTCTTTCATTTGAAATGAATCTGTTTTCCTTTTTCACGGCAAGATGCGGCAAAAGTACAGTTCTTGTTCCTTTCACTTCAAGGAATGGCACAGGTTTTCCTGTATGAGGGGCCAAATTTCTTTGTGTCTGCGATCTTTATCTCTCTGCCCAGATCCTGACTTTTGGGATTCAGACAGGTCTTGCCGTGATTACCTCGACTTCCCAGTGGCGGCCTGTTTCACTTTGACAGAATCTTTGTTTGTTTCTTGGTTTCCTTTAGTTCCTGTAAAACAGCCAAATGATCATAGATACAGAATGGTTTTCATCCGCCACTGTGCCTTCACATTTATGATCAGGTTCCCACATTCGTAAATGGAGTCAGACCTCCTAGAGAGCTTCTTGGCTGGGTGTGTATTGCCCCCTGAATCCATATAAGTGTTTGACCTCACTAACGCCCCGCCTAATACCCTAGCTGTTAAGGAATGCTCTATGCCCCAGTCCTTCCTCTCCTCTACCTAAATTCCCTCAGGATGGCGTTGGAGAGGAGTACCGCAATGCTACGCCCATCCCTTCCATGGCCTCTTTGTAAGCCCGAGAGCCAAACGCGGAGCCACAGTCAGGTTGTAACGTTGATTGCGTATGTCCTGATATTGACTCGCAAATCTTTTATAACAGTTCGAGCGTCAGGTGAGCGCTAAGGCCATACCTATAGGAAACTTGAGCACGGATCCACTGCCACCAAGTTATATTTTTAAGCCACCTCAAAATTTGAGGGGCCACAGTGATCCTGTTACACGACACAATCTAGTGGACAGTCTGATGCTGTCTAGCAATGGGACCTGCGCGGGTCTTGTGATGGTGGAGCCTGGCATCTGTTTACAGATGTTGCAGTTCAAGACAAAGTCAATAGTCTGACTTCTGAACCCTGGCCACCAATAGCACTGTTGCAATGAAGAAATAGTAGCTATTACCCCTGAATGCGCGGAGCCCAAGCCCTTGTGTGCTTTAAATGATTAATTCCTGCCTACTATCCATATTTGGAAATACTCTATCCCCCACTCCAGGAATCTGAGCATATGGAATGTTGTTTGCACCTAACTTGTAGGAGTATATGAGTGGAAATTTCTTAGGCACTGCTGTGCTGCCTTTGCATGAAGCAATTACAGCCACCATATCTCACAGTCTATTCTCGTTGTTGAACGAGTGTGCGCACCTACGGAAGCTGTGTGAACAGCCCCCTGTGTGGCTTCTACAGCCAATGAATTCCCTTCAACGTGCACGCCATCACGTTGATGACTCAGCGTGTTAATCACGTGAGTTTTTGGTAGGTCGTTTTTCAACTCCACTACCTGTTCCCATAATTTTTGTGTTTAATTATGCCACCTTTTTCATCTTTAAACCCATTTTGTTCCCAATGGTGTAAATATTTATTATATGATTGAACACAGTAAAGGAATCGCACACTATAAGTGTGGGGAATTCGCGATCTGTATTTTCAAGTGCCAGTTTGAATGCTTGTAGTTCAGCTGTACAATCTCCTAGAGATTGAGTTTTAGTGACCATTGGTGTGAAGTTACCATCGTGCATGCGACCTTTAACAATTGCGCACGCTGCACTGTAAGCTTGCTTACTCCCTGTAGCGGGTTGTGCTGATCCGTCAGTATAAATTATAAATTCGTACTGATCGAGAGGCAAAATTTCAGTGGGCAGAGGTAGTTTGTTTCTCAACTGAACTACTTGTTCCCAAAGCGTTTTATGCTTTATTGTATGAGTGCACACAGTAAAAGGAATCACACACAATGAGTGTGGGGAATTCTCGACCCGTGATTACAAGTGCAAGTATCAGGGCTTTTAAAGCTGCCAACCGAGCCGTGCTATTACCTAGAGGTAGTTTTTTGGTGCAATGAGGACGGAACTTGCCATCCAGCATCTGATCTTTAACAAAGGCGGCCGGTGGGGCAGACCCATCAGTGAAAATTTTAAAAATTCATACTGATCTAGAGGCAAGATTTCATTTGGTAGATGATGTTATTTTTCATATTGCAGGAATGCCTGTGTTTTTAAACTTGGATTAAATCTGGATTCAAAGTCTGATGCAGCAAAAGAATTAGCCCTTTGTATCCATTCTGGATGTAAGGCTTTGGCATTAGGAATGCTAGACCTGGTACTGGGGTGACGACAATAATGCATCTTCCCATGAGCCAGTGCTCTTTCTTTTGCTACAGCAGTCTGAATGGTTGTCAGAATTTTTTTCTGTTGAATTAAAACTCATTTCTGTGTTTGTGTACAGATGAGATTTGTATGCGATTGGTACAGTTTCACCTTCATTAAAGGTTTAATAAGTGTACCCGCATTGACCCAAAATGATACTGATTACCAAGTGGTGTAAGTTTACACGTGTGTGTAAGTGTTTGGAAGCAATCATGTCTTCCTGGAGTGAACAAAGAATATTGGTGTGTTTTTGTGTATAGTGTTTGCCTGAAAAGTCAGGTTTGAAAAGGGTCGTAGAAAGGTTTTACTCTCTCTGCGAAATCCAAAATGTATGTTCTGCCAAAATCTAGGAATCCCAGTACTGATTGGAAGTTGTTTTAATGTCTTTGGAGGCTGGAGCAGCGCACACTTTTCTAAAAAGTTAGCTGCCAGGCTTTTCCCTTTACTTGAAAACTAGTACCCCAAAAATAGGACACAGAGGTGGGCAATTTTTGATTTCACAAAATTAAATTTGTAGCCCTCAGAGGCGAATCCCATAATAATGGTGCTCACCCTGGTCAAGTGTTTCCCCAATAGGTCGTCCGTTAGATAAATATCATCCAAATAGGACAACGCTTCTTCATCAAAGTGCTTTAGCCATTCAGTAACTCTTTCAGAAAATACCCCTGAGCTGTTCTTATACCCACGGGGGAGATGACAAAAAATTGTCACTGGGACTCTAATATACTAAATGCTGTTAGGTACCTGTTTTCAGGTGCTATAGTTTGACAGAAAAATCCATTTGAGACAACAAGTGTCGTTTTGTATTTTTTCCCGCATAATGTTATTCATTAATGCAGCACTAGCAGCATGTTGGACAGCATATGTCTTTGTGCAAGTGTTCAAGTGTCTGTAAATGAAAACTAGATGAAATGTATTATCATGTTTTGATAAGTGAAACAAGGGATTGTTCTTTTGTGAAGTGCATTTTTCAATGATCTCCTGGTATTCAAGTTGATCTAAGATCTCCCTGACCTGTGTTTTTAGCTTCTTGCTTAATAGGATATTGTCTTTGAGCATGTGGTGAAACTATTAACGGGATCACGTGGTGGGTTGAGGCATCATCCCATCCAGCGTGATTTTTATACAATGCTGGAGCTTGGGCTACTGCCCACTCACGTGCATATGTATGTTTAAGGTGAACGGGAACATGGTTGGAAAATGCAGGAAAAATATACTTTCTCCCTTTGGGCGCTCCCTGACGAATGCTGGCGGCTAATCTTGTTCTGCAAACAGTATGTCAAAACCAGACAATAGGTTCTTCGCAAAGAGACCTTTTACTTTCCTGTGTTTGTCCTCCTCCATGCGGAGTGTTATTTCATATAACTTGTGTGGGACGCTCACCCTTTTGTCTGGTGTTCCCACCGTGATGTAATCATTCAATTTTGCTGTCCAGAAATTCCTTCAGGTTCTGGCGAGCTATTGTTACTTCTGCCGCGCTGTCTAGCATTGTCTGAGCCCAATCCCGGTTCAGAAGTTGAGTCCTTAGGATTCTGTGCATGTCTAACTTTGAGACCTGCAACTTTCTTCTTTTTAAATTGAGGTTTGGATTGTGGCTTGTCTTCTGTTTTAGAAGAGTCCTGAGCGTGCTTGTCCCTGGACTGCTTGCGCTCTTCTTTGTGTGCTGACTTTCCTTCTCTTCCTGTGTTGTTTGTTGAGAGGAATGTGTATCAGTATCCTGATACCTGTCAGGTTTCCTAATATTATCCCTATTCCTAAGGTTATACCTCTTTGCAGAGGGCTCCTGTTGAGGAGACCTACCTCGGGACTGAGAATCTTTTCTGAAATTTTTTGTTTTTTATTATTATCCCACTTCTTTTTAGAAGAAGTAGGTGTCTGCTTAGAATTGTCCTTCTCAGGACTGCCCATTAGCTGTGGTTTTAAAAGATTTCCCACCCAAACTGTCCCTTCCCAGTTCTGCATATGCAGTTTAAATTATTTTGGGAAGTTCTTGTGGTTGGTCTATAAGACTAACCCCTCTTAGGTGTTGGCGGATCGGCACTGAAGCTGCTTCCCCTTTAATGTTATCTAGTATTATTGTTGATACCTGGTCATAGTTACCTAGTAATTTCATACCTAAGGTCAGAGCTGGTTCAGCTCCATACTTGTTCTGTATCTGTCGTAAGACATCTGGAATTACTGCTAAGGAAGGAATACCATGATTCCTGGTATATATGGCAGCAAAGACTGTACCCCAAGTGGTGCAGTCCTCTAACTGTGGTGTGATCCCCATGGGCAAGCAGAGTGTTAGCATTATATGCTTTCAAATGGTGTGGTATTTGGAAATACTGCTTCTAACTGGATAATTTTCTGAGCTACCCAGAAAGGAATCTGTTCACGTTTCGTGGGCAATTTACCCATTACTGTGGGTAAGTTTTGTGGAGTGATTTTAGTAGCGGTGCTCTGTGTTGGAGCTGTGTTATTTGTAGCTACTGTGGGCTGGACACCAAGTGTCCTCATGATGAGTTGCATCTTGGCCCGGTAAGAGTTTTACCAACTCTTTGTGTTGTAAGAGCAGTGCATCTTGTGGCATTATATCAATGTCAGGATGTGGTGTGTAGCCGGCTAATGTCGGCCATGTAGCTCCTGGTCTACCTAGTGGACCAAACCTGGTTTTATTTATTTGTTGTAGGGTGCCATTAAACCAGAAATTGTGGTCCTGGTCAGTGAGCGGAATCTTAATCTCCTCGAACGGAGTGTAGACCGCTGGGACTTTTTCATGTATGTAAGAATGAAAAGTCTGAGTTGTTGCATTCACTGCTGGGAATGTAACCCAAGAATAGAACACATCTGTTTGATAATCTTCGTGTGCCTCTATTAATATCACTGTACCTCCTCGGTCTGTTAAACCATGTCTGAGGGGTTTTTGTGTGAGTGTATGCCTGATTTTGGGTGCAAAATGTATTGCATTTGCTTTCTCTTCGGCGTTTGAGACCTGTGTCCCAGTGACAGGAGCAGCTGCCTCGACAGACATTGTGTTGTGAAAACAAAATGTCCTAAAAAGGGGTTTTAAGATAAGGTTTTAAAAGGCACAATTGTTCGGGAACTATTTCCTTCAAGCTTGATTAACCAACAGCCAATACATAGGAAGTTTGCCTACTCAGCTGTGGCGGAATTTTGTGCCTACACACTCCAGACGTCTCTGGCGTTTTGTGAGTAGGGGTCTCTGAGAATAAGCATGACTGAACTACTCAGATTCTACTGTTAAATAAGTGCCACATTCAAGTTGGGCGCCATGTAGTGAAGTTTCTATTTCCCTGATAGGTTCTGCGCATTGGAATAACATACACTATAGGCTTGGCATAGGACTGAGGTCGGTATGCCCCTATCGCGTATATTAAACTTAATTACTGTGTACCAGCTAGCTCAGAGGCCACTAGAAACTTCTTGACAACAAGAAGGGAATAGCTTCAAGCAACCACATAACATAAAACCCTGATCCCTCAGGATCGTGGAAACAATATACTACTTTTCATTCAGTCACTCATCTCAGAGAAGTACATAGAAGAAACAGTCGGGTGTGTTTACAATAAAATGTATTGCACAGTTGTTATTCTAGTACTGGTAATATGTGCTGCAACAACTGTTGGACAGTAGCAGAGAAATATGGCCAGCAGTGCAGTTAAATAAAAATGCATGGTACAGTTTTACCATTGTGTAATAGTAATGAACACATACATGAAATACAGAATGCATTTAAGATAAAGCCTATACCCCTATGATGCCTAACTAGATGTACCTAAGTGTACCAAGCATGTGTGTAGGTCTTAGAGAGCCAAGAATCCCCCTAGGATTTAGTCTAACCCCATTACCTTAGTGGGACTTCATCCTGATCTCGAGCTGGACACCCCAGGATGGGTGGATGGACCTCTGCCAGCTGGAGCTGTGGCATGACGCAGGTTGCAGCGTCTCAGGTCAGAGTGTCGGCATGGAAGTTTCGGTTCCCTCTGGTTTGCTTGGGCAAAGGGAGGTATATTTATACCTGATAGGTGCCTTGGAATGTTAGTATTGACGTAAAGTCGGTCAGAGGAAGACGTCAGGAATGAACCCTTAGGGAATAGTGGTTCATGCATATTTAATGAGTTCTTGGAGAAATCAATAATCCTGTGCTAGGGAAAATCCCAAGAGCTTAAGGGTCTGTTTCTAAGAACTCGTTGTGACGTAGGTTAGTCACTGTTGGACATGGAGATGACGTATTTAGGATGGACCGTCTTCTGCACCCAGAGCACACGTCAGAGAAGGGACAGCCTCTGTTGCTCGGTATTGTGAAGGGAGGGCTAATGTAGGTGAAAGGGCCTTTAGTGGGTGAAAGGGCCTGCCTGTCTTTGTTGCACGAAGGATTTGTGCCTCTGAAACGGCGCACCTATGTTAGGGCCTCAATCCAGCACATAACACCCACTCCAATCTATGGACAATCGTGAATAACCCATTAAAAGCAAACTACGTGACTAAAATAGGCATTTGCATATAATTGGCAGGTAGTTGCATGAGAGTGGTTTATGAGCTGAAAAAATAGCAGCTGTTAAAATATGTAAAATTACTATAGACTCTGTGGAGACAGGAAAAACCTATAGTGTCATTAAAAAATACTCTCTTAGAGTCAGTAGTTACTTATAAAAGTTCCTGTTTATAAAATTGAAAACTCTTACAAGCTGTTCAGAAGACCATGCTTTCTTTAGAGAAAAAAAAAAGGTCAATTTAGAGGGAAAGCTCCAAGCACTCGGTGAGAGTTGAAACAATAAGAGAAAAAATGTGTTTCAGGACATGTTTTAGCAAAATAGAGATAAAAAGTGCTGGCTGGGAGACACAACATTTCTGTTGCTAGTTACTGCAGGGGACGGACCTTTGTAATACCTCGCTGAATCGTTGTGGGAGCACAGAATAGTGCAGCCAGTTGCTGGTTCTGAGGCAGCCGGTGCTGTAATCGATACCTTGGTGCTGCTAAAGGAAGCAAAAAGGCACCCACTGGATTTGCAAGGAATGCTTTGGTTTGATGGGAATACGCTTGGGACACAGCCAATCATGGGACTTCAGCATTTCCAGCCTGGTGGTAAATGCCGCTGGCGTTTCCTTTGGAAGTTTCAGACAGATGATGACCACGCATTCTTCACTGCAAAAAACAGGCATCAGAGAACAGGTATGTTGCAGTTGCAGTCTTTTCAGACTGGTCTTTTAAATACTAGAAACCATGTAAAGCATAGTTCCTGTTCGCGAGGTATTCCCAAGGTGTATCACACTGCTTGTATGTGAAAGATAAAATTTATCAAAAAGGAAAGAGGGGCAGTCTGTATTTAAGAGTGCTATTTTGCAAAAAAGAAAAAATATTTCTTTAGCTGATGTGAAATGAAAAATAAAAGTGCTGCACAAGCATGGTTTTCAGATTGCCTAAACCATTGAATTTTACAAAGGAAACTTTTGTTTCACTACTGTCAGTGTTGGGGCTTCTAGCCAAAAAAAAGGCACAACTTCCCTACACTGTAGGATTTCACTACCTCTGGATGTTATCTGTACATAACGTAGGTCTGGCCTATGTATACTGAGTCCCTTGGTGATGTTCAGCATCCATTTTTGTGACAGGTATTTGTGTCAAAAGGCCAAACCACCCATACTTTCCTAACTGGGTCTGTCCTGTTGTTTTGTAAATGGCATCTAATGTTGCCCCTGCTGATGTATGTCAACTATTCCACCCCGTGCGATGGTGTTTGGTGGTGTTTGGCAACGTTCCTACTGGTGTTTAAACAACCACATTTCTAGATGCATTACAATTGTGTAGGAGTTGATAACCTTAATGAAGGTAACAGGTATAAAGCGTCACAATAAGAATATATCTCTAACATTTCATGATCTGAAAATATAGCAATTATTCCTAAAACAAACAGCATATTATTCACTGTATCAGTAACCCAATTTTCAGAAAAATGTACTGCAGGTAATGACATCACTGAATGAATGATAAAATGAATAAAAATGAATGAAAGTTCAAAATACATTAATCAGAATTAAAAACCGGATGATTAAATACATCATTTAGAATACAAAGGCTTGTTCAGGCCGAATACATTTATAAGTCTCTTTTGCATTTGAATTGAAAATGGACGTGGCTTCAGTTTTATGTTGATCCTGTGTTGTAGAAAGTGTCCACTAAGAGTCATACTAAAAGCTAGCTCTAAGCAAAGCCAGAACAGAAAAAGATGAACCCAGAAATACTCCATAGTTCTACTCATGGTGAAGCCAGGTCTGTATCTTTTGGAAAAAGAAAAGGTTCAAAAGTTTGTACTTGCATGTTCGTTGTTTGTTTTTGGGCTGGCTTCGCTTCCTGTTCACGTGGAGCCATGGAAAACGTATCACAGTTAATGAAATAGCAAGTAGCTGTATGATCAATTGTTGAAATTGCATTGTGTTTAGTTGAAGTTATTTCTGCTGTTTTTGTTGAAAAACGTTGAAATGTTGAAGTTAATAGATGATGTCTTTGCTGAAAAACGTTCAGATGTTGAAGTTAATATTTTATGTTTTTGTTGAAAAACATTGATGCATTTATTATTTGATGTTTTTTTAAAAAACGTTGAAGCTTTTATTATTTGATGCTTTTGTTGAAAAACGTTGAAGCATTTATTATTTGATGTTTTTGTTGAAAAACGTTGAAGCTTTTATTATTTGATGTTTTTGTTGAAAAACATTGAAGCTTTTATTATTTGATGTTTTTGTTGAAAAACGTTGGTGTACACATTTGTTTTTGGCCAAATTGCAACTTGAGTGTTGTCTTGACTTTTATTTTGAATTTGAAAGGTTGGTTCAAGGAGAACTAGTTCCATTGCATTGTTGCATAGTCCCCCACTCCATGGATTTGATTTCTCAAACGTGATGAGCTTTTCAGTTTGAATTTCTTGAATAGTAGTGAGAGGGACGTCTACTACTGTGGAGTTCACGAGGCCTACTGCTCAGTATTGGCCACATAGTGTTGTTTGATTCTTTCATTTGAAATGAATCTGTTTTCCTTTTTCATGGCAAGATGCGGTAAAAGTACAGTTCTTGTTCCTTTCACTTCAAGGAATGGCACAGGTTTTCCTGTATGAGTGGCCAAATTCCTTTATGTCCGCGATCTTTATCTCTCTCTGCCCAGATCCCCGACTTTTGGGATTCAGACAGGTCTTGCCGTGATTACCTCGACTTCCCAGTGGCGGCCTGTTTCACTTTGACAGAATCTTTGTTTGTTTCTTTGTTTCCTTTAGTTCCTGTAAAACAGCCAAACGATCATAGATACAGAATGGTTTTCATCCGCCACTGTGCCTTCACATTTATGATCAGGTTCCCACATTCGTAAATGGAGTCAGACCTCCTAGAGAGCTTCTTGGCTGGGTGTGTATTGCCCCCTGAATCCATATAAGTGTTTGACCTCACTAACGCCCCGCCTAATACCCTAGCTGTTAAGGAATGCTCTATGCCCCAGTCCTTCCTCTCCTCTACCTAAATTCCCTCAGGATGGCGTTGGAAACTTGAGCACGGATCCACTGCTACCAAGATATATTTTTAAGCCACCTCAAAATTTGAGGGGCCACAGTGATCCTGTTACACGACACATTCTAGTGGACAGTCTGATGCTGTCTAGCAATGGGACCTGCGCGGGTCTTGTGATGGTGGAGCCTGGCATCTGTTTACAGATGTTGCAGTTCAAGACAAAGTCAATAGTCTGACTTCTGAACCCTGGCCACCAATAGCACTGTTGCAATGAAGAAATAGTAGCTATTACCCCTGAATGCGCGGAGCCCAAGCCCTTGTGTGCTTTAAATGATTAATTCCTGCCTACTATCCATATTTGGAAATACTCTATTCCCCACTCCAGGAATCTGAGCATATGGAATGTTGTTTGCACCTAACTTGTAGGAGTATATGAGTGGAAATTTCTTAGGCACTGCTGTGCTGCCTTTGCATGAAGCAATTACAGCCACCATATCTCACAGTCTATTCTCGTTGTTGAACGAGTGTGCGCAGCTACGGAAGCTGTGTGAACAGCCCCCTGTGTGGCTTCTACAGCCAATCAATTCCCTTCAACGTGCACGCCATCACGTTGATGACTCAGCGTGTTAATCACGTGAGTTTTTGGTAGGTCGTTTTTCAACTCCACTACCTGTTCCCATAATTTTTGTGTTTAATTATGCCACCTTTTTCATCTTTAAACCCATTTTGTTCCCAATGGTGTAAATATTTATTATATGATTGAACACAGTAAAAGGAATCGCACACTATAAGTGTGGGGAATTCGCGATCTGTATTTTCAAGTGCCAGTTTGAATGCTTGTAGTTCAGCTCGCTGAGCTGTACAATCTCCTAGAGATTGAGTTTTAGTGACCATTGGTCTGAAGTTACCATCGCGCATGCGACCTTTAACGATTGCGCACGCTGCACTGTAAGCTTGCTTACTCCCTGTAGCGGGTTGTGCTGATCCGTCAGTATAAATTATAAATTCGTACTGATCGAGAGGCAAAATTTCAGTGGGCAGAGGTAGTTCGTTTCTCAACTGAACTACTTGTTCCCAAAGCGTTTTATGCTTTATTGTATGATTGCACACAGTAAAAGGAATCACACACAATGAGTGTGGGGAATTCTTGACCCGTGTTAACAAGTGCAAGTATCAGGGCTTTTAAAGCTGCCAACCGAGCCGTGATATTACCTAGAGGTAGTTTTTTGGTGCAATGAGGACGGAACTTGCCATCCAGCATCTGATCTTTAACAAAGGCGGCCGGTGGGGTAGACCCATCAGTGTAAATTTTAAAAATTCATACTGATCTAGAGGCAAGATTTCATTTGGTAGATGATGTTCTTTTTCATATTGCAGGAATGCCTGTGTTTTTAAACTTGGATCAAATCTGGATTCAAAGTCTGATGCAGCAAAAGAATTAGCCCTTTGTATCCATTCTGGATGTAAGGCTTTGGCATTAGCAATGCTAGACCCGGTACTGGGGTGACGACAATAATGCATCTTCCCATGAGCCAGTGCTCTTTCTTTTGCTACAGCAGTCTGAATGGTTGTCAGAATTTATTTCTGTTGAATTAAAACTCATTTCTGTGTTTGTGTACAGATGAGATTTGTATGCGATTGGTACAGTTTCACCTTCATTAAAGGTTTAATAAGTGTACCCGCATTGACCCAAAATGATACTGATTACCAAGTGGTGTAAGTTTACACGTGTGTGTAAGTGTTTGGAAGCAATCATGTCTTCCTGGAGTGGACAAAGAATATTGGTGTGTTCTTGTGTCCAGTGTTTGACTGAAAAGTCAGGTTTGAAAAGGGTCGTAGAAAGGTTTTACTCTCTCTGCGAAATCCAAAATGTATGTTCTGCCAAAATCTAGGAATCTCAGTACTGATTGGAAGTTGTTTTAATGTCTTTGGAGGCTGGAGCAGCGCACACTTTTCTAAAAAGTTAGCTGCCAGGCTTTTCCCTTCACTTGAAAACTAGTATCCCAAAAATAGGACACAGAGGTGGGCAATTTTTGATTTCTCAAAATTAAATTTGTAGCCCTCAGAGGCGAATCCCATAATAATGGTGTTCACCCTGGTCAAGTGTTTCCCCAATACGTCGTCCGTTAGATAAATATCATCCATATAGGACAACGCTTCTTCATCAAAGTGCTTTAGCAATTCAGTAACTCTTTCAGAAAATACCCCTTAGCTGTTCTTATACCCACGGGGGAGATGACAAAAAATTGTCGCTGGGACTCTAATATACTAAATGCTGTTAGGTACCTGATTTCAGGTGCTATAGTTTGACAGAAAAATCCATTTGAGACAACAAGTGTCGTTTTGTATTTTTTCCCGCATAATGTTATTCATTAATGCGGCACTATCTGCATGTTGGACAGCATATGTCTTTGTGCAAGTGTTCAAGTGTCTGTAAATGAAAACTAGATGAAATGTATTATCATGTTTTGATAAGTGAAACAAGGGATTGTTCTTTAGTGAAGTGCATTTTTCAATGATCTCCTGGTATTCAAGTTGATCTAAGATCTCCCTGACCTGTGTTTTTAGCTTCTTGCTTAATAGGATATTGTCTTTGAGCATGTGGTGAAACTATTAACGGGATCACGTGGTAGGTTGAGGCATCATCCCATCCAGCGTGATTTTTATACAATGCTGGAGCTTGGGCTACTGCCCACTCCCGTGCATATGTATGTTTAAGGTGAACGGGAACATGGTTGGAAAATGCAGGAAAAATATACTTTCTCCCTTTGGGCGCTCCCTGACGAATGCTGGCGGCTAACCTTGTTCTGCAAACAGTATGTCAAAACCAGACAATAGGTTCTTCGCAAAGAGACCTTTTACTTTCCTGTGTTTGTCCTCCTCCATGCGGAGTGTTATTTCATATAACTTGTGTGGGACGCTCACCCTTTTGTCTGGTGTTCCCACCGTGATGTAATCATTCAATTTTGCTGTCCAGAAATTCCTTCAGGTTCTGGCGAGCTATTGTTACTTCTGCCGCACTGTCTAGCATTGTCTGAGCCCAATCCCCGTTCAGAAGTTGAGTCCTTAGGATTCTGTGCATGTCTAACTTTGAGACCTGCAACTTTCTTCTTTTTAAATTGAGGTTTGGATTGTGGCTTGTCTTCTGTTTTAGAAGAGTCCTGAGCATGCTTGTCCCTGGACTGCTTGCGCTCTTCTTTGTGTGCTGACTTTCCTTCTCTCCCTGTGTTGTTTGTCGAGAGTAATGTGTATCAGTATCCTGATACCTGTCAGGTTTCCTAATATTATCCCTATTCCTAAGGTTATACCTCTTTGCAGAGGGCTCCTGTTGAGGAGACCTACCTCGGGACTGAGAATCTTTTCTGAAAATTTTTGTTTTTTATTATTATCCCACTTCCTTTTAGAAGAAGTAGGTGTCTGCTTAGAATTGTCCTTCTCAGGACTGCCCATTAGCTGTGGTTTTAAAAGATTTCCATCCCAAACTGTCCCTTCCCAGTTCTGCATATGCAGTTTCAATTATTTTGAGAAGTTCTTGTGGTTGGTCTATAAGACTGACCTCTCTTAGGTGTTGGCGGATCGCCACTGAAGCTGCTTCCCCTTTAATGTTAGCTAGTATTATTGTTGATACCTGGTCGTAGTTACCTAGTAATTTCATACCTAAGGTCAGAGCTGGTTCAGCTCCATACTTGTTCTGTATCTGTCGTAAGACATCTGGAATTACCGCTAAGGAAGGAATACCATGGTTCCTGGTATATATGGCAGCAAAGACTGTACCCCAAGTGGTGCAGTCCTCTAACTGTGGTGTGATCCCCATGGGCAAGCAGAGTGTTAGCATTATATGCTTTCAAATGGTGTGGTATTTGGAAATACTGCTTCTAACTGGATAATTTTCTGAGCTACCCAGAAAGGAATCTGTTCCCGTTTCGTGGGCAATTTACCCATTACTGTGTGTAAGTTTTGTGGAGTGATTTTAGTAGCGGTGCTCTGTGTTGGAGCTGTGTTATTTGTAGCTACTGTGGGCTGGACACCAAGTGTCCTCATGACGAGTTGCGTCATGGCTCTGTAAGAGTTTTACCAACTCTTTGTGTTGTAAGAGCAGTGCATCTTGTGGCATTATATCAATGTCAGGATGTGGTGTGTAGCCGGCTAATGTCGGCCATGTAGCTCCTGGTCTACCTAGTGGACCGAACCTGGTTTTATTTATTTGTTGTAGGGCGCCATTAAACCAGAAATTGTGGTCCTGGTCAGTGAGTGGAATCTTAATCTCCTCGAACGGAGTGTAGACCGATGGGACTTTTTCATGTATGTAAGAATGAAAAGTCTGAGTTGTTGCATTCACTGCTGGGAATGTAACCCAAGAATAGAACACATCTGTTTGATAATCTTCGTGTGCCTCTATTAATATCACTGTACCTCCTCGGTCTGTTAAACCATGTCTGAGGGGTTTTTGTGTGAGTGTATGCCTGATTTTGGGTGCAAAATGTATTGCATTTGCTTCCTCTTTGGCGTTTGAGACCTGTGTCCCAGTGACAGGAGCAGCTGCCTCGACAGACATTGTGTTGTGAAAACAAAATGTCCTAAAAAGGCGTTTTAAGATAAGGTTTTAAAAGGCACAATTGGGAACTATTTCCTTCAAGCTTGATTAACCAACAGCCAATACATAGGAAGTTTGCCTACTCAGCTGTGGCGGAATTTTGTGCCTACCCACTCCAGACGTCTCTGGCGTTTTGTGAGTAGGGGTCTCTGAGAATAAGCATGACTGAACTACTCAGATTCTACTGTTAAATAAGTGCCAAATTCAAGTTGGGCGCCATGTAGTGTAGTTCCTATTTCCCTGATAGGTTCTGCGCATTGGAATAACATACACTATAGGCTTGGCATAGGACTGAGGTCAGTATGCCCCTATCGCGTATATTAAACTTAATTACTGTGTACCAGCTAGCTCAGAGGCCACTAGAAACTTCTTGACAACAAGAAGGGAATAGCTTCTGGCAACCACATAACATAAAACCCTGATCCCTCAGGATCGTGGAAACAATATACTACTTTTCATTCAGTCACTCATCTCAGAGAAGTACATAGAAGAAACAGTCGGGTGCGTTTACAATAAAATTTATTGCACAGTTGTTATTCTAGTACTGGTAATATGTGCTGCAATAACTGTTGGACAGTAGCAGAGAAATATGGCCAGCAGTGCAGTTAAATAAAAATGCATGGTACAGTTTTACCATTGTGTAATAGTAATGAACACATACATGAAATACAGAATGCATTAAGATAAAGCCTATACCCCTATGATGCCTAACTAGATGTACCTAAGTGTACCTAGCATGTGTGTAGGTCTTAGAGAGCCAAGAATCCCCCTAGGATTTAGTCTAACCCCATTACCTTAGTGGGACTTCATACTGATCTCGAGCTGGACACCCCAGGATGGGTGGATGGACCTCTGCCAGCTGGAGCTGTGGCATGACGCAGGTTGCAGCGTCTCAGGTCAGAGTGTCGGCATGGAAGTCTCGGTCCCCTCTGCTTTGCTTGGGCAAAGGGAGGTATATTTATACCTTATAGGTGCCTTGGAATGTTAGTATTGACGTAAAGTCGGTCAGAGGAAGACGTCAGGAATGAACCCTTAGGGAATAGTGGTTCATGCATATTTAATGAGTTCTTGGAGAAATCAATAATCCTGTGCTAGGGAAAATCCCAAGAGCTTAAGGGTCTGTTTCTAAGAACTCGTTGTGACGTAGGTTAGTCACTGTTGGACATGGAGATGACGTATTTAGGATGGACCGTCTTCTGCACCCAGAGCACACGTCAGATAAGGGACAGCCTCTGTTGCTCGTTATTGTGAAGGGACGGCTAATGTAGGTGAAAGGGCCTTTAGTGGGTGAAAGGGCCTGCCTGTCTTTGTGGCACGAAGGATTTGTGCCTCTGAAACGGCGCACCTATGTTAGGTCCTCAATCCAGCACATAACAGGAAGACAGCTCGGTGGATAAAAAAGAACAGCTACTTAATATGGAACGCCTTCTGAAAGTCATCGTGGCCAAAAACGAAGACCTAGAATCGAGATCGCGCCACAATAATATTCGAATATTGGGAGTGCCGGAGTCCACCAACACTGGCCGAATGGAGGACTATGTAGAGCGGCTACTGACGGCAGTATTCGACTGAAGTGCTTTCTCCACAATCTTCATCATAGAAAGAGCGCACCACTCGCTGGCCGCCCGGCCCCCGCCTGGAGCTCCTGCCAGACCGATCATCGCGCGCATACTCAACTACCGGGACCGAGATACTGTGTTGAGACTAGCCCGGGGAACAAAAAACACTGTCCTATGAAGGCTCTGAACTGGCCATATATCCAGACTTTACAATGGCGGTCCAAGATGCCCGGAAAAAGTTCCTACCAATCAAAAAGAAACTACAACAAGCTAATATCCCTTACGCCATGCTCTTCCCCGCGAAGCTACGAATCACACACCAAGGCAAATACCACTTTTTCACCAACCCCCAGCACGTGGCAGACTTTCTAAAAAGCAACCTCCGGAAATCTCCTCGAATTGATCCAGAACTAAGCCCTTCTCGCTCTAACGCGGCTCTCTCTGACATAGAGTAAACATCAGGGATAAAATGACGCTGCTAATGCCCCTGCTGCCTCAACCTACTGCGTGAGGGCAATGCAGAACCACAGATTTCAGGGCCAAGTCGGGCTACATCTGACGAGTGCACACCTGCTCCAATCAGCGGCGCGTGGACAATACATATCCAAGAACTTCAGAGCCAAATCATGCTAAACCTGACGATTGCAACAGGCGCCCTAGAGAATGACTGATAAGAAGAGTTGCCATGCCTCCGTCAGTGGGCTGAACTGATCTGTCCCTTGCACTCCATCTAAACGGAACACTGGGAGGAATGGGTACACGACTCTGCAACCGGGCCCCCTAGTCCGGAACGAGGAGAGACTGCGGGGCCCTCTGGCGATTCCCCAACAGGACAACTCTAACTAGCTTGTTGCTATCTGGTTGTTGTTTTTGTTTCTCTTCTAATTTATAAGTTCTTACTGTATCTTCTTATTAGGGAAGATTTGATTCTGTTGTTATGCCTTGGGGGGATATGAGGGGGTGGGTACGTAGGTCACGGCAGGATTGGGCTGCCGATGTGGGAGGGGGGCAGGAATGCATCACTGCACCGGGGGGGCGGCAGGGAGGGAAAGTTGGGGACAGATACAAACACACTACACACAGACCTTACCTCAAAATACTGCACTGCCTGTACTCGATACAGGCTACATTATACTGCACATGAGCAATGTATGATCCATGATGCACCCGACTCCAGATAGCTATAATCTTTTCACGTGGAATGTGCGGAGACTGGGGATTCCCAGGAAACGCCGTCACGTCTTAGCATATCTTGACCGCCACAACATTCATGTCGCCATGCTCCAAAAGACTCACATGGGCCCCACATCCCCGGCCACTTTTGCATCCCGATGGGCATCGTATAGATGCTACTCGACAAACTCTACATATGCTCGTGGGACGGTGATCCTCATAAAAAAAAATGTCCCCTACGTACCGATGGGAGCTATGGCTGACCCTCAAGAACGATACTGTATAACATGGGGGAAACTGTCATCCCACTCCATTACGCTCGCCTGCTGCTATGGCCCTATTATTGATGACCCTATGTTCTTCAATGTACTTTGGGGTAAAATAGTTGACATTGGCTCCACTCACGTGGCATGGGGGGAGACTTTAACTTAACCCTCGACCCAACGATAGATCGACAGCGCCCACAACCTCACCACTACACAGGGGCCCAGCGACAAATGGTCGAAATCATAGCTGCACATGACATGATAGACGCATGGCGTAGTTTGCACCCGATCTCCAGAGAGGGCACATGCCACTCCTCTACGCATTCCACGTGGTCGAGAATAGATGGATGGCTACTATCTAGAGGGCTTACAACATGGCTTGGGTCGGCTCGACACCTGCCGAGAACATACTCAGACCACTCGCCGGTACTGCTCACCCTGGTACCGCCCTGCTCGCTGTCTCCCTACCAGAATTGGAGACTGCCGGTGAACGCTCTATTAGACATCCCATTCCAGATGGAATTGGGCCAAGAGATCACCGACTTCTTCCCGCGTAATATCGACACTGTCTCTCAAATCTCTACGGTTTGGGAGGCTTTCAAGGTGACCATCAGAGGAATTTGTATTGCAAAAGGGAGAGGCATACTAAGAGATATCCGCAATACACTCCGTAAGCTAGAAGTGGAACTCAAACAACTTGAAACTCAAATGCACGAAGACCCAAGTTCTCACTTGAAGGGACAACTTAGAGATAAATTGACAGAATATCAAGATACTGCAGAGAGAGAATGTAAGTTCCGCGGCAAACACTACAGCACCCGACAATACGGGGAAGGAGCACGCCCCGGAAAGGTCTTAGCTGAACTCACTCGAAAGCCCAGGTTCTCTAATACCATACTTGAAATTACCGATCCCGAGAGCGGGATATGCCGAGACACCTCCGACATACTAGATGCCTTCCACGCATTCTACACCGATTTATATACAACACATAGGACACAACCGCTGGAGTTTGTGCCCTACTTTGAAGATATTGCGTTAGGTTGGCTGGGGAATGGTCAGAGGGAATTTCTCCTCCTGCAATCGGGTCATGCTCCCGGTCTAGATGGCCTTCCGGCCGAATTCTATAAGACAGATCACGACACCCTCATTCCCGTTCTCAGAAAAGTCTACGAGGAGGCACGGGAGACAGGTACACTTACGCCCACAATGCGGGAGGCACTCATCATATCGCTCCTCAAGCCGGGCAAACCAGGGGATAAGTGCGATCCTTATCGGCCACTCTCGCTTATCAACTGCGATACTAAAATTTTGGCCAAACTGATTGCCAATAGGATCAGCCCTTTGATGACAGCTCTGGTGTTACCAAACCAATGGGGTTTTATACCCGGTAGAGCAACATCGCATAACCTCCGCACCCTTTTCGCCCTAATGCACGACATCGAGCCAGACCAGGCAGCGGTGGCGGTCTTTTTGGACGCCACCAAAGCCTTTGACTCCCTAGAATGGGACTATTTGGCCAGTTCTGGTGAGAATGGGGTACCCCCCTTCCCAGCCTGGATTCAGCTGTTATATACGAAGCCACGGGCCAAACTGCTCATTAATGGAGCATGCTCTCCCGGATTTCCTATCATGAGGGGGACGAGGCAGGGATGCCCGCTCTCCCCTCTCCTATTTGCCTTGGCCATGGAGCCACTTGCGGCCAAGCTAAGGCAACACCACCGGGAACACGCTATAATATATCCTGAAAGACAAATTCTTATCTCGCTGTATGCCGATGACCTCACATTGTACCTACGGGACCCAGAGGAAAGCTTAAATCCCATACTGAGAGCATTCCTGCAGTTTGGACGATACTCAGGGATTAACATTAATTGGAGTAAGTCCCAAATTTTCCCCCTCACAGACAGCGTCAGGAGACACACCCCGGACTTCCCACTGGACTGGTGTGAGGACGAGGTGAAATATCTTGGAATAGTGATAACCAGGGAGAGGGAGCACCTTATGAGGGCAAACTATGGCAGGGCATTGGATGCACTCACAGACTCCGTTACACGATGGATAGCGATGCCTCTTTCTATAGCAGGCCTGATAGCATTGATCAAGATGGTCGTCCTCCCAAAACTACTCTACCTCTTCACCTGTATTCCATATGCACCCAGTAAATCCTTTTTCAAAGCCCTCAAAACACAACTCATTCGACTGACGTGGGGGTGGGTAAAGAACCCAGGCTGAAATGGGAGGTACTAACTCTACCCTTTGATAAAGGAGACTTTGAGGTCCCTGATATGGAGCTCTATTTCTGGTGTGCTCAGGCGCACTTCGCAGCCTACTGGATGCACCCAACACCATACATGCCACACCTGGTGATAGAACATTGGCCCACGGTCCTCACCCCTTACTCAGCATATATAAGTGCGCCCACTAACCCCAAAGACATGGACCCAACCACGGTGGACTGCACCAATAGAGCATGGAGGGCTATTGCTAACCGCATGAAAGTGGACACACTATACTCCCCGCATCTGCCGCTAGTGGGCAGACTAGACATCCCGGTCACGCAGGAAGTGCGATGTCAACGAATGCTACGTAAATACAACATCCAGACATGGGGTGCCCTATACGAGGGCGGGACCTTCCGCACACGGGAACATTTTTTCACCGACTGCGAACCCTCAACTATGGAGCTTTTTATGTATATGAGGCTCCGCCTGGACGTCAAATCTACCACCCCTGGTTTCCCCGCTGAGCCTCCCATATTCGCTCCCCTACATGCCCAGTTGCAACGCTCCTCCTCCACACACATAGGGTCCCTGCTGTACCGCACCACCCAAGCTAACTGCCGGCTCAGCGCCCCAGAGGCGCGGTCTAGATGGGAAAATGAGCTGGACGCCCCTATCACCGATGAACAATGGACATATTGTTGCCAAGTGACGGGAAGAACCTCGGCCATCAGTAGACTGCGCATAATTCACTTTAAATTCCTTCATCGACTTTATTACACACCAGCACGACTGTGTCGCTTCAAACTCCGGGAACACGACAACTGCGACAGATACGGAAGGGTGGGGGCAGACTTCTTGCACTTGGCGTGGGAATGCCCCCCCGTCTTTGCGTTCTGGGTGGAGGTCACTGAAAATCTCAGCCAGATGACAGGGAAACACGTAACCAATGCCCCGCTCACTACACTGTTGGGATACACAAGAGACTTTAAGGCGCCCCTCAGGAAATTCATATTGTTAAGCTTACTTATAGCCAAACGCAGGGTGGCCTGCAGGTGTGGGAGAGGGAGGGCGCCCAAGTTCAAGGTCTGGTTGGGGGACCTAATATATTGCCAAGAACAATTGTCTGTGTATGCGGAATTGATGCCACCTTCGTCTCGCCCTCGAGACATCTGGCACCCGTTACGCACATACTTACAGAAGCGCTCTGCCGCAGAAGACAATAACGGTGAAGCTCATGGGGTCCTGTAGGAGTCGGAGCCGCGGCATGCATAGAGATTGCCTAAGCCGCGAGACATGTAGTAGCATTTCATGGATTCGGTAATACTCCCTCCGTAGGGGGCTACTGCGCCCTGCTGGCAGTCAAAATTGTACTGTATTAGTATGTGCTTTGTAGGCAGATGTACATGACTTGTATTTCCTCGTCTTGATGTAGTAAGGTCGCAAAGTGTAGTTGTAACATACTGCTGAAATTTTTACTGTCCCTGGTTGTTTTTTCTTATTGCAAACCTGAAAAATAAAGTATTAAAAAAAATATATATTCTCAGTGCACTTTTGTTTATACATATATATATGTATATGTATATATATATGTACAACAGTGCACTGAGAATCAAATAAATATGAGTAACTTCTTCTTGTATCCTTCACCAAGATTTCTTTTATTCTTTCTTTAAGTGTTATTTTCAAAACAGCAAACATCCTCCAAATTTGTACATAACAGCAAACAGCCAACACGTGTTTCGCTCCAAAATTGCGCTTCTTTAGGGCTGTTACAAACAAAAATTGTATGTCAATTTGTATATCAGAACATAACCAACCAAAAATACAGCATAATTCATTTAAACAGTATTTGTTCAATAAAGGTCCACCTCTCTAATAAACACTCTCCTGTTTGACAACACACTTCGTTACAAATCAAGTACAATGGTTTTACTTTGAATGCAGAAATAGAAATAAAGAGTTAATGTTCAGTGAAATCAAATTTGTTCAAAAAAGGAACTTAAAATAAATTACCAATCAATATATCTCCCAACTTCCATGTCAATATTTTCTTTTTCTCCCGTAACACCTATGCCACAATGTGGACCTTAGTAGATCTACTACCTCCTTCTCATGTGTATTACCCTATTTTCGCGTAAATCAATTTGAAAAGGGATTTACCTCTTAAAACTGTGTCTTTTGATCCTTCTTGGCCTTTGATTTGGTTAGTATTACCTCCTTATTTGTAAGAAGTACTAATTTTGTCTGCAGCAAAAAACAAGAATAGAATTAAGTTCCAGTTCTTATTGTGGTCAAAGTGTCTCTGTAGACTAAAACCAATTGTCTTACCCAGTTCTTTTTAAGTTGTGAAATTCTCACCTTTGCAATCTCCTTTTAGTAGAAACACCCTGACCCCCTAGGTCTGCTCTAGGGCCAGAAAAAGCTTTTATTAAAAAAAACGATTCGGCAGGATTCACGTTGGATCCGTGAATCCGGACTAAATTGTTTTAAAAAACTAAGCGCAGGTACCGGGGGCAATGATCAAAGCACATGCGGGGGCCCGCGGGGCCCCAGCAGCCCCGGAGACCGCCACCTCCCTAGGGTTAGGTTTATTGAATGAGGGGGCCACGCGCCCCCGCAGCCCTGGGGACCACCACCTCCCCGGGGCTAATTATGTTAAATGTGGTGGGGACACACGGCCCCCCCACAGCCCGGGGAACCGCAACCTCCCCGGGTCTGTATTGAAAAATAAAGTGTGGGTGGCTCGAGCCCCCCCACAGAGCCCCAAGTACCGCCACCTCCCCGGGGCATTAGTATTGTTGGAGGGGGGCCACGCAGTCCCCTCGTGGAGCCGTAAATGGTCCTGGGGACCGCCATTCCCCGGGGCCGGCTCCAGCAATGTCCTGGTGTGTCCACCCCCGGAACATTGCAGTTTGCTATAGCTTGATGGGAGCACTGCTCCATGAAGTGAAGCAGAATTGCTTTTGGGCAGAGGGAGCTGCATGTTTGCAGCTCCCTCTGCCCAAAAGCAATGCCGTCTCCCGCAGGAGGTGGGGAGCCGGCAGGGACCGCGGGGGCCTTGAGGCTCCCCCTGTGGTCCCCAAGGACGTGACCATGCCCCAGGGGATGGGGTGCCCGGGCCGAAAATAACCCAGGTAGGGAAGCCGCGCAGGCCCCCCTACCCATTTATTTTTTTTTTTAAATGAAAGGATGTGGCATTGCCCAGGGACATGCGCGGCCCCCCTCCAAAAGAGAAAAAAAAACTAGAGGGCAGGCCCCGGGGGATGGGGTCACCGGGCCAAAACTGGCCCTGGGAAGGGGGGCAACACGGCCCCCTCCTTAAAAATACATTTGGAAAAAAAAAAAAGTCTGGGCCCAGGGGGATGGGGTCTCCAGGGCAAAAATCGGCCTCAGGAGCGTGGCCGCGCGGCCCCCTCTCTCATTTTATAAAATAAAAAAAAATTGGACAGCCCCGGGGGATGGGGTCCCCGTGGCCCAAAAGCATCAAGGGAAAGTGGGCCACACAGCCCCCCTTTCTAGAATAAAAAAAAATGGAAGCCGGCAACTCACCAAGGCCCGCCCCCTTTCTTCACTACTCTGCAAACACACCTCCTGGTGCACTCTTGGTTGGAGGATGAAGTCCCCTTCGTTGCTGAGGGTCGTTAGGGGCCAACTAGCCCACCTGTTACCTCCAGAAAGCCCCACACAGCTGGATTGCTGAGAGGTGGTTGGAGGCCACGTCCCTTTTCCCACCACTCTGCAAACGCACCTCTCGGCGCACTACTGGTGGGGTGGTGAGGTCCCCTTGCCTCTTGAGGGCATCAGGAGTAAAGTAGACTTCATCCCCCAAGCAGCAGTGCGCCAGGAGGTGTGTTTGCAGAGTGGTGGAGAAAGGGGGCATGGCCTCTGACCACCTCTCAGCAATCCAGCTGTGTGGGCCTTACTGGAGGTAACAGGAGGGCTAGTTGGCCCCCAGGGACCCTCAAGAGGCAAGGGGCCTTCATCCCCCACCCAAGAGCGCACCAGGAGGCATGCTTGCAGAGTGGTGGAGAAAGGGGGCAAGGCCTGCAACCACCTCTCAGCAATCCCACTGTGTGGGGCTTACTGGAGGTAACAGGTAGGCTAGTTAGTCCCTAAGGACCCCCATCAGAAATAGGGACGTGATCCCCCAACCAGAGTGGTAGACAAATGGGGCGTGCCTGCTATCAGAACTCAGCAATCCCGCTGTGTGGGACTTACTGGAGGTAATAGGAGGGGTAGTTGGCCCTCAAGGATGTTCATGGGGGCCAACTACCTCTCCTGTTACCTCCAGTAAGTCCCACACAGTGGGATTGCTAATAGGTCTTCGGAGGCCACGCCCCCTTTCTCCATCACTCTGCAAACGTGCCTCCTGGCGCACTACTGGTTGGGGGATGAAGTCCACTTTACTCCTGAGGGCCTTTGGGAGCCTAGAAGCCCTCCTGGTACCGCTGTAAATCCTACGCAGCAGAATACCTGAGCGCTGGTTGGAGGGCTACTCTCCACCACTCTGCAAATGCAACTTCTAGTTAAACAAGCATTTACAATGCAATCGGTCTCGCATTTTTGAAAGTTAGAGCTATTAGTATTGTAAATGACAATGTTTTTTACTTATGCTTTTTGATCTGCTGAACTAGGCAATGCATATCATGTACTGGCAGGGCTGAATATCCACTTCATAGCCAAACAAGAGAACATTTAAGTATGTTACTTAAGCATGATAAGGCAAACTAGATTCGATTTTACAAAAACAATTAATAGCACAGGCATTATTTGGCAGTTTCCATGGTGCATGCAAAACAAACACCGTGCCAGCTGAGAGTTCCTGCCGCTCTGCAAGACTGAAGGAGGAAGGGGAGAGGCCAAGAATGGTGAGAATCCAGAGTTTGAGAGAGAGAAGAGTCAGTTACCGGAGGGCTGCCTAAAGTAAACAACGAGCGCGGCATCCATGAGGAAAGAATCTGCACAGGGCAAATGAAGCAGAGTAAACAAATCACGAACACTTCTCACTAGAAAGCAGGCCAATAAAATAAAAAGCTGTGTGAACGAGGAGCACTTACAAAGCGTGGAGGACCTGTGCGGCTAAGAACTGAGAAGTGGGAGGGAACCAAGATGGTGATGGCAAGGGTGACCAGGAATCCTGGATTTGCCGGGACAGTCCTAGTTTTTCACCACCTGTCCCAGCAGATTTCGGCAAATTAAACTCATGTCCCGGTTTTTAGAAAGAGTTGACTGAAAACGGTGGGAGGTGCCTTTTTATGTTTTCCAAAGCAGGGATAGCTAGCAGCTGTTATAAAAAAAGCAATTTAATTAACTGGCATGATACTGGCTTTAAACAGTATTTTATCTATATTGTTACTGCCTCTTCTGTAATTTTATGCTAATGAGCGCTGTCATTCTGTGCGCTCCATTCAAGTAAAATTGTAGTTCTTCTGTTTTTGTGAAATGTCCTGTTTTTTGGCTTTAAAATGCTGGTCACCCTAGTGATGGCTAGCAATGGTCAAAAATAATAAAACAACAGAAGGAGGGGGTGTTGTACGCTGTAAGCAGGAAGGTTATTACGCCTACTGTGCCAACAATACCAAAAGTTGCCATTCTTTGAGAGGTGTGATCAAAACAAAAATAAATATAATGTCCCCTTTGCATGGTTTACTATTTTAGAGAGAACATTTGTAACCATTTTGCTTTACTTGGTCAGAGTCCATTTAATTATTTCATTTGCTTCTTTTCTGGAACGTTCATCTTGTACCTTTGGCACGGTCATTTCTCTTATCAAAACTCTCCCCTTTCCACTGCCCATGAGGGCAGGCCTTTCCAGCTCCTTCTGGGTCTCCAACTTCACTATCCACTTTAAGTACTGGCATGTTTAAAGACCACGCCATCCACAACAAGCATTTCTGATTCCACCTATCATGCCCCCTCTTTTCCTCCACTGGAAGCATTGCCCATTCATCCTTGTGTATCACTAAGCACTTCAAATTAAACTTATTGTTGCAGGGTATGCAATGGGGGTAACCAAAGAAAACAACAATTAAAATTCATTCATTCATTCAGACCTTTGCAGTGGCAGTAGGGAGGCCGATGTGCACTCTGATGTTTACAGGTATGATCCAATATATTCAGCAGACCCACAACTGCCCAAGATCAGACTATCTGACCAGAGAGCAGGACTACAAGCGGCAAGTATTTCAATGTAAGAAGAAAGGAAATAAAACTAGAATGCAGGAGCTAAGATTGAAAACGAAATGGTGATATTGCTCTGTATATAGCAGTGGGTGATGGCCATGTGCTTAATGCGTGTGTTCCTTTGACACCATTATCTGTAGTGGGGCGTTACTGTAGTATCAATGTGCCGTATTACATTGCAGTGCCTACAACTCTTCTGCCCACAAAGTAGCAACACACTTGTCACCTGGACCTTGCTGGTTAGATCCACTCATGCCACCTGTTCCCCAGAGCATGCAATGTCCTTCTTACACAGTATGAGACCAATGATTGAGGGTTGACGGGACAGATTACTCTTACAATACAGGTGCTTAAACAGGTATGCCAACCCCTTCTCAACGCTCATACACTCAATTAAATCAATTAAATCCTGCTCTGTAAAGACACAGTGCGAATAAAAAAAACACACAATAGGGCATTATTACCCCAACAACAAAACCACTACACCCCTATTCTGTTTTTGAAGCATAGATTTCCCCCATGCCCCTAATCCCAGACTGCACCACAGCCCTCCATCTTCATCCAGCTGGTTCCCGCTGTGAGGCAGGCGCAAGCTGGAGAACCGTGACCGACTGGAAGGAAAGGGGGGAGGGAGAGCAGAGAGGGTGTGGTGAAGGAGCTTGTGGGGAGGAACAGAACAGTGAAAGCAAAACCAGGGTGGCGAGAAAGAGCTCATTCATGCCTGCAGTTCTCTGCAGAAATTAGACCCAGTCCACGGCCAGGGCAGCTGCGAGGAGCAGCCACAGACAGCCAGAAGTGCCCCCTGCTCTGAGGCAGGCTGAAGCGCAGCCCTCCCTCTCGTCCCCCTGGCTCCACTGCTCTGCTGAGAGCCAGGCCAGGCTGGAGCCCCGTGAGTGATTGGGAGGGGAGGGGGGGGGAGGGAGAGCAGAGACAGTGGGACGGAGGAGCCGTGAAATAGACCACAATGAAAGTGAAACCAGCGCAGCGCTCGTGAAACGGGCGCTGCCCTGATAAAATATGAGCACAAACATTAAAAAATACATGTTTATCTCCGAAATACCAAATAGACGAATACTTTAAAAATGAATCCAAGACAAACTGAAAGAACCAGGATGGCCGTTGTTTGAATAAAAATGTCTTAGCTGTGTTGTTTATATATTGTTCTGCATAAGTTAGCATTCGCAGCACCATTTTATGTTTGGCTGCCATTTTGAGCCATGTTCGAAACTAATCTCTCTCTCTGCGAGTAGCTGCTTTGGTAGTTTTCGTTTTCTCCAAGGTTGGGCCTTGCTGTACTGATGGATACACTGTTCTCATTAACGCATACCTTTCCCACTAGATAGAGGCCTGCTCCCACTAGTCCAGCGGTGGACACGGGCAGAACGACCTTGGCATAGAGATAGTGTGTGCCCGGTCTCAGGATCGAAACTTATCCTTCTGTATCTTCTTTGTGTAGCTGCCTCCTTCTGGAAATTTCTAGTCTGGGTGTGCCTTCATTGGTTATGAATCGTACATAATGTATCACCATGTTTGCTGATGTCAGTCCCTCTGCAGCAATCCACAGAGACTGGGCAGACTGGGCTCCGCTCGAGTGTATCTGAATAAATATACTTGGTTTGTATTCTCTACTGTCTGATCGACTCTTCATTTGTATGGAAGGCTGAGAGGTGGTCGCTAGTGACCCGGGTGGCCCTAATCGGGTCACTTCCTTCAGTTGGTGCCCGAACAGGGACTCCATCGGGCGAGTGGCCCATCCTCTCCTGAGGACGAGTGGGGAGGCCGAGGCCACCGTCGGGTTGGACGGACGGACCAGGTATCCCTGCACAAGAGAGTTCCTTAACTCGCAGCTGCCCCTTCTGTCCCGCCAGATGGTGCCTCGCCCAGCGGTCATCCCGACTGGAGTCCTGGACGGTGAAACCTTTGGATCTGACCGTTTTGTCCGAAGAGTCGGCAGTGGAGGATAAATTCGTTTGACCTGTGTGCACCAGGGGAGTTTGTTTTGGTTCTTTGTGGATATGGTACCATTTTGGTTTATATTTGGCAAGGTCTGAGGACCGATTTTGGTACAAAGTGTTTGCGAACACTTTGCCAGGCGACATAACGAATTTGGGTCACTTTTGAAAATGCCTGGAATTAGCTGATCCTTGGTTTCTTGTTGTCGTTGTTGCTCTGCAGATGCTCAATTGGAAGAAAGTCATCCAGCGCCTCCGGAAGGCACTCCGAACTTTGATATGTATGTGAAGCATGGCCTTGGCCCTATTATGTTTAGTACGCTATGGCACAAATATACGAGGGACAATGCTGAGTTGCAGTGGCTGTTGACGGGCACTTTTGATGAACAAATAATTGTGTTTTTACAGGAGAATTGGATTGCAAAAAGAAGTAGGCAGTCTATGTTTGATTCTCTTCGAACGTGGCAAAAGGAGGCTAAACAGAGGCGAATGAAAGCGGAGAAAGAGGCCCGGAAGGAGAGAATGCAAACATTGACTCAGAAAGAGATGATAGAGAGAAACAAGAGATAGGGATTGAACGGGAAGATAGGAGGTTTCGATTGAATATTGATAAATCTTATGTGACCCAAGAAAAAAATGATACGTTTGTGGAACAATTGTTAGATACTCGACCCCCACCCCCATATGCCCCGCAGAGGATATATCCGGCTCTTCCCTCATAGGCCCAGCCACCCGGTTCTTTTGTCTCTGCTGTTTCTGCTTCTGTTACTGTTGATCGGACTGCCTTGGCCACAGTACCTCCTGTTGTTTCTTTGTCCTCGCCGTCTGTGGCAACTATGACTGTTAGTACTCCTGCAACACCTATTGCTTCGGCGTCCCTTTCGCCAGCTCTTACACCTGCGACGCAGCTGGCAGCGACGTTAGTGTCTGCCACTTCTGTTGCTACTCCCACTGTGTTCTTCCATCCCCCGACATTACCGAGTAGTGGGACACCAGTACGTGGATTTGAGGATAGAGACTGGACGAAGTTTAAAGAGCGAATGGGTCCGTATGTGTGATCGGAGATGAGAGATGCAGAGAAAAAGGTAGTGGCTAATCAGGCTGCGCAGTGGGCTCGAAACCCCATTTATGGTGTGGAAGATGTGTGGAATGTGATGAAAGATTATGAGCCTTTTGTCCAACAGCATGCCCTTAAGCGTAGCATGCTAGTCGCCGAAAAAGCGCTTTGACGCCTCGTCAGGGGTAGTAAGCGATATATAAATGCAATTACAATACAATACAATACAATATGTCTGCTACTTTGATCGGTCTTTGGGAGCAGTGTTTCAGCGATGCAGCACCGCAGATTCTATATGATATTCAGGATCATGTATATGTTACTGATATGGCGCCTGGTCAAGTTTTTGGTAATGTTGCGACGTTGGTTGCTTATCGGGGTACACAGCTTGAGAAGAGCCCCACCCCGGTATCTCAGTTTCCAATGCGGGAGTTTCATCCTATTTGTCACCCTGAAATCACAGAGCTAAGGGATCAGCACAATGTTGTTACTAGAGGGGCAGCGGCCCGTTTCCAAGAACAATGGGTTTATACTCCATGGAAAAGGAGTGAAATCTTGTCTCTTAAAACTCAGTTACCTGATCCTAGGAAGAATCCAACTCCAACTGCTTATTATAAAGAATTGACTGAAGCTGCCTCTTCAACATTGATGACACTTGCTGATATTGAAATGTTCTTTGGCTTACTAGTTCCGGTTGATATTTGGAGACAAGTACACACACAGGATCATGCTGCGAAATTAGGTGGTACCTCGGATCAAATTAAAGTATGGGATCAGGAACGGAAGCCAGGTGATAAGCCTATTCCAGAGATACTTGCTTTGCCTGGCCGTATCATTACGTATATATATTCTCTTATCCCTCCTTTAAAAGTTGATTGGGACAAGTTATCGGCTTGTCGTCAGAAGAAAGATGAGAGTGTGTCTGATTTTTTCACTAGGTTTGAAGATATGTTTCTAGATTATAGTGGACAGGACTTGTCGATCGAAGGTGCTGTTCGATTGTTTGTTAACAGATTTGTTTCCAATTTGCTTCCTGAGATTGCGACCCGATTGCAGGCTTCCAAGAGCACCTGGTCCACATCTTACCCTTCTGCTATTTTGAATATGGCGCAGTGTTAGGAACACAGGGAAAATGAGGATAAGGAGAGGACGGAGAAGAAGCACAAGGATTTGAAGATGAAGGTGTTGTTGCAGCAGGCTTCTAGGGGGAATGGTAGAGGACGTGGTGGTTCGGCCCGACAGCTTCCACGCACTAGCAGGCCGCCAAATAACACGCCTTTAGGGCCGAATCAGTGTGCTTATTGTAAAGAGGAGGGACACTGGCGTAGCGAGTGTCCTGTGCTTTTGCAGAAGGTGGCGGTCCCGAGAGGACGAGGTTCTCGTGGACGGGGTCGTGGAGCTGGTGGTCAGGACAGGGCTCAGAATGCTGTGGCCTCGTAGGGTCGTTCTGATCAAAATTATTTTGATGACCCTCGGGGAGGACAGTATTATCATGATGATTATGACATGGATGAGGTGACAGGGATGTCTTACAGCTAGGACAGCCAGGGACATAGTGAGCGACCAGTTCTGATACCTGTAGATCAACGCGGTCCGTATGTTAGTGCGGATGTGCATGGCTCGGCTAAGGAGTTTTTGGTGGATACAGGTGCAACAAACAGTTCTATTTCTCGTTCCTTGGTCCCTGGGGTGGCTCTGTCTGGCCATAATAATGTTTCGGTAGGTTTTTCGGGTGTACCGGTTGTGAGCCCCATTTCAAAACCCCTTGCCTTGACTATTGGTCCTTTCACTGTGGATTCGCCATTCTTGTTGACGTCTAATTGTGGAGAGAATTTGATGGGTTTGGACTTGTTGAAAAAATTGCATGCTGCGATTTTTTGCTCCCCGGCAGGTGTTTACATGACAATGGGTCCGGATGTAGTGCGCGCTACGCAGTGCCTGTCCAAAGATGTGCCTCTTCCTGCGGAGTTTAAGGATGTACCACCCACTCTCTGGGCGACAAGTGACGCAGATGTGCGACTGTTCCAGATATCACCAGTTTCAATCCAAGTTAAGGACAATGCTATTTTGCCTCGCATCTCTCAGTATAAAATACCGCAGGCAGGTGAGCGAGCTTTGTTGCAAATTGTACAGGATTTGATTGCGAAAGGAGTGATTGAGGAGACGACTGCTAATGTTTGTAATAGCCCTATTCTTCCCATTCCCAAACGGACACCTTCGGGTTCCTCTGATGATCACGCAGATGTTTATCGCTTTGTGATTGACTTGCGTGAAGTTAACAAAATAGTGATTCCCCAGTTTCCGGTGGTTCCTGACATTACCACTCTTTTGACAATGATTCCTTCTTCTGCTACATTCTTTTCTGTCATTGATTTGAAAAACGCGTTCTTCAGTATTCCCATTCATCCTGACAGCAGGTATCTGTTTGGGTTCACCCTAGCTGGTAGAAGCTTTAGATTCTGTCGCGCTCCTCAAGGCTATACAGAGAGTCCGAGTATCTATAGTCGGGCATTGAAAGGTCAGCTGGATTCCTTGTCGCTCCCTACAGGTAATGTATTGCTTCAGTATGTCGATGACTTGCTCATCGCCTTGGATACAGAACAAGGTTGCAGAGACAGTACAGTTAAATTGTTGTTGCATTTAGCTCAGCATGGCCATAAAGTATCCCTTTCCAAATTTCAGTATTGTCGACAGGAGGTCACCTACTTAGGTCACCTACTGTCGAAGGAGGGTAGGAGATTGACCCCTGAGCGCATCAGTACTATTGTTAAAATGCCCATTCCGCAAACTCAGAAAGATGTGCGCGCTTTCATAGGTATCACTTCCTATTGCAGGCAGTGGATACCTAGCTAATCGCTGTTAATCAAGCCCCTGTTTGCTCTAACACTAAAAGATGTGCATGAACCCCTGCCCTGGACGCCTGAATGTCAGCAGTCTTTTGAGCAATTGAAAACTGCGCTTTGTTCGGCTCCAGTACTCGGCACCCCCGACTATACTAAACAGTTTGTGTTGTACGTCCATGAGATGGCCGGTTGCGCACTTTCTGTTTTAACACAAAAATTTAGAGATAAGCAACGGCCGTCTACTTACTTCTCTGCTGTGCGTGATCCAGTCGCACAAGACCTCCCGAGCTGTCTAAGAGCGTTTGCGGCCGTGGCTGTCTTGATAAGACAATCGGCTGGACTCGTACTTGATACTGACCTCACAGTCATGGTGCCCAATGCTGTGGATACACTTTTGAATAAGACAAATACACAACACCTCACCAGTGCACGTCTGTCAGGTTATGAATTAACACTGTTTGCCAAACATATTACGATCAAACAATGTGCCACTCTGAATCCAGCCACGTTACTACCCCTCCCTTCTGAGAATGAGGAGATTGACATACATGATTGTATCATCCGGACGGAAGAAGAGACGAAAGGACGGGTAGACTTGACTGATGTTCCCTTATCTGATCACCAAGGGGAACTATATGTCGATGGCTCTTGCTTTAAATTACCTGATGGCACTACAACTGCTGCATATGCTATTACTACGCTGCGTACGGTAGTTGAGACATCACAAGTTCCCTATCAGTCGGCCCAAGCTGCAGAGCTCGTTGCCCTAATACGAGCCTGCGAATTGAGTGAGGGACTGGTTGTTAATATTTATACTGACAGCCAGTACGCCTTTGGAGTCGCCCATAATTTCAGGCGAGTCTGGGCAGAGAGAGGGTTCCTTACTTCCCATGGTACAAAGATCCAGCACAGTCACCTTATATATAGGCTTTTGTCCGCTTTGACACTCCATAAGAATTTGGCGATAGTAAAGTGTAGCGCCCATAGGAAAGTTCCTGATGATGTAGGTAAGGGGAATGCTTTTGCAGATCAGACAGGTAAGGAAACAGCCCGGACTAGAATGAAAAGAATGTTTGTAGCAGGTCCTGCTAGGTGGGTGCCCGAGGTCACCATGTTTGAGGATACACTTGAGAACCTGAAGGAGATACAAAGTGAGGCCACAGTGGAGGAATTAGCAGTGTGGCAAGAAAGTACAGCACAATTGAACGATGAGGGATGTTGGATTGATAAGTCAGGGAAGCAGAGATGGATGTTGCCAGATGCATATGCTCATCCTATAGTCACGATGGCTCATGGCCCAGCCCATATCAGTGCTAAGGGTATTTGCAAGTTGTTAGACCCTGTATGGCAGAATGATAACATCTCAAAAACTGCTTCACATTTAGTGAAGTACTGCATGGTGTGCATGATGCACAATCCTGGGAAAGGTACCCTTACACCACCCAGTAATTTTGCACTGCCCGCTTTCCCTTTTGAGGTCCTCCAGATGGACTATATCAGGTTAGAGAGGGTCAATAATTTGAAGTACGTGTTGGTGGTTGTTTGTGCATTCAGTAAATGGGTTGAGGCTTACCCCACTAAAGACAATACAGCTGTTGCGACTGCAAAGGTACTCCTGAAGGATTTCTTTCTTCGTTTCGGCTTGCCCCGTTTGATCTGGAGTGACAACGGAAGTCATTTTAATGCCAAGGTCATCCAGTTAATTTGTGATGGTTTGCACATAAAACAGAAGTTTCATGCTGCAAACCACCCGCAGTCAGCAGGTTTGGTTGAGAAGTACAATGGTACTCTCAAACTGAAATTGGCAAAGATTCAGGAGACAACAGGGTTACAGTGGCCAGATGCTTTACCATTAGCTATTTTGTCAACAAGAACAACAACACATTCTAGGACAGGATTGTCACCATACGAGGTCGTGTTTGGACGCCCGGCGAATGTCTCGGGCGGCCCGCCTCCTCGTAGGTTCTCAGATATTGAGCATCCATTGTTGACAGACTATCTTTGCCAGTTAACTGAAAATTTGCGTTCTATTCACCAACAGGGCCGTGAGTCCCTTCCACCCACACCAGAGGGGCCCGGACACGATATTTGGCCTGGGGACTTCATATTAGACAAAAACTTCCAGCGGAAGAAGAGCTTGGAGCCCCGCTGGAAGGGACCTGAACACGTCCTCCTGGCCACTTGAACCGCCGTGAAGGTCGCCAGACAAAAGAACTGGATCCACGCCAGTCACTGCCACAGGATACCCTTACCCTTGCCCTATGATCAGTGGGTGAGGGACGGCATTGGGGACATTGAGTGTGAGAAGGTGCCTCAGTTCGTCCCCTTCAGCGATGCAAAGTTAACATGGACCCAAACGGATGCGGAGAATGATGAAGTGCTAAATGCAGTGGTCCCTCAAGAAATTCGAGCCATTAAGGAGCCGCTGTTTGTTGACCCCTCTGTGCCTGGAGTCACCAGGTACAATTTGGGTCCACGGCTGGGGAATAGTGCATCAAAGGAGAAGTCAGATTAGCCAGGGATGGACTGTGTAAGTTAGGGTGTACTTTGCTGTAGTACAGGGTGTCGTGAGATTGGTGCACTGTTCTGAGATTGGGCAGGATAGATCGAACGTGCTCCCTAGGAGGGGGGTACATTATCCTGTGCGACGTGGGATTCATCGTGAGCTTAGGACTGAGCAAGCTCCACCGCCGGTGCTCAAGAGCGCCAATGTTGATGAACAATAGGAGCCTGTACCAGTGAGGCTCTGACGGACACCGGGAACACTTACCTTTACTATCAGTTTTATTGCATTCCTTTTCTTGCTTCATAATGCATCCGTTTGGTCGGCCTATTTATGAGGAGGAACTGCCATTTGCACCACCGCGTGTAGCACAGGGTTGGTCAACAAAGAGTAAAATTGTTTGCATATTAATTGTTGTGATTACGCTAATAACAATACTTGGAATATCCTGGTTTCTAGAGGAGAAATACCCTGTACATTCCTTGGTTGGTACAACGCCCACTCCCCCTGAGCACATTTTTGTCACTTTGGCTCCACACAAAGAAGCGCATAGGTTGTCCTACACCAATAATGTCTTTATACAAATGTTGCATCAAGCTCATAATGTTTCCAATACGACTAATTGTTAGGTTTGTGGGTTGCTCCCTTCAGTCACCCATAAGGGTGACAATCTGTTGACCATGCCACTATCATATATTGGCAGTTGCGAGGGTTGGTTTCAGTTTTTTCGACTGGTATACTTCCAATTTCAACTTTCTGCTTTAGATATGATGTCCACTGATTCTCACACTGCGATTGAATATATACGCTTATTTCAAGGGTTTACCCCCTTAGGACCGGCAGGACAAGGGACTCTAGGGATGATGTCCTCAAAGTCTTGTTTGAAAACGTACCATAAAGTAAAGAACAATGCATGGTTTCGAATGGAATTGGATGATTTCCAATGGTTTAACACTTCCGAGTACTTCCAATCCTTCTGAAGCCGAAATCTTACTGAAGATAAGCCGATACCTGTGTCAGTGGTTCTTACAACCGCTGGTTTTTGTGTCCTGGGGACAGGGAAGATAAAGGTGGGGGACCCTTGACCCTGCTTGGTAGGTCGCTCCCCCTCCGCACAGCTCCCCCTGTGTGTCCCTTCCCCAGCTGCCGCTGCTGAGGAAGTTCGAGGCCCTCCTCCACCCGCAGGCTACCACCTGCGCCTCATCCCTGGTGGCCAGTGGTAGGCCGTAGGTTTGTATTTCTTTGCTTGCCGTTATTGTCTGCCTTATTGTATCCTTGTTTGCCTCCTATTGTATCCTTGTTTGCCTTTTTTGCCTTTACTGTTTACCTTCTGTTCCCCTCGTTGCCCCCGTGTGTTTGAGCCCGTTTTGCCTTCTGTTCCCCTCGTTGCCCCCGTGTTTTTGAGCCCGTTTTGCCTTCTGTTCCCCTCGTTGCCCCTGTATGTCTGTGCCTTCTGTGCCCATTTTTGCCTTCTGTACCCCTCGCTGCCCCCGTGTTTTTGAGCCTGTTTTGCCTTCTGTTCCCCTCGTTGCCCCTGTATTTCTGTGCCTTCTGTGCCCATTTTTGCCTTCTGTACCACTCGTTGCCCCCGTGTTTTTGAGCCCATTTTTGCCTTCTGTACCCCTCGTTGCCCCCGTGTTTTTGAGCCCATTTTTGCCTTCTGTACCCCTCGTTGCCCCCGTGTTTTTGAGCCCGTTTTGCCTTCTGTTCCCCTCGTTGCCCCTGTATTTCTATTTCTGTGCCTTCTGTGCCCATTTTTGCCTTCTGTACCCCTCGTTGCCCCCGTGTTTTTAGCCCATTTTTGCCTTCTGTACCCCTCGTTGCCCCCGTGTTTTTGAGCCCATTTTTGCCTTCTGCTCCCTTCGTTGCCCATTTTTGCCTTCTGTTCCCCTCGTTGCCCCTCACCGCTCCCGCTCCAGCCGCTGCGTCCCCTACGGCCCCGCCCCCCTGACCGCCCATTCGCTGCCCCTGCCCTGCCTCCCGCCTCCCAGCTGCTCCTCCCTCCCACCTCCCCATATATGGCGACCGCTGCGCGGTGAGGAGAGCGACCCTTGACCCTGCTTGGTAGGTCGCTCCCCCTCCGCACAGCTCCGCCTGTGTGTCCCTGCCCCATCTGCCGCTGCTGAGGAACCGACCCTTGTTCCTGCTTGGTAGGTCGCTCCCCCTCCGCACAGCTCCGCCTGTGTGTCCCTGCCCCAGCTGCTGCTGCTGAGGAAGTTCGAGGCCCTCCTCCACCCGCAGGCTACCACCTGCGCCTCATCCCTGGTGGCCAGTGGTAGGCCGTAGGTTTGTATTTCTTTGCTTGCCATTATTGTCTGCCTTATTGTATCCTTGTTTGCCTCCTATTGTAACCTTGTTTGCCTTTTTTGCCTTTACTGTTTGCCTTCTGTTCCCCTCGTTGCCCCCGTGTGTTTGAGCCCGTTTTGCCTTCTGTTCCCCTCGTTGCCCCCGTGTTTTTGAGCCTGTTTTGCCTTCTGTTCCCCTCGTTGCCCCTGTATTTCTGTGCCTTCTGTGCCCATTTTTGCCTTCTGTACCCCTCGCTGCCCCCGTGTTTTTGAGCCCGTTTTGCCTTCTGTTCCCCTCGTTGCCCCTGTATTTCTGTGCCTTCTGTGCCCATTTTTGCCTTCTGTACCCCTTGTTGCCCCCGTGTTTTTGAGCCCATTTTTGCCTTCTGTACCCCTCGTTGCCCCCGTGTTTTTGAGCCCATTTTTGCCTTCTGCTCCCTTCGTTGCCCATTTTTGCCTTCTGTTCCCCTCGTTGCCCCTCACCGCTCTCGCTCCAGCCGCTGTGTCCCCTGCGACCCCGCCCCCCTGACCGCCCATTCGCTGCCCCTGCCCTGCCTCCCAGCTGCTCCTCCCTCCCACCTCCCCATATATGGGGGCCGCTGCGCCCCTCGTTGCCCCTGTATTTCTGTGCCTTCTGTGCCCATTTTTGCCTTCTGTACCCCTCGCTGCCCCCGTGTTTTTGAGCCCGTTTTGCCTTCTGTTCCCCTCGTTGCCCCTGTATTTCTGTGCCTTCTGTGCCCATTTTTGCCTTCTGTACCCCTCGTTGCCCCCGTGTTTTTGAGCCCATTTTTGCCTTCTGTACCCCTCGTTGCCCCGTGTTTTTGAGCCCATTTTTGCCTTCTGCTCCCTTCGTTGCCCATTTTTGCCTTCTGTTCCCCTCGTTGCCCCTCACCGCTCTCGCTCCAGCCGCTGCGCCCCCTGCGACCCCGCCCCCCTGACCGCCCATTCGCTGCCCCTGCCCTGCCTCCCAGCTGCTCCTCCCTCCCACCTCCCCATATATGGGGGCCGCTGCGCGGCCGCGCCGCTGGCGCGCCGGAGGCGCGCCTAAGGCAAGCCCGTCTTCGCCCGTCCGTGCCTGGACCGCGCCCAGCGCCAGAACCCCTGGTCCCCGCGCCCGCCACGATGCCCGGCTCCGCTACGACTCCAGCACCCTCCAAGCACTCAACACCGGACAACGATCACGCACCTGCTTCCTGGCCACCCCGAAGAGCACCCAAGGACCCTTCTCCTGCCGGAACTGCAGCTTCATCAGCACCCAGCCCGCCAACCCGCCGACCAGGAACAAACCCAACCACCTCAGTTGCATTCTTCTCAACACCCGCTCCGCCCGCAAACACGCCGTCGAACTCTGGGACCTACTCGACTCAACCTCCCCTGACGTTGCATTCCTGACGGAGACCTGGCTGAACCCCTCCTCGGCACCCGACATCGCCATTGCCAACCCGGAAGGCTACAAGATCTCCCGCAGGGACCGCACCAACGGAGTAGGAGGAGGAATCGCCATCGTCCACAGGAACACTCAGAGTCTCGACCAACAACGACGACACCCTCAGCACCGCCGAACACCTGCACTTCCAGATCCACACCGACCCCAACACCACCCTCAGAGGAACCCTCGTCTACAGACCCCCCGGACCTCGACCACAGTTCAGCGACTCCATCGCCGACTTTGTCAGCCCTCACGCCCTTGCCTCCACGGACTACATCCTCCTCGGGGACCTGAACTTCCACCTCGAGAACAACAACAACACCAACTCTACCACCCTGATCGACAACCTCGCCAACCTCGGACTCAGACAACTCGTCACAACTCCCACCCACTCCGCCGGCCACACGCTTGACCCCATCTTCTCCACAAGCTCCCACGTCACCTTCAGTCACACCACCGAACTCCACTGGACCGACCATCGCTGCACCCACTTCACCTTCCAGAAAGCCACCACGCACCACCGCACCCAACAGATGCCTTGCCGCTGCTGGAGCAAAGTCACCGAAGACCAGCTAACCACCACCCTAGCCCGGTGCCCACCAGCCGACCCCACCGACCCCGACAGCGCCGCCCGCAACCTGAGACAGTGGATCGACGACTGTGCCAACACCCTCGCCCCGCTCAAGAAACCCCCCAACAGCCACACCAGCAAGAAAGCCAGCTGGTTCACTGAAGACCTCCGGGCCTCCAAGCAAACCTGCCGAAAGCTAGAGAAGAACTGGCACCGTGAACAAACACCGGACAGCTACGCAGCCCACAAGAACGCCACCCGCAGACATCATCACCTCATTAGATCCGCCAAAGGGCCTCCTTCAAAGACCGCCTAGACAACAACGCACACAACAGCAAAGAGCTCTTCAACATCGTGAAGGAACTCTCTAACCCCAGCTCCAACACCAACGACATCCCACCTTCGCAAGACCTATGCAACTCGTTGGCCGCCTTCTTCCATCGCAAGATCGCTGACATCCACGACAGCTTCAACACCACGATCGCCCCGACAACCACTGAGATCCCCGCCCCCACGACCAACATCCGCACCAACCGCCTGCTCTCCTGGACCAACATAAACGACGACGACACCATCAAGATCATGAACACCATCCACTCCGGATCTCCGTCAGACCCATGCCCACACCACATCTTCAACAAAGCCAGCACCACCATCGCACCCCATCTCCGGAAAGCCATCAACATCTTCTTCGAGACAGCAACCTTCCCAGATAGCTGGAAGCATGCCGAGATCAACGCCTTACTCAAGAAACCCAAGGCGGACCCCAAGGACCTCAAGAACTTCTGGCCCATCTCCCTACTCCCGTTCCCGGCGAAGGTCATCGAGAAGACCGTCAACAAACAACTGACCCGCTACCTTGCGGAGAACAGCATCCTGGACCCGTCCCAGTCCGGGTTTCGCAGCAACCACAGCACCGAAACTGCCCTCATTGCCGCCACCGACGACATCAGGACCCTGCTAGACAACGGAGAGACCGCGGCCCTCATCCTCCTGGACCTGTCAGCCGCCTTCGACACGGTATACCACCACACACTACGCACACGCCTCCACGACGCCGGAATCCAAGAGAAGGCCCTGGACTGGACCACCTCCTTCCTCTCCGGCAGAACACAGAGCGTCCGCCTCCCCCCCTTCCGCTCCGAGGCCACCGAGATCATCTGCGGCATACCCCAGGGCTCATCCCTCAGCCCAACGCTGTTCAACATCTACATGGCACCACTCGCCCACGTCGCCCGACTGCACGACCTCAACATCATCTCTTACACCGATGACACCCAGCTGATTCTCTCCCTCACCAAAGACCCCCACACCGCCAAAACAAACCTCCACGAAGGAATGAAGGCCGTCGCCGAATGGATGAGGAACAGCCGACTGAAGCTGAACTCGGACAAGACGGAGGTCCTCATCCTCGGATCCACCTCCTCGGCCTGGGACGACTCCTGGTGGCCGACCGCACTGGGAGCAGCCCCAATACCCACCGACCATGCACGCAACCTAGGAGTCATCCTCGACTCCACCCTCTCCATGACTAAGCAGGTCAACGCCATCTCTTCCGCCTGCTTCAACACCCTCCGCATGCTCCGCAAGATCTACAAGTGGATCCCCACCGAAACGAGAAGAACGGTCACCCAGGCCCTCGTCAGCAGCAGGCTGGACTACGGAAACGCCCTCTACGCTGGAGCCTCTGCCAAACTCCTGAAACGGCTGCAACGCATCCAGAACGCCTCTGCACGCCTGATCCTCGACATCCCTCGCCGCAGCCACATCACCCCTCACCTGAGAAACCTGCACTGGCTCCACGTCAACAGGAGGATAACCTTCAAGCTCCTCACCCACGCACACAAGGCACTGCACAACACCGGACCTGCGTACCTCAACAGACGACTCAGCCTCTACACCCCCGCCCGCCAGCTTCGCTCCGCCCACCTCGCCCTCGCCACTATACCCCGCATCCGAAGAGCGACCTCCGGCGGCAGATCCTTCTCCCACCTCGCCGCCAAAACCTGGAACACCCTCCCCATCCGCCTACGGCAGACCCAAGACCTGCTGACCTTCAGAAGACTCCTGAAGACCTGGCTCTTCGAGCAGTAGCAGCACCCCTCCCCCCCACCCCCCCTCACCGCCTTGAGACCCTCACGGGTATGTAGTGCGCTCTACAAATGCTATGATTGATTGATTGATTGAGTAAGTGTAATTTCACCTTCAAGCTGAATACGACAAATAGTCCGCCTTTGATTCTGCCCCATAATGTCTATTTCGTTTGTGGGTCACAAGCTCATGTTTGGCTCCTGAGGGGATGGTCAGGTACATGTTATCTCTCTTTCCTTCTTCCCCCTGTATATGTTGCTCCATCTAACTATCACCAAACTCGATTGCAACATAGAAGTCTATCCCTGTCCCGAGTCAAGAGGATTGTTGATACGAAAGACATAGATCAGACTGACACTACCGCACAGCAATTTGGGGATGCTTTGAAGGGCCTACTACCTTATTGGGGTCCCATGGCTAATAGCCTTAAAATTCGCCAGGTAACAAGAGTTGTTGAAGGGGTTATCAATACAACTGCGGGGATAATGACAAATATCACCGCTGAGCTCCAGGCTACGAGATTAGTCACTTTGCAGAACAAGATGGTGTTAGACGTCACCCTTGCAGATCAGGGAGGGGCCTGTCGTGTCATTGGTAACAGCTGTTGCGTTTACATACCTGATAATGCTCCCAAAGTTTATTCGGCTATACAAAAATTACATAGGCTATCAGTTGAGATTAGGCCTGGGCAATGAACTCCGCTTACAGAATTTGCGGAGATTTACGTAGCGGAAGTCAGCTACTAAACTGCACCCACAAATGCTTTGATAAAGCAACTTTAAATGCTAAAAAGCATATAACCAATTCACAACAGTGAACTTTGAAAATGAAAAATATCAGGCAATGAGAGAGGTGATGATTTTGGGGTCCCCCCTAACCTAGGGGGAGGACCAAGCAGATGCCTTGAACACAAAGAGCATATCATGCTGAACGATTCAGTGTTGGTCCCATCCTCTTAGGACCACCCCAAGCACAGTTATGGGCAAAAATACAATCCCAATCAAAGGCCCTGCAAAGCATTATGGGACGAGATTAGCAGTGGGCAGTGAATATTATAGTATCCAATATCAAAATAATTCTACAAAGAGCTGCAGTTCAACTAGTCGTTACTAGGTGTCCCTCACGAGTCAAATGCAAAAGCATTGAAATTATTACATCAAGCTGCAGTTCAACTAGTCGTTGCTAGGTGTCCCTCAAGTCAAATGCTTTTGCATTTGACTCATGAGGACACCTAGTAACTGACTAGTGGAACTGCAGCTTCATGAAAGGGTTTCAATGCTTTTGCATTTGACTCGTGAGGACACCTAGTAACGACTAGTGGAACTGCAGCTTGATGTAATAATTTCAATGCTTTTGCATTTGACTCGTGAGGGACACCTAGTAACGACTAGTTGAACTGCAGCTCTTTGTAGAATTATTTTGATATTGGATACTATAATATTCACTGCCCACTGCTAATCTCGTCCCATAATGCTTTGCAGGAGCCTTTGGTTGGGATTGTATTTTTGCCCATAACTGTGCTGAGGTGGTCCTAAGAGGATGGGACCACCACCGAATCGTTCAGCAAGATGTGCTCTTTGTTTTCAAGGCATCTGCTTGGTTCTCTCCCTAGGTTAGGGAGGATCCCAAAATCATCACTCTCTCACTGCTTGCTAAATTTTCATTTTCACTTTTGTGAAATGACTATATGCATTTTAGCATGTAAAGACAGAGATACTTGTTAATTTGTCGAAAGTACTTGAGGTTTCTGTTTTATTAATTGGGTGTCTGAGTTTTTGTTCAACTTCGTGCAAATTACACCTACTCCTAGTTGAGATACACCAAGAAACAGGTATCTGAACTCTTTCGGAGTGGTTTTGGAATATGCTAACAACATGGGGTTGGAAGATTCTCATCTTTTTGGTTGTGGTTGCTGGTATTATTTTTACATGTTGCCTCTGTATACACTGTCTCCTGGCTTGTTGCACCTACTGTGTAAATGTTCTCACCCCTAAACAGAAAATATCAGTTCATGATACTAGTGCTGCGATTATGTTGCAAATGGACATTGAGGACATGATGGAGATCGATGAGGGCGTCTTTGAATACTGATTATGTAAGCACCAGCTCATAGTGATGTTTGTTATCCTTGTAACATGTTATACGTTTCTTGATAGTAACATAAAATTGTTAGCTTCTGCTAAAAGGAGGGTCTGTTGGAATAAAAATGTCTTAGCTGTGTTGTTTATATATTGTTCTGCATAAGTTAGCATTCGCTGCACCATTTTATGTTTGCCTGCCATTTTGAGCCATGATCAAAACTAATCTCTCTATCTGCGAGAAGCAGCTTTGGTAGTTTTTGTTTTCTCCAAGGTTGGGCCTTGCTGTGCTGATGGATACACTGTTCCCATTAGCGCATACCTTTCCCACTAGATAGAGGCATGCTCCCACTAGTCCAGCGATGGGCACGGGCAGAACGACCTTGGCATAGAGATAGTGTGTGCCCAGTCTCAGGATCAAAACTTATCCTTCTGTACCTTCTTTTTGTAGCTGCCTCCATCTGGAAATTTCCAGTCTGGGCGTGCCTTCATTGGTTCTGAATCGTACATAATGTATCACCATGTTTGCTGATGCCAGTCCCTCTGCAGCAATCCACAGAGACTGGGAAGACTGGGCTCCGCTCGAGTGTATCTGAATAAATATACTTGGGGCCCGATTCACAGAACTGACTTACGTCAAGAAACGTTAAGTTAGTACTTTTTGGTATACACAGAATACACTTACTCATTTTGGTATTCACAGAAGGCACTTACTCATTTTGGTATTCACAGAAGTTAGGAGTCCTAACTTTAGGACTCCTAAATGCCTTCTGTGAATACCGAAAATCTTAAAGTTAGGATTTCTCTCAGTTTAGGAGTAGTAAAGTTAGGAGTCCTAACTTTACTACTCCTAAACTGAGAAAAATCCTAACTTTAAGACTTTCGGTATTCACAGAAGGCATTTAGGAGTCCTAAAGTTAGGAGTCCTAACTTTACTACTCCTAAACTGAGAAAAATCCTAACTTTAAGACTTTCGGTATTCACAGAAGGCATTTAGGAGTCCTAAAGTTAGGAGTCCTAACTTTACTACTCCTAAACTGAGAAAAATCCTAACTATAAGACTTTCGGTATTCACAGAAGGCATTTAGGAGTCCTAAAGTTAGGACTCCTAACTTCTGTGAATACCAAAATGAGTAAGTGCCTTCTGTGAATACCAAAATGAGTAAGTGTATTCTGTGAATACCAAAAAGTACTAACTTTACGTTTTTGACGTAAGTTAGTTCTGTGAATTGGGCCCTTGGTTTGTATTCTCTACTGTCTGATCGACTCTTCATTTGTATGGAAGGCTGAGAGGTGGTCGCGAGTGACCCGGGTGGCCCTAATCGGGTCACTTCCTTCACTGTACTTTGTAAAAGACAGAAGTATGTCAAGGGCAGGCGAGGAAATAACGAGAATGAATGTGCCTTGAAGCGTGCGTCACACCAGGCGCAGCTGGCTGATGGGCAATAGTGATTTAATTTTCATTTACCACAGCTATAGTTCAGTATACACGGGTGAGGCTACGGTGCGTCAGGTTAGGGGTCTATGGCATATTTTGAGGGAAATGTTTGTGAACAGAAAATGTGCATTACATAGTTGGAGGCCAGCTGTGCCGCATTACTCGCTGTCATGGCCCGAAGTGTGCCCTTTCCAAGAGCAGTCAGTGGGGGTGGATGACAAACACATGACTCTTTCACACTAGAAGTGCATTGACACCATATTTGGCATAATGTGAATTCCCTGGAGTAGGCAAGCGGCAGGTTGAATATTACAAAGAGAGGCCCCGCCAGCTGCAGGATCCGTGACTCGGTACCAGGCAGGACCGTCTGGTAATGATGGAGTGCCCGCTCTCCAGGCCGGACATGCGAGCGCCTGGCAGGGCAGCCACGGCATCATCAGGGCGCCCGGGAGCCCGCGGCCACAGCCATCTTGAGCTGGCAGGGGAAGCGGATCCGGGCTACAAGGGGTTCATCTTCTCCCGATAGGCTCTGTAACGGCTTATCGTGTGGCGGGACCGGTCACCCATGGCTTGTGTGCGGGATTGGGCATTTACAGCCCACCACCTCCTCCAGCCTCAGCTGCTTTGAAAGTGAAAGCGCGCACAACGCGCTGAATGTAGGCGAAGCACGTTGTCATGCCTAACCTAGGAGGAACTCAATAAAGAGAACATAGTACACGTACCGTGTAACAACCAAGTAAAGGGGCCAGTAGCCATGGGAGGATACAAATGATGACATGGCTGTACTAAGGAGGGACTAACAAGCCTCATAATGAATCAGAAGACAGCATTTACAAAGGACAAACACACAAGCCAATGAAAAATAAGGGCAGGGGAGTGGGTGAAGCTTCTCTCACCTACTGAACTACCACAGCTCTACGCAGAGCAGCGCTTGCGCGCTGGCTCAGGCTCGTCCTAAAAACCATAGAAATTCACTGAAAAAACCACAGGTTTCAAGGACTTTATAGTTAGAAATTAGCATTTACAAAACCTAAGAAATTCACTGAAAAAACCACAGGTTGCAGGGACGTTATGGTTAGAAATTAGCATTTAAAAATCCTTAGAAATTCACGGACAAAAACAAAGGTTACAGGGACATTATAGTTAGGCTGACATTTCCCCCGTACAAAACCAGAGAAATTCATCAGTTATAGTTAGCTGAGCTAACTATAACTCGCGCCCCCACAATGCACTGCGTATGACCTCACATATTACATCACTCATGACATGGTCAGTGACATCACTGATGGCATCTCAAATGACATCACTGATGGCATCAGTGATGACATAATCCACAGCATCTCTGATGCACCCACTCACACCCCTGTAGAATATTTTATACACCCACTGCCACTCCCACACAACCATTCACAAACTCATTCACAGAGCCATACAAGTACTTACAAACCCACTCACTGATTCATTGATCTTTACACACATCCACTCACTCACCCATACTGCCACTCATAGACTCACTCACTCACTAATGCAGCCATTGCCATATCTACTCATACAGCCATACAGGTGCTCACACAATGAGTGAGTCACCCATAGAATTACTCACACACCTAGACACTCACCCATTCAGTCAATCATACAGCCACTTACTCACCCAAACAGTTACATACCCACCCACTTACTCATACAAATAGTCATACATACTCACTCAGCTATACAGTCACTGATGAAGGAAGTGACCCGATTAGGGCCACCTGGGTCACTTGCGACCACCTCTCAGCCTTCCATACAAATGAAGAGTCAGTCAGACAGTAGAGAATACAAACCAAAGTTATTTATTAGTATGCGCTCGAGCGTAGTCCGGTCTGACCAGCCTCCTTAGATAGCTGCTGAGAGACTGACCCCCGTCCACAAGGTAAAGTCAGATATACATTTCCAACACCCCTAAGACCCACCCAGACTGGAAATTTCCCGCCTGGGCACTGATGAACAAAGGAGGTACATAAGGACGAGCTAGCATCCTGAGACCGGGTACACACTATCTTAGCTTCAAGGTTACTTAGCCTGTGCCCGTCTCTCTGAGAGTGGGAGCAGGGCTACCTACTAGGAAAGGCATGCAAAAACAGAACGATCTATTCATTAGTGCAGCGAAGCTTAACCTTGAATAATACAGAGAAACAATCGAGGCTGCTTTCTGCTGAAGCAGACAGTATGAAACAGAAGCTTTATTTCGATCATGGCACAAAATGGTGGCTGAATACAAAATGGCGCCACCAATGCTAACTTAACTCGCACAATGCAAGAAGGAGTCAGCTAGACGCGTTTTTAGTCCAACAGACCCTCCTTTTAGCATTTGCTAACAATTTTGTCTAATGCATAGGAGATTAATAACTGCTCGCATCGTAAAAACTACTGGTACATTTTTATTCACACATTATCAATACTAAAAATACCTTCGTCAATAGACATTAAGTCGTGGACGGCCTGCATCATCATGGTTGAAGGCTTAGCATCATGCACTGGGGCCTTTGGTGTGGGTGTTAACTTTCCAACACAGTAAGTACAACAGGCAGGAAGGCAATGGACGCACAGGCAACAAGTGAAAATGACACCTGCAATTACTACCAGAAAGAAAAGAATCTTCCAACTCTGCTATTAAACCCCAGAACCAACCAGAAAGAGTCCAGGTACCATTCTCTTGGTGAATGTCGGATGCAAGCCTGTGCAACTTCTGTATTGCAGCGTATACATTAGGAGCATGGTCCGGTATGTATACACAGCAACTGCTGCCGATGACGCGGCAGGCCCCTCCCCGATCAGCAAGGATGACGTCTAACACCATCCTGTTCTGAAGAGCAACGAGCCTCGTAGCCTGGAGCTCAGCTGTAATATTTGTCAGAATTCCAGCCGTGGTATTAATGACTCCTTCCACCACCCTGGTGAGGTGACGGATATTAAGGCTATTGGACATAGGGCCCCAAAAGGGAATGATATCCTTCATAGCATCAGTGAACTGGTGTAGAGTAGTATCTGTCTGATCTATGTCTTCTGTATTGATAACCCTTCTAATACGGGATAGATGGACACACCTAAGCTGCAATCGGTGATCTCTATGGTAGTTGGATGGTGCTATATACACCGGGGGAAGAAGGAAAGAAACGTAACATATGCCAGACCACCCCCTAGGAATCCACACATAAGCCTGGGACCCACAAACGAAATAAACATTATGGGGGGGAAGCAAAGGTGGGATACTTGTTGTGCTCAACACATAGGTATAATTGCAATTACTCTTTCCCACTTTAACATTCCCAAGGCCTCGAACGCAAAAACTAGCTGTTGTGTTTACTACCGGCACCGGCATTGCTTCATCCTGAGTAATATTGTGCATCTGGAAAGACTTAAAATATTCAGTGACATTAAACCCCTGAAAATCCAACATTTAATTTCGATGCCATGTTACATTTTTTTCGTTCTCATATACGTTCATACAGGCTGTCGGGGACAATGTATCAGGGGCCCCTTGTTCTCCTGGAGTAAACCCTTGGTGAACACATATGTATTCTAACACAGTATCATAATCAACATGTGTCATATTCATGGCATCGGAATGGAAATTAGTATACACCATGGTAAACAGTTGAAACCAGGCCTCGCAACTCCCGAGATAGGAAAATGGCATGGACAGTAATATATCGTTCTTATGTGTCACGGAAGGGAGCAGTCCACAAATCCAACAATTAGTAACGTTTGATGTATTATGTGCCTGGTGGAGCATTTGCAAGAAAACATTATCTACATATGTTTTTCTGTGCTCACCCTTGTGAGGGGCCAAAGTAACAAACATATGTTCAGGGGGAACGGGCGTTGTGCCAATCAAAGAGTGCACAGGATATTTCTCCTCAAGGAACCACACTATTCCAAGTACTGTTATCACAAAGATCAGAACAATCGCTATGAAAACTATTTTACTATTAATAGACCAACTAGACCAACCAGACCCTGCCCGAAACGCAGGGCTGCAAAGGGCTGTTCTTCCTCCATAATGGGGCGACCAAATGGGTACATTTTTAAACCACAGGAAAGGACATGCAATGGAGCCAATGACAAGGAAACAAGAGAGGGGCAAATGTCCTCAGCATCCGTCATAGCCTCGCTGGTAGACTCCTATTGTTCATCAAGTGTTGGCGCTGTTGAGCACCGGTGGTGGAGCTAGGCGATCCTAGCTCTTTGAAGAAATCCCACGTCGCACAGGATGAGGAACTCCCTTTCCCAGGGGAGCACAATCCTGTCCAATGTCCAAACAATGCACCAATTTCACCTCTGACTATTCTACTGTGGCCTGACTTGTCGAGTCCATCCCTGCTAATCTGACTTTTCCTTTGGTGCACTGTTCCTCCGTCGGGGGCGCAGATTGTGCCGACCTACTCCAGGGACAGAGGGGTCTGCAAACAGGGTCTCAGACACAGAGGGGCCAATGGACTGGGGCTCAAGCACAGATGGGCCAGCAGGCTAGGGCTCCTGGATGGCCTTGATCTCAGGTGGCACTGCCTCGTTCAATTCTGCGTTGTTTTCCTCCTCCGTTTGTGCCCACGTCAGCCGAGCATCCAAGAAAGATACAAAACGGGGCACTTGCTCAGTTTCAGAGTCGCCAACTCCCTCAAGCACCCTTTGGCCATAGGGTAAAGGGAGGGTCACCTTGCGGCAGTGCTGGGAGTGTATCCAATTCTTCTGGCCGGCCACCTTCATGGTGGTTCAGGTGGCGAGGAGCACCTGCACAGGCCCCTTCCACCTCGGCTCCAAGCTTCCCTTCCTCTGGAAGTGCCTGGTCAGGACAAAGTTGCCAGGCCGAATATCATGCCCGGACCCCTCGGGTGCTGATGGCAAGGCCTCGTGGATCTGTTGGTGAATAGAATGCAAGCTTTTAGTCAACTCATACAAGTAATCCACTAATAAAGGGTATTCAATTTCGGAGAATCTGCGAGGACGCGGGACACCCCAGACATTCGCCGGGCATTCGAACATGACCTCATACGGTGACAAACCTAACCTAGAGTGAGCCGTTGTTCTTGTAGACAAAAGGGCTAATGGTAAAGCATCTGGCCACTGCAATCCTGTGCTCTCTCGAATCTTTGTCAATTTCAGTTTGAGAGTACCATTCTACTTCTCAACCAGGCCTGCCAACTGGGGGTGATTTGCAGCATGAAATTTCTGCTTGATGTGCAAGCCATCGCACACCAGCTGGATAACCTTTGAATTGAAGTGACTTCCGTTACCACTCCAAATCAAATGGGGCAAACCAAAATGTGGGAAGAACTCCTTTAGGAGTACCTTCGCCGTTGCCATGGCTGTGTTCTCTTTAGTGGGGTAAGCCTCAACCCATTTACTGAATGCACAAACAACTACTAACACATATTTCAAATTGTTGACTCGTTCCATTTCGATCAAATCCATCTGAAGGACCTTGAAAGGGAAGGAAGGCGGTGCAAAATTACCAGGAGGTGTGGGGGTGCCTTTTCAAGGGTTGTACATCATGCATACCATACAGTACTTCACCAAGTGAGCAGCAACCTTGGGAATATTGTCATTTTGCCATACAGGATCTAATAATTTACAGATACCCTTCGTACTAATGTGGGCCGGCCGGTGCGCCATAGGGACCACAGGAAGGACATATGCAACTGGTAACATCCATCTCTGCTTTCCTGACTTATCCGTCCAACACCCATCCTCATCTAAACGTGCTGTGCTTTCCTGCCATACCGCTAACTCCTCAATCGTTGCCTCACTCTGAATTTCTTTCACATTGTCTAGAGTATCCTCGAACATAGTGGCCTCGGGCACCCACCTGGCCGGGCCCGCTACAAACATCTTTTTCATTTTTGTTCGAGCTGTCTCCTTCGCTTTCTGGTCTGCGAATGCATTTCCTCTTCCAACATCATCAGTAATCGCCTTGTGGGCGCTGCACTTTACTATGGCCAATTTCTTGGGGAGTGTCAGGGCAGACAGAAGCCTATGTATAAGGGGGCCATTCTGGATGCGTGTCCCATGGGAGGTGAGAAACCCTCTCTCCGCCCAGAGCTGCTCAAAGTTATGGGCGACCCCGAAGGCATACTGGCTGTCAGTATAAATATTAACATCCATTCCCTTCGCTCAATTCACAGGCTCTGATAAGGGCAACTAACTCATCTGCCTGAGCTGACTGATAGGGAACTTGTGATGTCTCAACTACCGTAGGCAGTGTAGTAAGCGCATATGCAGCAGTGGTGGTGCCATCTGGTAATTTAAAACAAGAGCCATCGACATATACTTCCCCTTGGGGGTCAGATAAGGGAACATCAGTCAGGTCTACCCGTCCCTTCATCTCTTCCTTTGTCCGAAAAAGACAATCATGTATGTCTACTTCTTCACTCTCAGAAGGGAGGGGCAGTAACGTGGCAGGGTTCAGAGTGGCACATCTTTTGATCGTGATATGCGGGGCAAAGGGAGTTAGCTCATAACCGGTCAGACGTGCACTGGTGAGGTGCTGTGTCTTGGTTTTATTCAAAAGGGTATCCTCAGCATGGGGGACCATAACTGTGAGGTCAGTATCAAGTACAAGCCCAGCCGATTGCCTTATAGAGATGGCCACAGCCGCGACCGCTCTTAGACAGTTCGGGAGGGCTCTTGCGACAGGGTCAAGCAAAGCAGAGAAATATGCACACGGCCGTTGCTTACCTCCAAAGGCCTGTGTTAAAACAGAGAACGTACAACCAGCCGTCTTGTGTACATACAGCACAAACGGCTTCCCATAATCAGGCGTGCCAAGCACAGGAGCAGAGCAAAGCGCAACTTTGAATTGCTCAAATGACTGCTGACATTCAGGCGTCCAAGGCAGGGGCTCATGCACATCTTTAGTGGTTAGCGCGAGCAGGGGTTTTGTTAGTAACGAATAACCAGGGATCCAATGTCGACAGTAGGAAGTGATACCAATAAAAGCGCGCACATCCCTCTGGGTTTTAGGGATAGGCATTTTAACAATGGCGCTATTGTGCTCAGGGGTCAATCTCGTACCCTCCTTCGACAGTAGGTGACCTAAATAGGTGACCTCCTGTCGACAATATTGAAATTTAGAAAGGTACACTTTATGTCCATGGTTAGCCAAATGTAGCAACAACTTAACCGTACTGTCTTTGCATCCCTGTTCAGTATCAGAGGCTATCAGTATGTCGTCCACATACTGAAGCAATACATTACCTGGGGAAAGCGTGAGAGAATCCAATTGAGCCTTCAGAGCCTGGCTATATATACTAGGACTTTCAGGATAGCCCTGAGGAGCGCGACACATAGCCCTGAGGAGCGCGACAAAATCTAAAGCTCCATCCTGCCAGGGTAAAACCAAACAGATAGCGACTATCAGGATGAATTGGGATACTAAAGAAAGCATTTTTCAAATGAATGACAGAAAAAAAAAATTGGCAGAAGAGGGGATCATTGTCAGAAGGGCAGTGATGTCGGGGACCACCGGGACCTGAGGGACCACCTTTTTATTAACTGCGCGCAAATCAATCATAAAATGATAAACATCTGGGTGATCATCAGAGGAGCCTGAAGGTGCCCTCTTAAGAATCGGAAGAATAGGGCTGAAATGACATCACTGATGACATCACTGATGACATCATCCAGTGACTGTGTGTTTCTGTAAAGTTTAAATATGTTTTATATATATGGCAAGGTGTATTGAAGAATGAGTGGGTGTATAAGTGTCTGGATGGAGGATTTAGGAGGTATGTAACTGATTGAATAAGTGACTGATTAAACGTGTCTTACTGAATGCATGGGTTAGTGACTAAACTGTGTGAATGTCTGTATCAGTCTGTCTGTTGTTGTGTAAGATGCTACATGGGTTGGTCAGTAGCTACATTAGTGTCTATATGGGTTATTTATTGTTTGCTTGAGTATTTGTATGGGGGACTGAGTGTGTGTGTGGGTGGGTTGGAGGTGTGTGACTCTGTGCATAGATGTGTGAGTAGGTGATTCACTGGGTGTATGGGTTCAAGAGTGCATCTGTGAAGGGCTGTATGGGTGGGTAAGTGTGTGTATGGGTGTGTTGGTGAGTGAATGGATGTCTCAGTCGTACATATGTGAGTAACTACATATGTAAAAGGAAGTATATGTGAGTGATGGTGTATATAAATAACTATATGTGAGACTGAGTGAGAGTGGCATGTATGGATGAGTCTGTACTTGTTTCAGTGATTACATAAGAGAGTAACTATGCGTTACTGTCTGTATCAATTAGTGAGGTGGTGTGTGTATAACTGTTTAGGTGAGTAAATGGGAGTGTGATTGATTCTTTGCATGACTGACTAGGTGTGTGAGTAACTCCATGGATGAGTGGCGGTGTGTGAGTGTCTGAATAGGTGTATGAGTGCATATGATAGTGTTGTATTGATAAGTGACTGCATGTATAAGTGATTGTATAGGTGAATGAGTGGATGTGTGTGCAGACCTAGGAATCAGTGAGTGAGTATGTAGTAACTGGTATTGGTGTGTGGATGGTTTCGAAAATGGTAGTGTGTATTTTACAGTGGGTGTATTAAAGGTTATATTAGGGTGTGATGAGGTGCATCAGATTATCACGTGGATGATGTCATCAGTGATGTCATTTGAGATGTCATCAGTGATGTCATCAGTGATGTCACTGACCATGCCATGAATGATGTAATATGTGACGTCATGAGCAGTGCATTGCGGGGGTGCGAGTTATAGTTAACTGAACTAACTATAACAGTGGAATTTCTATGGTTTTGTACGAGTGAAATGTCCACCTAACTATAATGTCCCTGAAACCTATGGTTTTTTCAGTGAATTTCAAAGGTTTTTTAAATGCTGATTTTTAACTATAACGTCCCTGAAACCTATTGTTTTTTCAGTTAATTTCTAAGGTTTTTAAATGCTAATTTCTAACTATAACGTGCCTGAAACCTATGGTTTTTTCAGTGAATTTCAAACGTTTTTTAAATGTTAATTTCTAATTATAATGTTCATTAAACCTATGGTTTTTTCAGTGATTTTAAATTATCTTTCCATTCTCAACCTAGTGAAAACAGCCGATATCGTCAGTTTTCCAACAATAGCTTCCGCAAAAAAATTCGCCACAAATGAGAGCGACAACTAACGCTAATAATATGCAGAGTTGGCGTTCCCGTGCAAAAATAACACGAAAACACCACTTCCTGATATTTTCAACGAGCAGCCAAATCTGAGCTGCGATCCAAAAACAGGCGATAAGCTGCGTTAGCAGTAAGAATTTAACATCTGCCTTTTACTGGTGTAAAGCAGGACGACTACCTACAGTGTGAAAGGGAGCCCAGCCCATAACCACATCTAAAGACAAACACATGTCATAGTGCTACTGACCATGCAGCTCCGACACCCAAGAAGGCCACAACACCCACTGCCATCACCCTCAGGACCTCCCCCCCGGACCACCCCCCTCCCTACTACCACCGAGGCAGCGCAGAACAGGACAGCGGACCCTCCAGAAACGGCATGGTCCCTCAGCCACACAATAGCTGAATGTTGGGAGATGTGGCAACCAAGTATGAGTGAAGGACGCAAGTCACCCATCAATAAAAATGCACACAATACCAAGTGTAGCGGTGATGTGGTGGACAGACCTCACTATGCAGAGCACAAACCTCTCCATGTGGACATATACTGCTGGTGCTTGTAGTGTTGTGGACAATAGACGCAACCATGTTACCTCAGGCAGTGGGGAAGATCTTGGTCTTGTAGCTGTGTTGTCCCCCCCTGGAAGCGGAAGCGGAGTGGGCTGGTCCAACGTACCCCACTCCAGCGTAGGAGTATGAATAAATAGGCTGGGGCTCTGGGCGTGGTTCACTTGTGGGAAGGCCAAAGCGTCTGCCAGGGCGGCAGCCCTCACCCTGCCACGAGGCCTCCGCCGTGACCGCCGGCATCCTCGACACAGGCCCCCTGCGAACCCAGCAGCAGAGCACCACAGACTTATGTCTGTACAGACTACTGCCTTCGATCTACACTGCGGACAGCAGGGCTCACAATTCAGATCGAGTCCCGATTGCAGATGACGCAGTCCAGTAGGCAAGAGACATTGCTCCCAGTGCGGCCCGCCCGGACCACGCATCATCGCAGGCTGCGCACACGCTGAGTGCTTCAGGTGCCACTAACTCAGTGCACCACAAGTCAACGCCACGTGGACTTATTAAGACAGAATTAATTAGGCAAAAGACATTGCTACCAGTGCGGCCCACCCGGCCCACGCATCATCGCAGGCTCCACACACGCTGGTTGCTTCAGGTGACACTAACTGTACAGCTCAACTCAACGCCACGTGGCTGTGGGCCCTTGCTGGCCGCTGCCTCCGGCCTACACTGCGGTCATCAGGGCTCACATTTAAAATTGACTCTTGATTCATTAATTGCAGAGTCCAGTAGGCAACTAAGTATTACGTCCCTAAAACCTACATAATATCCTTTTAGTATCCTTGCTTCAAGAACTTGTTTTATATCAGTTATAGCTTTAGTACAATGACCAACTTCATCTTGCAAGTCCAAAGGAACACTGAATGGCAGTCTACACTGCGGACAGCAGAGCTCACAATTTGAATTCAGTCTTGATTTATTAATTGCAGACAGAATTGTACTCTATGTCCTCGAATGTTGTCAAGAGGAAGTGACAAAAAGAATTTCTTGATGTCTGTGCTGACTACTGCCTTCGATCTACACTGCGGTCAGCAGGGCTCACAATTCAGATCGAGTCGTGATTGCAGATGATGCAGTCCAGTAGGCAAGACACATTTCATCATCGCTGGCTGCGCACATGCTGAGTGCCACACCTACCACTAACTATATGCAGCTCAAGTGAACGCCACGTGGATGTGGACTCTTCCTGACCACTGCCTCCGGCCTACACTGTGCTCAGCAGGGCTCACAATTCAAATTCAGTCTTCATTCATTAATTCAGAGTCAAGTAGGCAACTAACTATAACGTCCCTGAAACCTACATATTTCGACAGTGTATTCCATAAATGTTTCATCTTTTGTTCCATACACCTACACTACGGTTAGCAGAGCTCACAATTTGAATTCAGTCTTGATTTATTTATTGCAGACAGAATTGTACTCTATGTCCTCGAATTTTGTAAACAGGAAGTGACTAAAAGCATTCTTTGATGTCTGTGCTGACTACTGCCTTCGATCTACACTGCGGATAGCATGGCTCACAATTCACATCGAGTCGCGATTGCAGATGACTCAGTCCAGTAGGCAACAGACATTGCTCCCAGTGCGGCTCGCCCGCACCACGCATCATCGCTGGCTGCGCACACGCTGAATGTTTCTGATGCCCCTATCTCAGTGCAGCACAACTCATGGACCCTTTATGATACAATGTTTTGTGTATAATTTCACATCTGCTGCCCCTACCTTAGTGTACCACAAGTCATGGACCCTTTACGATACAATCTTGTGGGTATTATTTCACATCTGTTGCCCCTACCTTAGTGCAGCACAAATCATTGACCCTTTATGATTGAATCTATGTGTCTGATCCAATGATTACTGTTGTACTTGTTGCCAGCAACAACCATTCCCGGAGGGCTGGCTTACACTCACCCCACACGCATCCAGCACAGACGTCACTGGACATGTGACCCTGGTAATAAAAATGAGTCGAGCGCACGTGCCTGTACCCAGTTCCACTATCTCTCTGTGTCCGTGTGTTCATTATGTATGCAAGATGCCGCCCCTGGGCCCTACCACATTACATTGTGCTGTGGACAGCGTATGCAACCATATTACCTCTGGCAGTGGGGAAAACTTCGGTTATGTAACTTTCTCTCGGTCATTGTACAAGTACGTACGTAGAGACTGGATCATTAGAGTACTGCAAGGAGAGTGTATAGTGAATTTATAAGTGCTTGGGGATTGGCGGAGTAATTCTATAAGTACATATGTTGGCGCAGCCTAACCCCGAACACAAGCTTGGCTCTAATTGGCTGCCCTCCATGTGCCAAAAACTGAAACTTAAACTTTCCATGGCCCTGTATTGCTACAGCTGCAACACTCCACTGAATGTTCAATAAACATTCATATCCACACAGATGTGTCATGTCCACCATCTTTCATGTGTGGAACTATGGATGAATGTAGGGTCAGTGATTCCCCGTACCTTCCATGTTGGCCATGTTGTGGGACTTGGCTCACAGAGTGACACATTGGCGCTTGCGACCCGGGTGACGTCAGCACTACAACAGGGACACCCGCATCAGTTGATTCCTCATACAGCCCAGGACGGAGCCACGCCCATAGCTCCGGAGTCATTCTTCACAGCCTCACGCAGGACTGGCATACGCCAGGCCAGCCCACTCCGCTTACGCTTACAGGGAAGGACAACAACGCTACATGGCCCAGATTTTCATTGCAGTGATCTGCTGGTCACACCCTAGTTGTCAGTACGCCACAGCCACTCCCTCATGGCTAGTATACACCCACACCACACCCATCCAGCACACGCATCACAAGACACGTGACCCTGCCAATATAAAAGACCGGGCGCACGTGCTCGACGCCATTTCAGAGTTGCTCGCACCGGATACACTGCGGCCGGCACAGGCACACCGGCACGGGACGGTGACTTTCGGTCCACTGAGGTACGGGTACCGTAACTGCTGAGCGGGTGTGCAGCCTGCGGTGATGGCCCGACCCGGCGGTCTGGACCGCTCAGGTTTTGTGTAGGCTTGAGCCATCTGGACCGCAGTGTAGGCTTGAGCCATCAGACAGCGCAGGCCTACCGCCACGTGGCATCGCCTCGCTGGTCACAGAGTTAGTGGCACTGCAAGGGCTGAGCGGGTGTGCAGCCTGCGATGAAAAGCCCGGTGCACTGCCATGGCGAAATCAAGACCCAGCACCAAATGTGAGACCTGGTGGCCTGCGGAGCGGGGCTGCATGACATGCAGGGTGCGGGGTCCGCGGGCCCAGGGCTTGTAGCTTGCAGCGGCACGTGGTAGGCCCTCTTTTCTACACGCAGGTTGCGAAAGGTGAGCAGAGAGGCTTGTTAGCGCAGCGGCGGGCAGTCACCTCCGGGCAGTGGGAGTGGATCTGGTGCAGCAGCCTGGGTGCGCAGCGGCGGACAGTCACCTCCGGGCAGTGGGAGTGGATGGGGTGCAGCAGCCTGGGTGTGCAGCAGCAGGCAGACACCTCTGGGCAGTGGAAGTGGATGGGGTGCAGCAGCCTGGGTGCGCAGCGGCGAGCAGACACCTCTGGGCAGTGGAAGTGGATGGGGTGCAGCAGCCTGGGTGCACAAAGGCGGGACAGAGAATTAGGCGTGTGCAGTTGTATGTACTCTGCCATTACTGATTCCATACTACGTTTCAGATGACTAAGCTTGAGGGCTCCACTATGTCCCGGCACGTGGTTGGAGACACACCGGTGACGGAAAGGTGAGCTGTGAGGGTTTTGTCCACAGTGTCGGCACTCACTGTCCCTCTCCATCTCTTCCTTTCTCTCCCTCACACTCTTTCTCTCTCCCTTCCTCTCTCTCTCACTCTATCTCTTCCTCTCTCTCACACTGTTTTTCTTTCTCTCTCTCTACCTATCTCTCTCTTTCTCTCTCTCTCACTCTTCCTCTGTTTCTCTCTTCCTCTTTCTCACACTGTTTCTCTCTTTCTCTCTCTCTCTTCTCTCTCTCTCACTGTTCTCTCTCTCTCACTCTTTCTCTCTGTCTACCTCTCACTCTTTCTTTCTTTCTCTCTCTCTCTCTCTCTCTCTCTCCTTTGATGGACGCATGACGCACAATCTTATCTTGCTTTTTGTCTAGCAGGCTGTGATTCACAGATTGACGACCCCCCCGACACGGACCTCCCGCCACGAGGCGATGACTTCAGTTCCACTGAGTTAGTGCCACCAGAGCTGAGCGCGTGTGCAGCCTGCGATGATGCGTGGCCATCCTGCAATCAACACACGCTCTGAATTGTGAGCTCGGCTTGACCGCGTGTACGCAACTTGCACCTGAGGAGGTTGCTTCAGCACGTGGTGGACCCTTTTAGACACACGCCGGTGGCGAAAGGTGAGCATAGAGCCTTGTTTCCGCAGCAGCGAGCAGTCACCTCTGGGCGGTGCGAGTGGATAGTGTGCAGCACCCTGGGTGCACAAGAGTGGGCAGACACCTCCGAGCAGTGGAAGTGGATGGGGTGCAGCAGCCTGGGTGCACAGGAGCGGGCAGACACCTCTAGGCAGTGGGAGTGGATGGGATGCAGCACTCTGGGTGCGCAGGAACGGGCAGTCACCTCCGGGAAGTGGGACTGGATGGGGTGCACCAGCCTGGGTGCACAGCAGGGGGCAGACATCTCTGGGCAGTGGAAGTGGATGGGATACATCAGCCTAGGTGCGCAGAGGCGGGCAGACACCTCTGGGCGGCGGGAGTCGATGGGGTGCAGCAGCCCGGGTGCGCAGGGGCGAAACAGAGAATTAGGCGTCTGCAGTTGTATGTACTCTGCCATTACTGATTCTATACTATGTTTCAGATGACTAAACTTGAAGTCTCCACTATGTCCCGGTACGTGGTTGGAGACACACCGGTGGCAGAAAGGTGAGCTGTAAGGATTTTCTCCACAGTGTCAACACTCACTCTCCCTCTCCATCTCTTCCTTTCTGTCACTCACACTCTTTCTCTCTCTCTCACTCTGTATCTCTTCCTTTCTCTCTCTCTCACACTCTTTCTCTATTTCTATGTCTCTTCCTCTCTCTCTCATTCTTTCTTTCTCTCTCTCTTCCTCTCTGTCTCACTCTTTCTCTCTCTCTCTACCTCTCTCTCACACTGTTTCTCTCTTTCTCTCTCACTTCCTTGTATCGCACTCTTTCTCTCTTTCTCTATCTCTTCCTCTCTCTCTCACTCTTTCTCTCTTTCTCTGTCTTCCTCTCTGTCTCACTCTTTCTTTCTCTGTCTCTTCCTCTCTCTCACTCTTTCTCTCTTTCTCTCTCTCTCCTTTCATGGACGCATGACGCACAATTTTATCTTTCTTTTTGTCTTGCAGGCTGTGATTCACAAATTGTCGAGGGATGACACACCATACCTGTACCTACTTTTATTTTGTTGTTTTGTTTAAATAAAATGTTGTATATGTAAATCCATAGATGACTGAGATTCTTATTTGTCCAACCTCACATGCATCTTCTTTACTATAATTGTGCGACATCAGCCAATTTGTTACGTTCCAGATTTCCTAACGTTGCTGTCACATTTGTTTGTGTGGGGGAGGTGAGGGGGAGATGGCGGACAAGGGGCTGGTGGCGGGGGTGTCGGAGCAGTGTTGGGTGTCCGAGCTGCATGATCGTTGGCTCCATTGCATCTGTTGTCATTCACGTATGGCTCTGGGTGGGCTCCCTTTCATATTGCAGGTTGTAGTCCGACTTTACACCAGCTCAGAGCAGGTGTAAACTTTCTGATACTAACGCACCTTATCGCCTGTTTTTACTCTCTTCGACGATCTTGCTGGTGGTTGAGACACTTGCGAAGTGATGTGTTTGCTGCTTTTTGCACGAGAACGACTACTCTACATCTCATTAGCAATATTTGCCGGACTCATCCGTGACGATGCTTTTTGAGGCTGCTATCGCTGGTAAACTGGTGATATGGGCTGTTTGCTCCAGCTTGTGAATGGTGCGTTAAATTTATCACCATTTTGGTTGCGATAAAGTGCCGTTAACTCGGCGATATGTCCTTGAGAATATACCCCTCGGTGTTTGAAAGAGTTAAGAAGTACTCGAGTGCCACGCTGAGAGCCGCGCACCCATCGATTTCACAAGTTTGCTATGACAGGGCGGGAGAGAGCGAGGGAGAGAGACGGAGTGAGATAGCACAAGCAGCGCAAGGCCGCACGGGCACCTGGCTCCACATACCAACATGTGTGTGTGCATCGCCATCCGTGCACAGGCAATTCCCCTACAATGCAGCCCACACACATATCAATCACAGAACATCAGCAATGAAGGCAATGTGGTACAAAACTCCCCTCAAACGGGTTCTGTGTCCGGTGTGTGTGGCGGGGTGATGGCTGCATGGCTGTGTGCCCCTGACACATCAGACTGCGTAGGTGATGGGGTTGCATCAGATGTCGTCCAGCACCTATGCAAAAACAATGTCTGGCTCACAGAGGCGGAGCTTGCCAAAGGGATACACCCCCGCACATAACACACCTTCTTAATTTCTAATTTACCTTCCTAGTTGGTATGCAGATTTCAAATGTCACAAACGCATGCAATTCTTTTCTTGTCACACAGTACATGTAATGCACCGCTTTCATCAAGAATGGAACCAGTAATGGCACAATTTCCCTGTTGCTCCACACATAAATCCATGTAAAGAACAAATCAGAATAGTTCCTTATTTTTTTAGATTGCAAAACCTCTCTTTATTGCTTATTTTTGAACTTTCCATATAAACTGTTTTGTTAAGGACACATACAGGTGAAAAGTTCAAGGTATTATATCAACACTTTCTAGAACATTCTACGACACGTGCAGGTTAAAGGTTCATCATTTTTTTAAACCTACCAATATTTTTTTTTGCAACATTTTCTCCAACATTTAACGGCAAGTGGACGTCAAAAGTTCACCATTCTTTCAAGTTTGAACTGCACCTTCCAAATACAATTAGCAGGTGTGGTTGAGCTGAGCAAATTTCATCCTATAATATGTACTCCACGTATAAACTGCTTTTTTATTAACCAATCACAAAGATGCTTTTCATCAAAACTAATATACACCCTACTTTTTAGGACACAATACATTTTATCTCCCAATCCATTAACGTTTTGTATGTAAAAAAAAAAGAAGTTCCCCATGTTTAAACATATCTCTTATTCTACCAACGGACTGCATGAGCTACAGACATTTATCCATATCTTCTAGCCATACCTTCAAAATGCTAGTGTGGATTGTAGGACATAGCTATGTTTTCTGGTGCAAGAGGTATGCAGAACAGAGACGTATTGACTTAGACCTAGGTTTACAAAATGTGTACATTAAATGGTTTGCACAGAGAGGATTGAAGTGGCACCAATTGCTCCCTTTGGTTAAAACCTGTTTGCATCTCCAACACCCTGATCTCATGATTGTGCACTGTGGTGGTAACGACCTAGGCACATTGACTGGGTAGGTTTGGAAATGCTTATGAAGGACACCTTTGAACAATTGATGTTACTTTTGCCTCAAACTGTCTTTGTATATTCCAATATATGCCAAAGACAGAAGTGGAAATGGTCAAACCAATGTTGTCATAAGATTGAAAAATCTAGGAAGAATGTCAACAAAGCTGTGTCTGCATACCTCAGAGACCATAGAATGGGGTCGATTTACAACAACAACATACGTTTTGATATCGCTGATATCTACAGAAGTGATGGAGTACACTTCACAGATGAGGGAAAACGAATTTTCCTGATTAACCTGAAGCTGTGCATTCGCACTTACATGTAGCTCCAACTAATAAACAGAAGAGCTTTTTTTAGAACCGCCTTATATTCCCAATTTCGGCTCACAGAGTGTCAGCTGCAATTCGGCTAGCAGAGGGACACCTGCGGGCCGTCGGGCAGGCTTGCAGAGGAAGAGCTGCGGCCCGTGGGCTCAGCTCGCAGAGGGAGACCTACGAGCCGTTGGCTCGCAAAAGCACAGCACCGTACCGGCTTGCAGAGGGAGAGCTGTGGCCTGACTCGCAGAGGGAGACCAACGGGCCAACAGGCCTGCTAGCAGACACGCAGCTATCAGTTAACAGGCTGGCTCGCAGAGATACAGCTGCGAGCCCTCCGCACTGCAACCCGACGGGCTAACTCGCAGAGGTAGAGTAACGGGCCGTCGGGCCTGCTAGCACAGACACAGCTACGAGCTAACGAGGTGGCTCACAGAGGTAGAGCTGCGGGCCCCACGGCTCGCAGACACAGAGCTGCGAGCCGACGTACTGGCTTCTAAAGGCATAGCCGCGAGCTGATGATGTGGGGAGAGGGAGCGTAAAAGGAGTATCTCGCACAGACAGACCTGCGGGATTTTTTCAGTATTGCCTCGCAGAGGTAGAATTACAGATCCGATGCCTTTTAGAGGGAGAGATGCGAGCTGAAGGACTGAGTCACAAAATGGCTCACAGCTCGCAGTCGCAGAGCTGCGAGCCGACGGACTCGCTTCTAAAGGCATAGCCGCGAGCTGGTGATGTGGGGAGAGGGACCGTGAGAGGGGTATCTCGCACAGACAGAGCTGCGGTATATTTTTAGTGTTGCCTTGCAGAGGTAGAACTACGGACCTGATGCCTTGTAGAGGGAGAGTTGTGAGCTGACGGACTGAATCACAAAATGGTAGAATTACGGATCCGATGCCTTTTAGAGGGAGAGATGCAAGCTGACGGACTGAATCACAAAATGGCTGCCAACACTTCCTAGTTTCAACAGTTCGCAGCCAATCAGCCGCAAGCTCGTGCTCGTAACGCTTCAGCCAATCAGATGTCAGAATTCCTAAATAGCAATATCTGGAAAATTTGATATTTCTCTAAAACTACTGATCGGATTTACCCGATTTAAACAAAAGCGTGCTCTCTGGACCAAGACCTTTCTCTGTGCCAAATTTGGCATAATTCCGTTCAGCAGTTTGACCTGTAGCCTTGTCTAAAGTTTCCTATGGAAATTGCATGGAGAAAACACGTTTAGGGACCCCCTTTTTCTTAGCCCCCCTTGACGAATCCCCCAAACTTTTAGGATAGCAGCTGACCTGAAAAGAGGAACTTTTTGGAAAATTTCGTAAAGATTCGTCAAACGACGCCAAAGTTATAAGCACATCAAAAAATGCTTTTCCTATGGAAACGTGGTCCTAACTATAACTACCTACTGGCGACCGCCAGTAGGTAATATATATATATATATATATATACATATATATATATATATATCCAACAGAAAGGTTTAGCCCCAATGGAAGGATGCCAACAGGTACGTGCATATTCTCATTCCTTTAATGATGGCAGCAAACATCAAGGCCACAGCAATAGAAAGGTCATCTTAAAAATTTCAAGCCACGCCAGACGCGTTTCAGGATCATATTCCCTTCTTCAATGGCATTGTCCCGCAAAACAAAGAGCAGCTTATTCGCGCACCAATTTTATTCCCAGAATGCCCCAGTGGGCGGGCCCATTTCCATGGACTTCTGGTTCTGGTAGTGCGGAAAACAATTATCTCAAGTTGGATATTAAGCGGATGTGGTCCAGCCGCGGGAGGACGCCCACCGCGACAGAGCGGGCCCGTGACGGAGCGAGGGTGGCTTCATCTGTACAACGGGAGGCAGTGCTCAGGATGACAGCTGGGATTTACATCAGGCATTTAAGCAGGAATTGCATCAATCCACTTGGATAATAAGTATGTTATTTTTACCGCTCACTAAACAGACTCACTTGAGAAATTTTTAAGATGACCTTTCTATTGCTGTGGCCTTGATGTTTGCTGCCATCATTAAAGGAATGCGAATATGCACGTATCTGTCGGCATCCTTCCAATGGGGCTAAACCTTTCTGTTGGATATATATATATATATATATATATATGTATATATATATATATATATATCAGCCACAAACCTTCAGAAAGAAGTCGGATCGCACTCATGAGTAAAAGTAAATCATTTCCTTTGTTCCATTTTACAGAGACCAACAATCCCCTACGCGTCACGGTAGATGTAAACTCATTGGGAACAGCTGTTAAATACCAATTAAGATAACATAATTTCCTGTTAGTTCCTCCCGTAGGATTCCGGTATATGTAGTGCACAATGTGAGTCAAACGTGAAATATAAAGTGCAAATGTACAAACAATGTATTTCTCATATGTTAAGGCGCAGATATTGTTATTTAAATTTATTCAAAATAATTTGTCAATCGAATGTAAATCCCTGCGTTAGTATAAAATGCAAATTACAAAACAATGGGGCATAGTCACAAGAACATGTGATAACTACCGCAAGTGTAGCTTAACGCAACCCCTCACATCGCAGTCCATCGCGGGAAAACAACTCCGTGTTAACGTGGCATTCACAACACGGCGTACCATGTGATAGTCACAGGATAACGCGTCAAATGAACGTGTTAAAAACAACGTGACGCAGAAAAAACGCGAAACCCCAACGCAAAAATAGTAGCGATGACGCCAATCGCGATACCAAAATCTACGAAAACCAGCCACAGGCCTGCAATTCCCACGCGTCATGCGGGAAAATGCACTATAAAAGTAGAAAAAAAACATACAAACAAAAGCCAAACAACAGCGAAGCACAATGGAGGCATCCGGAGCAAGTACAGAGGACAACCAGAACCCCACAAGCCCCCCGGAGGAACAGCCAGGGACCTCGGGGTCAGGGAAGGGCAAGGACAAGAAGAGTAGGAAGAAGTGGTTCAGTCTGCAGGAAAACAGGATCCTGATCACGGAGGTGATAGAACACCATCAAACACTGTTCGTCACCTCCACTGTCACTGGCAACTAAAAATGGAATATGGCAGACCATCGTGGACAAGGTGAATGCAGTCGGAGTGCTGAAGAGGACAATGGACGAGGTCAAGAGGCGCTGGAATGATGTGAAGCGCAAAACCAAGCTGAAACTCGCAAACAACCGGAAGGCAGCAATGCAGACTGGAGGTGGGAGTCCAGCGCCACAGGAGGAGCTGGACGAGATGGAGGAAATGGTGTGCACAGTCATCAGTGGGGAGACGGTGGCAGGAGTTGGGGGACCGGACACTGCTCAACATGACCGGACACAACAGCAACAGGGTGAGTAACCACCAGGGACTGGGGGGACGGGGGGAGATGGGAACAATGGCACACATGCACAATTAAGCATAGCACACCTGCGGACAAACCATGCCCCAGACCCACAACTCCCGCCAAGAGACCAATGCACACAGGTATGCAACATCTCAGCACTGCATAAGCACAGAACCCAGAGGCACACCGCATGAAAGGGATAAGGGCAGCTAAATCAGAGCTGCAGGGCCGACTCCCACAAAATGCGGCACACACACATTATATGCAGAGCACATCAACATTGACAACGATGTGGTACAAACCGCAACACGTCCACAACAGAACAGAGGACACCACTGGTGCCGCATGTGCATAGAAACTGGCCAATCACATTTGGCACTGCAGGGAGATGTGAGTTGACAATGTACAAGTACAAACACACATCCGTGATGTAGTCGGAATGTCCACTGTCCCTTATCAAATAGGCAGCTCCCCCCAAACAGTCACAATGTACACTGTCATGCAGTCCGAATGTAAACATGTACAATGCGTCAACATACATGTGAACACGATGTTAAACTGCATCTCCCCTTCACATTGCAGGGGGAAATCCAACACCTCCTGCAGAACAGTCCGAACCTCTCTTCTCTGATGATGAACAGGACCACCACACCTTCGACTCAAACATCCTCCAACAGCTCGTGGAGAGTCTCCGCAGCCCACTTCCAGGATCAGGGCAGCCCAGCTGCCACGAGGAGAACCCACCCCCTGCACAGCACACACAGCAAGCAGCAACCACCACCACGGCTGCCTCCCAGGACCCCCACGACAAACACATGGCCTTCCAACGCCGTGTGTTGGGGTGCCAGGAGAAGCTGGCTGAACAGGTGCAGGTGGGGTTCGACCGCATGGCAGCCAAACTAGACGCCATTCATGGGTGTCTAAGTCCCATCAGGGACCACTCATAGTCCCTAACGGACACCCACAGTCCGCTCCATGCTCTCCAACGGACCATGGCTGACATCGCTAGAGTCCTGACTCTGCGACAAGAACGACTGTCTAGCCAGAGTGCCTCCAGTGATCTCGCCCGGGAGTTGGGACACATGCGGAGGATCATGGAGAACATGGAGCGGACGCAGGCGGAAAGAGCGGCTGCCACGGCTGCACACCAGCGAGAGGTAGCTGGGTCCCTCAATGCCCTAAAGACCCTCCTCATGGCATTGCTGCCACAAGGCCTGGCGCTGATGCATGCTGCTGCTACCACCCCATCCACATCTCCGGCCCCTGATGTGTCTGTGCCACACAGTGCTGGAGACAGTACACCACCACCCACATGTGAGGCACATGCAACAGCAGAGGACGAAGATGCGGATGAATCTGCCATCGTGGTCAGGAGGACGCAGTAGCATACATCTCTGCCATGTGGCCGGTTTCTGCTTGGTTCTGCCCTCTGCATCATCACCTTCCACTGTCCCCCGATGCACCTAGTGACACTCACCTTGGACCTCGACATGGACTGCCATATTCTGTTTGGTCACCAATGACACAACTATCAGACTGCGGACTGAAGTCCTCCTCTCCTGATGTACCTGTCATTCCCTGAAGGACTCTGGCTGGCCCTCCACGGGCCGACAATGTGAAGTGGGGCTGGCATGGCCCTGTACTGCTCCAGCTGCAACACTTCCTTGAATGTGTAATAAACATTCATATTCACACAGATGTGTCATGTCCATGATCTTTCAAGTGTGGAAGTATGGATGAATGTAGGGTCAGTGATTCACCCTTACGTCCATGTTGCCCATGTTGTGGGACTATTGTCACAGGGTGACAGATTGCCGATTGCGGTCCGGGTGGCGCCGACACTACAACAGAGACACATCCATTAGTCACTTCCTTGTCCAGCCCAGGACGGAACCATGCCCAGAGCCCCGGGGTCTTTGTTCACACCCTTACGCTGGACTGGCATACGCCAGGACAGCCCACTCCAATTACGCAAAAAGGGGGGGCGACAACGCTACATGTCCCAGGTCTTCACTGTTGGGATCTGCAGCTCACAGGTCTAGTTGTCAGCATGCCACAGCCACTCCCTCACGGCTGGTGTACACCCATGCCACACCGATCCAGCACTGGCGTCACAGGACATGTGACCCTGCCAATGAAAGGTGCCTGGCGCACGTGCTGGACGCCATTTCCACTCTCTCTGACTGGGTGTCTCCGTGTAGTTCTCATGTATGCATGAGGGCCTAGGGCCCTGCCACCTCACATTGCCCAGTGCCGGGGGTGACATGATGGCGTCCGCACAACGGGACTCAATCATTAAGGGTCCATGGCTAGCGGTGCACAGACTTGGTGGCACTGGATACACTGCGGCAGACACAGGCACCCCGCCACGGGACGGTCTCTTGCGGTGCAGTGAGATAGGGGCACCTAAAGTGCTGAGCGGGTGTGCAGCCTGCGATGATGCGCCGTCCTGGCGGTCCGGACTGGCAAGGATTAGTGTGAGCCCTGCTGGACCGCAGTGTAGGCCTGGGCCAGCGGGCAGTGCGGCCCTCCCGCCACGTGGCGTTGCGTAGCGGTTCACAGAGTTAGTGGCACCTCAAGCGCTGAGCGAGTGTGCAGCCTGCGATGATGCTGTGTGCACTGATGTTGTCTCTGCCATTGCGAAATCAAGACCCAGAATCATGTGTGTGACCTGGTGGCCCACGGTGCGGGGCTGCATGATGTGGAGGGTGCCATGGTCGCGGGCACCGGGCTTGGAGATCCCTCCGGAACGTGGTGGGCCCTCTTGGAGACACGCCGGTGGCGGAAGGTGAGCAGGCGGGCCTGGTTGCGCCGGGAAGGGCAATCACCGCTGGGCGGCGGGAGGGGCTGGGGTGCAGCTGCCTGTGTGCGAAGGGGCCGGCAAGCGATGATGGCATGTGCAACTGTATGGACTCTGCCATTCATGTCTCTGGAAACTGTTTCAGATGAGGGACCTGGGGGACTGCTGTGACTACCGGCACGTGGTTGGAGACACACCGGTGGCAGCAGGTGAGCAGTAAGGCCTAGGTCCGCAGTGTCGGCACTCTCTCGCCCTCTCTTTCTCTCTCCCTCTCTCTTTCTCTCTCCCTCTCTCTCCCTCTCTCCCTCTCTCTCCCTCTCTCCCTCTCTTTCTCTCTCCCTCTCTTTCTCTCTCCCTCTCTCCCTCTCTCTCCCTCTCTCCCTCTCTCTCCCTCCCTCTCTCCCTCTCTTTCTCTCTCCCTCTCTTTCTCTCTCCCTTTCTCTCTTTCGCTCTCTCTCTCTGTACTTTGATGGGCGCATGGCACACCTTCTGATCCAGATTTCTGTTTTGCAGGCTATGAGTTACAGGATGTCCTGAGACGACCCGCCATGCCTCTTCAGAATTGTTTTTTTTGGTTTGTTCTGTAATCGTATTGTTTGGATATTGTGATATGGATGTATGATTTCCCTTTTTCTGGCCACACATGTATGTTGGGTGTTGTGATTGTGCGACTTCAGGCGATTTGTTTGGTTCATGATTTTGTGGAGTTGATGTGCAATATCTTTGTCCGTGGGGGCGGGGTGTGGGGGGTGCCCGAGGTAGGGCCCCGGGGGGGGGGGATTGGGGTCCTGGGGGTGGTGGCGGTGGGTGTTGTTGACCTATTGGGGCTCCGGGCTGCATGATGGGTTGCTCCAGGGCATCTGTTGTTCTTCATGTGTGGCTATGAGCTGTGCTCCCTTGTCTGGTGCCGGTTGTCGTCCGACTTTACACTAGGTAGGAGCAGGTGTTAGTTTCCTGCTGCTAACGTGCCTTAGCGCATGTTTTGTGTTCTTATCGCCGATCTGGCTGGTAGTTGAGAATGTTGTGGAGTGGTGTTGTTGCGGCTTTTAGCACGGGAACGCCTACTCTGCATATCATTAGCGTTAGTTGCCGGGGTCATCTGTGGCGATGTTTTTTGAGACTGCTATCGCAGGTAAACTGGTGTTATGGGCTGTTAGCACCAGCTTGGGAATGGGGAGATAAATTTATCGCAGATTTGGCTGTGATAAAGTGCCGATAACTCGGCGATAGCTCCTTGAGAATATGCCCCAATGTATTTTTCAAATGTTAAGGCACAGATTTTTTTTCCCCCCTTCCCTCCTTGTACATAATGCTTTGTCAATAAAATGTAAAAGCTTGCGTTAATATAACTGACACCGCTGTGATCAATAAAATCCTCCGGAGTTTCTTATACCTTGTCCCTCACTGATTATATTATTATGAAAGATAGACTTTTGATTTAATTATTATATTAGAGGATACCAATCCCTCTTACTTAAGTGTAAGGGTATATCATCATATTGAAATCATGGGATTAAATTATATCGCGTGACGCCCATGAGGTTTTTCATTGGCCCAACGTTACTGATTGAGTTATCCTCAAAATTAACAATGGATGTTAAGCGCCCTCTGCTGGATCGTATTGCCAGATATTTAACAAATCATGTGTATATAAGGCAGGATTGAGGTTTAAGCTAGTGCCCAAAATTTAGCTCGTATTCAATTTATAACACATCTATATGTCTAGTGCTATCTGTCAGAACGTTATTCTGGGTACATCACAACTCAAGTTATTGGCAGGGATAAGATTGGAGCTGCTGCCTCAATTGTTCAATGGTCTTTATATAAATGTATATGGGGTCGAGTCAATATGATGATATACCCTCACACTTAAGGAAGAGGGATTGGTATCCTCTAATATAATTAATAAATCGAAAGGCAATCTTTCATAATAATATAATCAGTCAGGGACAGGGTATAAGAAACTCCGGAGGATTTTATTGATCACAGCGGTGTCAGTTATATTAACGCAAGGTTTTACATTTTATTGACAAATCATAATGTACAAGGAGGGGATGAGGAAAAAAAACATATGCGCCTTAACGTTTGAAAAATACATTGTTTTGTAATTAGCATTTTATACTAACACAGGGATTTACATTCGATTGACAAATTATTTTGTATAAATTGAAATAACAATATCCGCACCTTAACATTTGAGAAATACATTGTTTGTACATTTGCACTTTATATTTCACGTTTGACTCACATTGTGCACTACATATACCAGAATCCTACGGGAGGAACTAACAGGAAATGATGTTATCTTTAATTGGTATTTAACAGCTGTTCTGAATGAGTTTACATCTACCCGTGACCAAGGTTTTAGCAAGACCGAAACGCGTAGGGGATTTGTTGGTCTCTGTAAGATGGAATAAAGGAAATTATTTATCTTTACTCGTGAGTGCAATCCAACTTCTTTCTGAAGGTTTGTGGCTGATGTTAATACGGCGTGGCTCTGCCGTTGTAACGGACTCGCACCACCATAGAAGTGCCATTCGGTGTTCATGACGGAATGGTTTCGTCATGAGCACCAGTGCTCTTGTGCTCATGACGGAACCATTCCGACATGTGTACCCTTGCACAAAATCCCTCTGCTGTAAACAGCAGAGGGATTTCCTTTTTTTGTTTTTTGCCTTGGAAGGTGGGGAAGGTGGAGCATTCTGGGTAGGAAAACTTTGGGGGATCCTTGCAAGCCACACATCCCTGGACTCACCTGGGTGTCTAGTTTTCAGAAATGTCTGGGTTTGGTAGGGTTCCCTAGATGGCCACCGAGTACGAGACCAAAAACGCATGTGACCCCCTTGCAAAACCAGTTAGTTTTGTGATAGATCATTTTGATGTCTCCAGAATACGTTTTAGGACCTTGCCTGTCATAGGTCTTTGGCCCACCCACACTAGTGAGATACCATTTTTATCTGGAGACCTGGGGGAACGCTGGGTGGTAGGACATTTGTGTCAGCCTGGTGATCCCACATTTTTCCCACCCAGAAATGTGAGAAAAATTTGATTTTTCAGTTTAATTTGAGGTTTGCAGGGGATTCTGGGTAGGAAAAGGTTGGGGGATCTACGCAAGTCACACCTCCCTATACTCCCCCAGATGTCTAGTTTTGAGAAATATCTGGGATTGGTAGGTTTCCCTAGATGGCCGCTGAGCCCGAGATCTAAACGCAGGTGACGCCCTCGCAAAAATATGTCTTTTTGTAATCAATAATTTTGAAGTCTCCACAGTACATTTTGGACCTTTTCGTGTCACGGGCACTAGGCCTACTCACAAAAGTGAGGTACCATTTTTATCGGGAGACTTTGGGAAATACTGGGTTGGTGGACGTTTGTTGTTCCCCTTAGATTCCAGAAATTTCCATCACAGAAATGTGAGGAAAATGGTTTTTTTCCCCCCCAATGTTTGAGGTTTGCAAGGGATTCTGGGTAACAGAACCTAGTGAGAGCCACACAAGTTATTCCATACTGAATTCCCCTGGGTGTCTAGTTTTCAAAAATGTATAGGTTTGCCAGGTTTCCTTAGGTGCCGGCAGAGCTAGGGTCCAAAATCCACAACTAGGCACATTGCGAAAAAAGGGTCCGTTCTCACTGGAAAAATATGATGTGTCCACGTTGTGTTTTGGGCCGTTTCCTGTTGTGGGTACTAGGCCTACCCAGACAAGTGTGGTACCATTTGTATTGGAAGACTTTGTGGAACGCTGGGTGGCTGAAAGTTTGTGGCTCCCCACAGATTCTAGAACTTTCCATCACAGAAATGTGAGGAAAATATGTTTTTTTTAACAAAGTTTGAGGTTTACAAGGGATTCTGGGTAACAGAACCTGGTGAGTGCCACACAAGTCACCCAATCCTGGATTCCCCTGGTTGTCTAGTTTTCAAAAATGTATAGGTTTGCTAGGTTTCCATAGGTGCCGGCTGAGCTAGGGTCCAAAATCCACAGCTAGGCATATTGCAAAAAAGGGTCATTATTCACTGGAAAAATATGATGTGCCCACGTTGCGGGTTGGGCCGTTTCCTGTCACAGGCACTAGGCCTACCCACACAAGTGCGGTAGCATCTTTATTGGGAGACTTAGGGGAGCACAGAATAGTAGAGCAAGTGTTATTACCAATTGACTTTCTTTGCATTTCTGGCTTCCAAATGTAAGACAATTTGTAAAAAATAAGTCATTTTAAAAAATGACCTTAAATTCACATGCTTGTATGGGTATCCACAATTTTAGAGATGTGCAAATAACCACTGCCTCTAAACTCTATATTTTGTCCCCATTTCGGAAATATATAGGTTTCCTTGGCACCTATTTTTTACTCTTTATATTTTACCAAATGAATTGCTAAATACCCAGTACACAAAGAAAAATCATTGCAAGACACATCTCAGTTATGTGCTCTGAATTCCTTGGGTTCTTGGTGAACTTACAAGTCCTATATATCCCCGCAACCAGAAGGGTCCAGCAGAAGTAACGGTATATTGCTTTGAAAAATCTGTCATACTTAGAAGAAGTTACAGGTGAAAACTTTGGCACAAATGGCTGTTTTTTTCAACTCAATTTCAATATCTTTTATTTTCAGCTGTTAGTTTTTATTAAAAAAAAACCTTGAAGGATCTACACAAATGACCCATTGCTAAATTATACCACTAACTGGAAGGAGGTTTAAAGCACAAAAAATAGGCTATGTACCAGTAAAATGCCAAAACTGTGTAGTAAATTTTGGTTTTCTGACAAAAGTCTGCCTGTCCCTGAAAGCTGAAAAGATGGTAATTTCAGCACCACAAACCCTTTGTTGATAAGGTTTGCAGGGAAAAAAAATGCCCGCTTTCTTCTGCTGCACTTTTTTCCCATTTAAAAAAAATTTCTGGGTCTCCTCCAGGGAAATCCACAAAGCCTGGGTGTTGGAAAAAAAGGACGAAATTTGACGTGGATACTTTATGAGGACAAAAGGTTACAGGGGCCTAAGCACGAACTACCCCAAATAGTCAAAAAGGCTTAGCACGGGGTGGGGGGGTGAGGAAAAAGCAGAGCAGCGAAGTGGTTAATATTTCATATACTTTGAATATTAAAATGATGTTATTATATGTTCAAATTATATAATAATGTATTAATTACACACACACACATATATATGTTCAAACTAAATAAAATGAATATATATTTATGTTAAAAGTTCACTGCTGTAATTTATTTTAACATTATTCCCTATGGGTTGTTATTTTAAGTACCTGGATCCATTATTTTCTATGGGAGTGTGTTACAGTACCTGTGAGTGGCCATTTGTGGTGCTGAACATACTCCAAAGCTGGGTTGGAGTACATTTATGTCTGTTTTTTGTGAGCTTTTTGGCTGTACTTTAGCAGTGAAATAGCAATAAGATTACTCTTTTTTTTGTTCTTTTTATTTAACATTAGCTCAGAACTACTTTCCATGTATATTTTACAAGCTAGTATACACATTGTTTCATACATTACATTCATTGTTTGGTACACTCATTTCCAACTTTCCTTATCTCCCCCCTTCTTGTCAAAGGCCCCTGGATGCCATCCATTGTCCCCAAACCTTGTCCCATTTTCTCGGACATCATCTTGCTTTATATGTAGTTTTCTCAGCTCCGGCACACCAGTCTAGACCCACCTCCCATTCCTTTAGGTCCGGGGTTCACTCGCCCCCCACTTCCTGGCTAAGTTCCTTTTTGCCACCATTGCGGCTACTTTAAGCCATATTGTTGTATACTTAGGCCACTTAACTTCTCCTGTCACACATAAATAGCAGCCAACGTGGTTCCACCGGGATCTCTAACTCGGTGACCTCAGACATAACCCCTGTCACCCCCCTCCAGAAATCGTGGATAAAGCCACAGTCCCATAAGATATAAAAGAAGGAGCCTATTTCCCCACATCCCCTCATACAGAATTTGGATATACCATGGCCCAATCGGAATAGTAATGTTCTTGAGGCATACGATCTATGGAGTATACATAGTTGGATGAGACAGATGTGGGCCCTTAGAGCTACTTATCTTAGACTCTGTACTGCCTCCTCCCAATCATCATCCACCAGGAGACCTAGTTCCGGTTCCCACGCCCCCCTCAGGGGGTCTATTAGGTTGGATGAATTATACATTATTTTCTTGGGTGTTAGTGAGGTGGCCTTTGTTATCATTGGATCTATTAATAATCTGTCTTCCAGGGGGGAGTAATCTGGGAGAGTCTCACCTTCTTTGATGTGTTGGTGTAGAGCGTGACTTAATTGTATGTACTTGAATCTTTCTGTATCTGCGATCTCATATTCAGATTTTAGGTCCTCGAAAGTAAGCCGAGCCCGGCCCCTCCATATGTCTCCTAGACTGTCTAGTCCCAGTACTTCCCTCTTTTGAAAGCCCTTCAGCGCCCCTACTTCCTTTAGTTGATCACTGTTGGGGTCTTCCCCGTCAATTTCCCTTCCCAGCCTATGTGTTTAGTTGTTTCCCGCCAAGCTCGCACTACCGTTTGCATGTACGCTGGGAGCTGTCTCTCTTTCTTTCTGCGGTAAAGTGCTGCTAGGTACCCTCTTTCACCCATAGCCCAATTATCTGCTCTGAAGGCGAGATCACTTCGATCAGTGAATGCCCAGTCATTCACTACTATCAGTTGTGAGGCCCAGTAATATTTCCGGAGACCTGGGACCCGGAACCCTCCATCATAGAGCCCTCGTTGAAGCTTCCCAAGAGCTATTCTGGAGCCACCTCCATCCCATAGGGGCTTTCGCAGCTCACTGTCTATGGCCTGGAACACTGTCTAGGGTATTTTCTATGGTGTATTTTGTAAGACGTATAATAGTCTGGGTAGCGTTATCATTTTGAAAATTACCGCCCTACCCATCAAGGACACCGGTAGTTTCCTCCAGTGTTCTACGTCACTCTTTAGTTGCTGGATTTGGGGGTAGAGATTATCTGATAAAAAACTCTCCTCCCCTTTAGATATCCAAATACCCAGATATTTGAATTTCGTTTTTACTACTAAAGGTGTTGTGTCCGTCAGTCTTTGCAGGATGTCTCCTCCCAAGGGGAAGATAAGGGATTTGTCCCAGTTTATTGTGTACCCCAAGTAACTGCCCAATAGTTGGAATATGTGGAGTACACTGTGAACTGACCTGTATGGGTTAACCAAGTACAGGAGAATATCATCAGCATATAGGGATATTCTGTCCTCCCAGTTACCTCCTCCCTGAACGCCCGATATTATTGGGTCATTTCGTACACAAGCTGCCAAAGGCTCTAATGCCAGGGCGAAAATCATTGTCGAGAGCGGGCAGCCTTGCCTGGTGCCTTTTCTGAGTGGGAAGGATCGGGATACCTCTCCATTTACCCTCACCCTAGCTTGTGGGTCTTGATATAGAAGTTTTACCCAGGCGCAGAAGATGGGACTGAAGCCTAGTCTAGTCAGAGTTGTGAATATGAACTTCCATTCAATACTATCAAACGCCATTTAGGCATCTAGTGAGAGAATAACCGCTCCTTCAGTTTGTGTCGTTTTTGCCCAGTCTTGTACTCCATATAGTCTCCTAAAGTTAAGCCGCGTGCCCCTTTGGGGCATGAACCCCGACTGGTCCGGGTGTACCAGTGTGGATACCACCGTCCTCAATCTGTTAGCTAGTGCCTTTGCGAGCACTTTTGCCTCTGTATTCAACAGGGATATCGGCCTATATGACTCCCAGTCGACCAGGGATTTTCCTTTTTTGGGGATCACCCCAATTGTGGCTGTACGTTGGTCAAGGGGGAGCTCTCCTTTTTCCCTGGACTCCTGGAACATATTTAATAAATGGGGGGCAATTTTACTAGCTACACTCTTATACAGCTCCACTGGTAGCCCACTTGGGCCGGCCGCTTTTCCGGATTGTAAGTCTGCTAGAGCGCTCACTATCTTTTCCTCCTTGAGGTCTAGTTCTAATGCTTGTCTATCCTCTGTCGACAAAATGGGGAGATTAATCTCTTGCAATAGTTCGGCACAGTCCACTGTGGACCGGTTCAAGGAGGAAGTATAGAGTGTTTTATAATATTCGGTGAATGTCTCTGCTATTTCTTTACTTGTTCGGCGAATTTCCCCCCCTGGGGTGTGTATTTCCAGGACCCAGCTTCTTTCTCTATCTCTGCGCCCCAGCCATGCTATCATTTTGTTTGCTTTCTCTCCTACGTCATATAATTTCCTCTGCGTGGCTAGTGCTTGTGCTCGTGCCAGCTGCTCCCCCAAGGTTTTAAATTCCTGTCGCTTGAGTCAGAGTTTTTGTGTCTTAGACTCATCAGCCTCACTCTTTTCCCTGATTTCTTTCTCCAACCGGCTTATCTCTTTTTCGAGTTCCTCTAGTTCTCTAACCTGTTCTTTTTTATGTATACCGATTTGTGCTCGGGCATACCCTCTGATCACCATTTTGTATGCCTCCCACAAAGTGGAGGCTGACTCCACTGAATCAGTGTTCTCCTGAAAGTATTGTGTAGTTCGAGAGTCTTTATATATGATGGCTGTTACCAGGAGTCACACACAATTCGTCAGGACCCAATTTGGGCTGTGGCACATACCAAATCGGCGGTTTCACCCAGAGGCCACCTGTTCTAAGGTAAGTATTCACGTGTGTGATTGGTTTGTGCCCTCTGAATCTTATGAATTTGCAGGGTGAATATATCCCAAAATTTCGTTTTGGACGTAATATATACATGAAGTCGAGTACTCGGTTATAGTAGTCTTTTTTTATTAGAAGACATGTGCAAAAGCAAGGAACAGCCAACACGTGTTTCGCCCAGGGGCCAGCAGGCCAGGGCTTTCTCAAGGCAGAGTATCTTATGTTATTAGGTTGTTGTTCAAATCAGAATATCTTATGTTATTAGGTTGTTGTTCAAATTAAAAAAGAAACGTTGTTCCGGCAGATTGCGGCTTCTGCGCGTCTGGAAATCCCTGCCGTCCGTATTGGGTAGTTCGAGTCTGCACTATTTGCACAAACCGTTTATTCCGAAAGTGCCTTGGATCTATTCTCAGGGGTAATATATTACTTTTTTCTGGTCCCTGTAACTGTACTTCTACCGGGGAGTGATCTGAGATGGCTCGTGTTTTGTGTGTAGCCCCTCGGAACTACCCTGCCTGTGTCTTAAGCGTAAAAAAATAATTGAGTCGAGACTGACTCTTATGTACTGGTGAGGTGTAGGTGTACTGTCGACTCGTCGGGTTGTGGGCCCGCCACAAATCTGTCATCCCCATTGCTGCTATAAAGCTCTCTTGTGGTTCTTTGCCGGTTTTCACCATGGCCCCTGATTGTTTGTCCAGTTGCGGGTCCATGACTGCATTCATATCATCCCCAATAATGGTTATGCCCATAGGCATTTCGAGTATGGTATGCCCTAATGCTGGGAGGGTGTCGCTACGCAGCCTTGGCGGCACATATACTGAACATAGATTGAGTGTTTTGCCCTCCCATGTACCCGTCAGTGCTGCATATCTCTCCCACTTGTCATGCCAGCACCTGCTCACTGTAAGCGGGACAGACGTCTTAATCAGAATCCCGGCACCCCTAGATCCCGATAATTAGCCCACCTGTACTTGGAGTGTGTATCCATATCGGTCTAGTGCTTTGCAGTGATTGCCTTTTAAGTGGGTCTCTTGGAGCAAAACTAAGTCTGGAGCATGGCGACGCAGGTACTGTAGTACCAGAGTGCGTTTTACCTTACTACCCATTCCATTGACATTCCATGTCAAGATTTTCAGTGACATTGTATATTAGTCTTTGTGTTGTTGTTTGGGACTGTCGATTTACTGAGCCTATTACCCAAAGCATTCACCCATTCACGATTCTGTGTGTTACCGTGGGGGACAATTCCTCTCTCCCTTGATTTGTACCAATCTTCACACCGATGGATTTGCGTCGGAGGTGTCTGAGCTCGCTACCAACTGTTATTACATAACCCCTCCCAACACGGCGCCTTTCAAACCCTATAACTTGTACCCCCCACCCTGCTTCCCTGCTTGGCAAGTCTAGAACCACCCGCCACCCCAACTTGCAGAGAGCCTGTCGCCCCATATAAACTTGCATTTCACTAGGGTAGGTTGGAGTCGCCCAGCTGCCCCAATCTCGACAGTGCACTCAGCCCATCTTGATCTAATGCTATCCTTATTTTGCATAATGTCAATGGTACAGGAAGTCACCCCCCAACCCCTGGAATTTTCTCACCACAACCATCGAGGCGGAGTCTCTGCTACATAGTCTATACATCTTCTAAGCCCTTTCTGAGTACGTCTGGTGTCTCGTGTCATCGTGTATTGTCCAACGCCTCCGGTCCTATTCTAGCAATAATATTACTCTTATGTAGGTCGGGTGTTTTGTGTTTGCATATCCTCCCATAATTCCCTCCTTCCCCTACTAAAACAGCTTTCATTTATGTGTACGTACTCCTGATTTACGCGCCACTTCCGCAGTCCCTCCTACATTTACTACTAAAACATAGACCTACATGTGTCGAGATTTGCACACTTGTGGCGGAGATCTCTGCATTGAAAAGATAGGAGAGTGCAAGATCTATGCATAAAGTCTGTGCATTGCATTTGTAGTACCTAAGTAGTACTTATGTAGTAGTACTAAATGTATTATAAAATGCAGTTTTTGAATAGGGCCCTTTCTGTATTACTTGGATATATAACCTTCGCAGGAATGCCATTCAAAACGGAAAAGTTAGTCTCCCCACTTTTAAGCTCCGTTTTCCATCCAAAATCCAGCCCAGTGGAAATGAGGAACCATCACTTCTTTCTGATATTGAACATCTGGTCCTCCTCCTCCTTCTACGGCTGGAGAAGCATTTCTGAGAGCACTCTGTATGAAAGGCTTCAGTCACTTGGGCCTCCTTGTGGTATCTCAGTATCAAAAGGCAGGCTTCTACTTTCGTCCTTTGTCATGCCATCTCTTCATGTCCCTTCTTAAATGGCCCATCCTTCCTACGTGCCCTGTGATTGCTCACAACAGTGGCCCTGCATTTAAAAGTTGCTGTATTGTTTCCTGCCAGCACACATTTTCACACTTAATTGAGATGGTAAATATTGCCACTGGCGAGACGAGAAAGTCAAAAGAATTACTGTACCCCTGCAAAGGTTTCAGACAGCACAAAGTATAATTTCTAAATATTACCTTTCCCCTACAGTTTTTAAAAATCTACCTACACCACCGATCTTTAAAAAATGATTTTGAATCAATTTCCTAGTGTTTTCCTGGCCAAAATTGTAAAAATAGAGTATTCACAATCAAGCCTACAGTACAGTGGCAAACAGCATTTGGTAGCTAGTCACGGTAGGAACATAAAATTCTTTAATTATTAGTATGTGTTACTTTTATATATTAATCACCTAATCCTATGGGTTTACAGGGCACACTTGGGGTTAACTTTTCTGCATGGCAGAACACCTTTCTCTGACGTGATACTGTGGCGTGGAAACTGCAGCCAACCAAGCCACAATGGTGTCCCTGGAGCCATACATCTTTAGTCATAGATGTGTACGGTGTAAATATACACTGCTGCAACGTGTGACATTTAACTTCCACAAAACTGGTGTATTTCCTACACTTGCTTAAAATGGTCTTTCTGTGAAGTTAAGTAAGCCAATTGAGGTGTAATGAATTTTACCTTGTGTTTACAGGTACAGAGCAAATGCACTGTGAGACTGAATGACTCAATGATGAGGGTCCTATTACCAGCAAAAATCATTCCAATTAAATGCAAAACATTTAGGGAGAGTTTGCAGTAAAAACAACAGTGCTACTGTACTAAATCCAGCGAACAATCCACTGACTGATTTTCTTCTATAATAAGGATATACGGTGTAAGAAGTTCCACGGATGGATCCTTCTTTAGATTTAGCACAGGAGCTAGAAACTGAAATATTTTCCATTAACTCCCAATACCAAAAAGCCCTGTTTATTGCTTGAGATATTAACCTGAATGTGCAGCAAATTTCTATGCTCTAACATCGCCGTGTAAGCAAAATGTCTTACTCTCCTCACTTCCTGTCAGCTCACAATTTTTCCGGCACAGTCTCTGAATCACTCTTGAGGGGAGTGATGTATGTGGAGGCTTACTGTTGGAAACTTTCTGAATTTCCATTGTACTCAAGTTAAAATGCCAAGTCCTTTACTGCTATATCACACGAATAAACAAACCACAGAAAGTCATCAAGGTTAAGTTAACACAAGGATTGTTGCATTATTTTCTTTAAGCAGACAGCACTTGAAACCTTGGAGCAGCATTTAGTGAATGTCAAATCTGATATTCCTCAGAAGAATACTCCTGTTGGTGAGGGCGTGGGCACAGGAATGAAGAAGCCTAAGCAAAAGGTAAAATTAAATTTGTCCTCGTGCAGAGAAGTATCAATGCAAGTGTTTCAGGAGCTCATATAAACTACGATTTATAATTAAAATCTTGTTGCAGCTTGAAATGTTCATTGTCATCCCTTTTAGTTTGCCCAGATGATTATCTTTCCATAATATACATGAGATTATATAATTAATGAAAGCTAACATATGTATCTGCTATGTAAATCGTTGTTTATTTCTTGTTTTTTGCATCAAACAAAAGTTATCTGGTAATTTGAGGCTTACTCTGCCTGATCTAGGAGTTGATGTCTCTCAGAACAATCTTGTGAATAATTTGGTTCAGTGGTTCTTAACCGTTAGACTTCTGTGGACCTCCTCTGAATCATACTAGAAGCTAGTACCCCCACCTAAGCAATGTCTATGATTTGAACCTCAAAACAATACAAAAAATACAGAAACAAATGTACACCAAATAAATACACATATTATGGAATATTGTATTTAATTCTCACACAAAAGAAAAATGAAAAATTCAAAAGTTACATTTTAATGGGAACGCTGGAGCTTTTCAAAATGTAGTTTTATATCTAAAACACTAAGCGATATGCTAGACTATAACATATCACTCTTTTTTGCTCCTAATGCATGTTCTCTTTTTGTCTGCATATAAGAGAGCTGCTTCAATGTATGCTTCCAGTTAGCTTTTGTAGATTCCATTTGTTGTACTTGTGCTTCCACCACAAATGAAGCTAAGGATACCAACTTAATTATTAGCTTCCAATTTCAAATTCTTTCACATTTACAAAGTGTTTTAAACTTTAAATTTTCAATTTTGCTTTTTAGGTCTCGCCTGGCGTGGCAGCGCATGCGCTGCTTGCCCGGCGAGATATATTGTAAACGAGGACTTTGAGAAGGGGGCTTGAAGCCCCGCCCCTCATTTCCATTGGCTGGCGTCACCGTTTATGCTAAACGGTGGCCTGCCATTGGAAATTAGGGTTTTCTGTAGACGCCCTTTCCCATCCGAGCCGGACTTGGTGGCCTGCTTTGCGTCTGTCGCAAAGCACTTTCTTATCTTTATGGGGCCATCAATCAATCAATCAATCACAGAATTTGTAGAGCGCACTACTTACCCGCGAGGGTCTCAAGGCGCTGGGGAGAGGGAAGGGGGTGCTGCTACTGGTCGAACAGCCAGGTCTTGAGTAGCCTCCTGAAGGTCAGCAGGTCTTGGGTCTGTCGTAGGCTTAGTGGAAGGGTGTTCCAGGTCTTGGCGGCGAGGTGTGAGAAGGATCTGCCGCCGGTGGTTGTTCTTCGAATGCGAGGGACGGTGGCGAGGGAGAGGTCGGCGGAGCGGAGCTGGCGGTTGGGGACGTAGAAGAAGAGTCGTCTGTTGAGGTAGGCTGGGCCAGTTTTGTGGAGTGCCTTGTGTGCGTGGATGAGGAGTTTGAAGGTGATCCTCCTGTCGACGGGGAGCCAGTGCAGGTTCCTCAAGTGGGGGGTGATGTGGCTGTGGCGTGGTACGTCGAGGATCAGGCGCGCGGAGGCGTTTTGTATGCATTGCAGTCGCTTGATGAGCTTGGCCAAGGCTCCCGCGTAGAGGGCGTTCCCATAGTCAAGTCTGCTACTGACGAGGGCCTGGGTGACTGTTCTTCTTGTGTCTGTCGGGATCCACCTGTAGATCTTGCGAAGCATGCGGAGGGTGTTGAAGCAGGAGGAGGAGACTGCGTTGACTTGCTTGGCCATGGAGAGCGTTGAGTCGAGGATGACTCCCAGGTTGCGTGCGTGGTCGGTGGGTGTCGGGGCTGCTCCCAGCGTCGTTGGCCACCAGGAGTCGTCCCAGGCTGAGGGGTTGGAGCCGAGGATGAGGACCTCCGTCTTGTCCGTGTTCAGCTTTAGTCGGCTGATCTTCATCCAATTGGCGACGGTCTTCATTCCTTCATGGAGATTGGCTTTGGCGGCGAGGGGGTCCTTGGTGAGGAGAGGATCAGTTGAGTGTCGTCGGCGTAGGAGATAATGTTGAGGTCGTGCTGTCTGGCGATGCGTGCGAGCGGGGCCATGTAGATGTTGAACAGTGTTGGGCTGAGGGAAGATCCCTGGGGTACGCCGCAAATGATCTCGGAGGCTTCGGATCGGAAAGGTGGGAGGCGGACTCTCTGGGTTCTGCCGTCGAGGAAGGAGGTGGTCCATTCCAGGGCCTTGTCTCGGATCCCTGCGTCGTGGAGGCGTGCGCGTAGAGTGCGGTGGCAGACAGTGTCGAAGGCGGCGGAGAGGTCCAGCAGGATGAGGGCTGCGGTCTCACCATTGTCCAGCAGGATCCTGATGTCGTCGGTGGCGGCGATGAGGGCAGTCTCAGTGCTGTGGTTGCTGCGGAACCCTGATTGGGATGGGTCCAGGATGCTGTTTTCTTCGAGGTATCGGGTTAGCTGTTTGTTGACGATCTTCTCGATGGCCTTGTCGAAGTTCTTGAGGTCTCTCGGGTCCGCCTTGGGTTTTTTGAGTACGGCGTTGATCTCTGCGTGTTTCCAGCTCTCTGGGAAGGTCGCGGTCTCGAAGGAGAGATTGATGACGTTGCACAGGTGGGGTGCGATGGAGCTGCTGGCTTTGTTGAAGATGTGGTGAGGGAAAGGGTCTGACGGGGAGCCGGAGTGTATTGTGCTCATGGTCTTGATGGTGTCCTCGATGTTCACGCTGGCCCAGGCTGGCAGGGGGTCGTGGTCGATGGTGTGTGGCGGGTCTGGTGCATCGATCTTAGTTGGGGCTGTCTGGGTGTTGAAGCTGTCGTGGATGTCGGCGATCTTGCGGTGAAAGAAGGTGGCGAGGGAATCGCACAGGGGTTGCGACGGCGGGATGTCGTTGGTGTTGGAGCTGGGATTGGAGAGTTCCTTCACTATGTTGAAAAGCTCCTTGCTGTTGTGTGCGTTGTTGTCGAGGCGGTCTTTGAAGGAGGGCCATGTGTTTATAATTTGAAACACATTTGAAACACATGGCCCCATAAAGACAAGAGATCCCCATGCTTCGGCTGCAACGCAGTCCTCTTTCACTTTCGGGACCGCGCTTGTTTCAACCAGTGCCCGTGTACTCGTCATCGGCCCTCAACCACCAGTACTCCTGCCTACGAGCCTTCTAGAACACTGATTCTGACAAACGGAGTGTAAGGTAGAAGAAACTTTTGTCTGATGCTACCCTCTCTTGTCTGATGCTACCCTCTCTTGTATGATGCTACCCTCTCTTGTCTGATGCTACCCTCTCTTGTATGATGCTACCCTCTCTTGTATGATGCTAACCTCTCTTGTCCGATGCTACCCTCTCTTGTCTGATGCTACCCTCTCTTGTATGATGCTACCCTCTCTTGTCAACCACCAGTACTCCTGCCTACGAGCCTTCTAGAACACTGATTCTGACAAGCGGAGTGTAAGGTAGAAGAAACTTTTGTCTGATGCTACCCTCTCTTGTCTGATGCTACCCTCTCTTGTATGATGCTACCCTCTCTTGTCTGATGCTACCCTCTCTTGTATGATGCTACCCTCTCTTGTATGATGCTAACCTCTCTTGTCCGATGCTACCCTCTCTTGTCTGATGCTACCCTCTCTTGTATGATGCTACCCTCTCTTGTCTGATGCTACCCTCTCTTGTCTGATGCTACCCTCTCTTGTCTGATGCTACCCTCTCTTGTATGATGCTACCCTCTCTTGTCTGATGCGACCCTCTCTTGTCTGATGCTACCCTGTCCGATGCTACCCTCTCTTGTCTGATGCTACCCTGTCCGATGCTACCCTCTCTTGTCTGATGCTATTGTCTGATGCTACCCTCTCTTGTCCGATGCTGCCCTCTCTTCGATGTTGTCCTCTCTTGTCCAATGCTACCCTCTCCGATGCTACCCTCTCTTTTCTAATGCTTCCCTCTCTTGTCCGATACTGCTTTGTCTCTTGCCCAATGCTACCCTCTCTTCTCCAGTGCTACCCTCTCGTCTGCTGCTAACCTGTCCGATGCTACCCTCTCTTGTCTGATGCTACCCTCTCTTGTCTGATGCTACCCTCTCTTGTCAGATGCTATCCTCTCTTGTCTGATGCTACCCTGTCCGATGCTACCCACTCTTGTCTGATGCAACCCTCTCCTGTCTGATGCTACCCTCTCTTGTCTGGTGCTACCCTCTTGTCTGATGCTACCCTGTCTGATGCTACCCTCTCTTGTCTGATGCTACCCTGTCCGATGCTACTCTCTTGTCTGATGCTACCCTCTCTTGTCTGATGCTACCCGCTCTTGTCTGATGCTACCCTTTCTTATCTGATGCTACCCTGTCCGATGCTACCCTCTCTTGTCTGATGCTACCCTCTCTTGTCTGATGCTACCCTGTCCGATGCTACCCTCTCTTGTCTGATGCTACCCTCTCTTGTCTGATGCTACCCTCTCTTGTCTGATGCTACCCTCTTGTCTGATGCTACCCTGTCCGATGCTACCCTCTCTTGTCTGATGCTACCCTGTCCGATGCTACGCTCTCTTGACTGATGCTACCCTCTCTTGTCTGATACTACCCTCTCTTGTCTGATGCTACCCTCTCTTGTCTGATGCTACCCTCTCTTGTCTGATGATACCCTCTCTTGTATGATGCTACCCTGTCCGATGCTACCCTCTCTTGTCCGATGCTACCCTCTCTTGTCTGATGCTACCCTGTCCGATGCTACCCTCTCTTGTCTGATGCTACCCTCTCTTGTCTGATGCTACCCTCTTGTCTGATGCTACCCTGTCCGATGCTACCCTCTCTTGTCTGATGCTACCCTGTCCGATGCTACTCTCTCTTGTCTGATGCTACCCTCTCTTGTCTGATGCTACCCTCTCTTGTCTGATGCTACCCTCTCTTGTCTGATGCTACCCTGTCCGATGCTACCCTCTCTTGTCTGATGCTACCCTCTCTTGTCTGATGCTACCCTGTCTGATGCTACCCTCTCTTGTCTGATGCTACCCTCTTGTCTGATGCTACCCTGTCCGATGCTACCCTCTCTTGTCTGATGCTACCCTGTCCGATGCTACCCTGTCCGATGCTACCCTCTCTTGTCTGATGCTACCCTCTCTTGTCTGATGCTACCCTCTCTTGTCTGATGCTACCCTCTTGTCTGATGCTGCCCTGTCCGATGCTACCCTCTCTTGTCTGATGCTACCCTGTCCGATGCTACGCTCTCTTGTCTGATGCTACCCTCTCTTGTCTGATACTACCCTCTCTTGTCTGATGCTACCCTCTCTTGTCTGATGCTACCCTCTCTTGTCTGATGATACCCTCTCTTGTATGATGCTACCCTGTCCGATGCTACCCTCTCTTGTCCGATGCTACCCTCTCTTGTCTGATGCTACCCTGTCCGATGCTACCCTCTCTTGTCTGATGCTACCCTCTCTTGTCTGATGCTACCCTCTCTTGTCTGATGCTACCCTCTTGTCTGATGCTACCCTGTCCGATGCTACTCTCTCTTGTCTGATGCTACCCTCTCTTGTCTGATGCTACCCTCTCTTGTCTGATGCTACCCTCTCTTGTCTGATGCTACCCTGTCCGATGCTACCCTCTCTTGTCTGATGCTACCCTCTCTTGTCTGATGCTACCCTGTCTGATGCTACCCTCTCTTGACTGATGCTACCCTCTCTTGTCTGATGCTACCCTCTCTTGTCTAATGCTACCCTCTTGTTTGATGCTACCCTTTCCGATGCTACCCTCTCTTGTCTGATGCTACCCTGTCCGATGCTACCCTGTCTGATGCTACCCTCTCTTGTCTGATGCTACCCTCTCTTGTCTGATGCTACCCTCTCTTGTCTGATGCTACCCTCTTGTCTGATGCTACCCTGTCCGATGCTACCCTCTCTTGTCTGATGCTACCCTGTCCGATGCTACGCTCTCTTGTCTGATGCTACCCTCTCTTGTCTGATACTACCCTCTCTTGTCTGATGCTACCTCTCTTGTCTGATGCTACCCTCTCTTGTCTGATGATACCCTCTCTTGTATGATGCTACCCTGTCCGATGCTACCCTCTCTTGTCTGATGCTACCCTGTCCGATGCTACCCTCTCTTTGTCTGATGCTACCCTCTCTTGTCTGATGCTACCTCTCTTGTCTGATGCTACCCTCTTGTCTGATGCTACCCTGTCCGATGCTACCCTCTCTTGTCTGATGCTACCCTGTCCGATGCTACTCTCTTGTCTGATGCTACCCTCTCTTGTCTGATGCTACCCTCTCTTGTCTGATGCTACCCTCTCTTGTCTGATGCTACCCTCTCTTGTCTGATGCTACCCTCTATTGTCTGATGCTACCCTCTCTTGTTTGATGCTACCCTCTTGTCTGATAATAACCTGTCCAATGCTACCCTCTCTTGTCTGATGCTACCCTGTCTGATGCTACCCTCTCTTGTCTGATGCTACCCTCTCTTGTCTGATGCTACCCTCCCTTGTCTGATGCTACCCTCTCTTGTCTGATGCTACCCTCTCTTGTCTGATGCTACCCTCTCTTGTTTGATGCTACCCTCTTGTCTGATAATAACCTGTCCAATGCTACCCTCTCTTGTCTGATGCTACCCTGTCTGATGCTACCCTCTCTTGTCTGATGCTACCCTCTCTTGTCTGATGCTACCCTCTCTTGTATGATGCTACCCTGTCCGATGCTACCCTCTCTTGTCTGATGCTACCCTCTCTTGTCTGATGCTACCCTCTCTTGTCTGATACTACCCTCTCTTGCCCGATGCTACCCTCTCTTTTCCGATGCTACCTCTCTTATCTGATGCTATCCTCTCTTGTCTGATGCTACCCTCTCCAATGCTACCCTCTCTTGTCTGATGCTACCCTCTCTTGTCCGATGCTACCTTCTCTTGTCCGATGCTGCCCTCTCTTCGATGTTGCCCTCTCTTGTCCAATGCTACCCTCTCCGATACTACTCTCTCTTTTCTAATGCTTCCCTCTCTTGTCTGATACTGCTTTCTCTCTTGCCCAATGCTACCCTCTCTTGTCCAGTGCTATCCTCTCTTGTCTGATGCTACCCTGTCCGATGCTACCCTCTCTTGTCTGATGCTACCCTCTCTTGTCTGATGCTACCCTCTCTTGTCTGATGCTACCCTCTCTTGTATGATGCTACCCTCTCTTGTCTGATGCTACCCTGTCCGATGCTACCTTCTCTTGTCTGATGCTACCCTCTCTTGTCTTATGCTACCCTCTCTTGTCTGATGCTACCCTCTTGTCTGATGCTACCCTGTCCGATGCTACCCTCTCTTGTCTGATGCTACCCTGTCCGATGCTACCCTCTCTTGTCTGATGCTACCCACTTGTCTGATGCTACCCTCTCTTGTCTGATGCTACCCTCTCTTGTCTGATGCTACCCTGTCCGATGCTACCCTCTCTTGTCTGATGCTACCATATCTTGTCTGATGCTACCCTCTCTTGTATGATGCTACCCTCTCTTGTCTGATGCTACCCTGTCCGATGCTACCCTCTCTTGTCTGATGCTACCCTCTCTTGTCTGATGCTACCCTCTTGTCTGATGCTACCCTGTCCGATGCTACCCTCTCTTGTCTGATGCTACCCTATCCGATGCTACCCTCTCTGTCTGATGCTACCCTCTCTTGTCTGATGCTACCCTCTGTTGTCTGATGCTACCCTCTCGTGTCTGATGTTACCCTGTCCGATGCTACCCTCTCTTGTCTGATGCTACCCTCTCATCTGATGCTACCCTCTCTTGTCTGATGCTACCCTCTCTTGTCTGATGCTACCCTCTTGTCTGATGCTACCCTGTCCGATGCTACCCTCTCTTGTCCGATGCTACCCTCTCTTGTCCGATGCTACCCTCTCTTGTCTGATGCTACCCTCTCTTATCTGATGCTATCCTCACTTGTCTGATGCTACCCTCTCTTGTCTGATGCTACCCTCTCTTGTCTGATGCTACCTTCTTGTCTAATGCTACCCTGCCCAATGCTACCCTCCCTTGTCTGATGCTACCCTCTGTTGTCTTATGCTACCCTCTCTTGTCTAATGCTACCCTCTTGTCTGATGCTACCCTGTCCGATGCTACCCTCTCTTGTCTGATGCTACCCTGTCCAATGCTACCCTCTTGTCTGATGCAACTCTCTCTTGTCTGATGCTACGCGCTCTTGTCTGATGCTACCCTCTTTTATCTGATGCTACCCTCTTTTGTCTGATGCTACCCTGTCCGATGCTACCCTCTCTTGTCTGATGTTACACTCTCTTGTCTGATGCTACCCTCTTGTTTGATGCTACTCTCTCTTGTCTGATGCTACCCTCTTGTCTGATGCTAGCCTGTCCAATGCTACCGTCTCTTGTCTGATGCTACACTGTCCGATGCTACCCTCTCTTGTCTGATGCTACTCTCTCTTGTCTGATGCTACCCTCTCTTGTCTGATGCTACCCTCTCTTGTCTGATGCTACCCTCTCTTGTATGATGCTACCCTGTCCGATGCTACCCTCTCTTGTCCGATGCTACCCTCTCTTGTCTGATGCTACCCTCTCTTGTCTGATGCTACCCTCTCTTGTCTGATGCTACCCTCTCTTGTCTGACGCTACCCTCTTGTCTGATGCTACCCTGTCCGATGCTACCCTCTCTTGTCTGATGCTACCCTGTCTGATGCTACCCTCTCTTGTCTGATGCTACCCTCTCTTGTCTGATGCTACCCTCTCTTGTCTGATGCTACCCTCTCTTGTCTGATGCTACCCTGTCCGATGCTACCCTCTCTTGTCTGATGTTACCCTCTCTTGTCTGATGCTACCCTGTCTGATGCTACCCTCTCTTGTCTGATGCTACCCTCTCTTGTCTGATGCTACCCTCTTGTCTGATGCTACCCTGTCCGATGCTACCCTCTCTTGTCTGATGCTACCCTGTCCGATGCTACCCTGTCTGATGCTACCCTCTCTTGTCTGATGCTACCCTCTCTTGTCTGATGCTATCCTCTTGTCTGATGCTACCCTGTCCGATGCTACCCTCTCTTGTCTGATGCTACCCTGTCCGATGCTACGCTCTCTTGTCTGATGCTACCCTCTCTTGTCTGATACTACCCTCTCTTGTCTGATGCTACCCTGTCCGATGCTACCCTCTCTTGTCTGATGCTACCCTGTCCGATGCTACTCTCTCTTGTCTGATGCTACCCTCTCTTGTCTGATGCTACCCTCTCTTGTCTGATGCTATCCTCTCTTGTCTGATGCTACCCTCTCTTGTCTGATGCTACCCTCTCTTGTTTGATGCTACCCTCTTGTCTGATAATAACCTGTCCAATGCTACCCTCTCTTGTCTGATGCTACCCTGTCTGATGCTACCCTCTCTTGTCTGATGCTACCCTCTCTTGTCTGATGCTACCCTCCCTTGTCTGATGCTACCCTCTCTTGTCTGATGCTACCCTCTCTTGTCTGATGCTACCCTCTCTTGTTTGATGCTACCCTCTTGTCTGATAATAACCTGTCCAATGCTACCCTCTCTTGTCTGATGCTACCCTGTCTGATGCTACCCTCTCTTGTCTGATGCTACCCTCTCTTGTCTGATGCTACCCTCTCTTGTATGATGCTACCCTGTCCGATGCACCCTCTCTTGTCTGATGCTACCCTCTCTTGTCTGATGCTACCCTCTCTTGTCTGATACTACCCTCTCTTGCCCGATGCTACCCTCTCTTTTCCGATGCTACCCTCTCTTATCTGATGCTATCCTCTCTTGTCTGATGCTACCCTCTCCAATGCTACCCTCTCTTGTCTGATGCTACCCTCTCTTGTCCGATGCTACCTTCTCTTGTCCGATGCTGCCCTCTCTTCGATGTTGCCCTCTCTTGTCCAATGCTACCCTCTCCGATACTACTCTCTCTTTTCTAATGCTTCCCTCTCTTGTCTGATACTGCTTTCTCTCTTGCCCAATGCTACCCTCTCTTGTCCAGTGCTATCCTCTCTTGTCTGATGCTACCCTGTCCGATGCTACCCTCTCTTGTCTGATGCTACCCTCTCTTGTCTGATGCTACCCTCTCTTGTCTGATGCTACCCTCTCTTGTATGATGCTACCCTCTCTTGTCTGATGCTACCCTGTCCGATGCTACCTTCTCTTGTCTGATGCTACCCTCTCTTGTCTGATGCTACCCTCTCTTGTCTGATGCTACCCTCTTGTCTGATGCTACCCTGTCCGATGCTACCCTCTCTTGTCTGATGCTACCCTCTCCGATGCTACCCTCTCTTGTCTGATGCTACCCACTTGTCTGATGCTACCCTCTCTTGTCTGATGCTACCCTCTCTTGTCTGATGCTACCCTGTCCGATGCTACCCTCTCTTGTCTGATGCTACCATATCTTGTCTGATGCTACCCTCTCTTGTATGATGCTACCCTCTCTTGTCTGATGCTACCCTGTCCGATGCTACCCTCTCTTGTCTGATGCTACCCTCTCTTGTCTGATGCTACCCTCTTGTCTGGTGCTACCCTGTCCGATGCTACCCTCTCTTGTCTGATGCTACCCTATCCGATGCTACCCTCTCTTGTCTGATGCTACCCTCTCTTGTCTGATGCTACCCTCTGTTGTCTGATGCTACCCTCTCGTGTCTGATGTTACCCTGTCCGATGCTACCCTCTCTTGTCTGATGCTACCCTCTCATCTGATGCTACCCTCTCTTGTCTGATGCTACCCTCTCTTGTCTGATGCTACCCTCTTGTCTGATGCTACCCTGTCCGATGCTACCCTCTCTTGTCCGATGCTACCCTCTCTTGTCCGATGCTACCCTCTCTTGTCTGATGCTACCCTCTCTTATCTGATGCTATCCTCACTTGTCTGATGCTACCCTCTCTTGTCTGATGCTACCCTCTCTTGTCTGATGCTACCTTCTTGTCTAATGCTACCCTGCCCAATGCTACCCTCCCTTGTCTGATGCTACCCTCTGTTGTCTTATGCTACCCTCTCTTGTCTAATGCTACCCTCTTGTCTGATGCTACCCTGTCCGATGCTACCCTCTCTTGTCTGATGCTACCCTGTCCGATGCTACCCTCTCTTGTCTGATGCAACTCTCTCTTGTCTGATGCTACGCGCTCTTGTCTGATGCTACCCTCTTTTGTCTGATGCTACCCTCTCTTGTCTGATGCTACCCTGTCCGATGCTACCCTCTCTTGTCTGATGTTACACTCTCTTGTCTGATGCTACCCTCTTGTTTGATGCTACTCTCTCTTGTCTGATGCTACCCTCTTGTCTGATGCTAGCCTGTCCAATGCTACCATCTCTTGTCTGATGCTACACTGTCTGATGCTACCCTCTCTTGTCTGATGCTACTCTCTCTTGTCTGATGCTACCCTCTCTTGTCTGATGCTACCCTCTCTTGTCTGATGCTACCCTCTCTTGTATGATGCTACCCTGTCCGATGCTACCCTCTCTTGTCCGATGCTACCCTCTCTTGTCTGATGCTACCCTCTGTTGTCTGATGCTACCCTCTCTTGTCTGATGCTACCCTCTCTTGTCTGACGCTACCCTCTTGTCTGATGCTACCCTGTCCGATGCTACCCTCTCTTGTCTGATGCTACCCTGTCCGATGCTACCCTCTCTTGTCTGATGCTACCCTCTCTTGTCTGATGCTACCCTCTCTTGTCTGATGCTACCCTCTCTTGTCTGATGCTACCCTGTCCGATGCTACCCTCTCTTGTCTGATGTTACCCTCTCTTGTCTGATGCTACCCTGTCTGATGCTACCCTCTCTTGTCTGATGCTACCCTCTCTTGTCTGATGCTACCCTCTTGTCTGATGCTACCCTGTCCGATGCTACCCTCTCTTGTCTGATGCTACCCTGTCCGATGCTACCCTGTCTGATGCTACCCTCTCTTGTCTGATGCTACCCTCTCTTGTCTGATGCTACCCTCTCTTGTCTGATGCTACCCTCTTGTCTGATGCTACCCTGTCCGATGCTACCCTCTCTTGTCTGATGCTACCCTGTCCGATGCTACGCTCTCTTGTCTGATGCTACCCTCTCTTGTCTGATACTACCCTCTCTTGTCTGATGCTACCCTCTCTTGTCTGATGCTACCCTCTCTTGTCTGATGATACCCTCTCTTGTATGATGCTACCCTGTCCGATGCTACCCTCTCTTGTCTGATGCTACCCTGTCCGATGCTACCCTCTCTTTGTCTGATGCTACCCTCTCTTGTCTGATGCTACCCTCTCTTGTCTGATGCTACCCTCTTGTCTGATGCTACCCTGTCCGATGCTACCCTCTCTTGTCTGATGCTACCCTGTCCGATGCTACTCTCTCTTGTCTGATGCTACCCTCTCTTGTCTGATGCTACCCTCTCTTGTCTGATGCTACCCTCTCTTGTCTAATGCTACCCTCTTGTCTGATGCTACCCTGTCCGATGCTACCCTCTCTTGTCTGATGCTACCCTGTCCAATGCTACCCTCTTGTCTGATGCAACTCTCTTGTCTGATGCTACGCGCTCTTGTCTGATGCTACCCTCTTTTATCTGATGCTACCCTCTTTGTCTGATGCTACCCTGTCCGATGCTACCCTCTCTTGTCTGATGTTACACTCTCTTGTCTGATGCTACCCTCTTGTGTGATGCTACTCTCTCTTGTCTGATGCTACCCTCTTGTCTGATGCTAGCCTGTCCAATGCTACCGTCTCTTGTCTGATGCTACACTGTCCGATGCTACCCTCTCTTGTCTGATGCTACTCTCTCTTGTCTGATGCTACCCTCTCTTGTCTGATGCTACCCTCTCTTGTCTGATGCTACCCTCTCTTGTATGATGCTACCCTGTCCGATGCTACCCTCTCTTGTCCGATGCTACCCTCTCTTGTCTGATGCTACCCTCTGTTGTCTGATGCTACCCTCTCTTGTCTGATGCTACCCTCTCTTGTCTGACGCTACCCTCTTGTCTGATGCTACCCTGTCCGATGCTACCCTCTCTTGTCTGATGCTACCCTGTCCGATGCTACCCTCTCTTGTCTGATGCTACCCTCTCTTGTCTGATGCTACCCTCTCTTGTCTGATGCTACCCTCTCTTGTCTGATGCTACCCTGTCCGATGCTACCCTCTCTTGTCTGATGTTACCCTCTCTTGTCTGATGCTACCCTGTCTGATGCTACCCTCTCTTGTCTGATGCTACCCTCTCTTGTCTGATGCTACCCTCTTGTCTGATGCTACCCTGTCCGATGCTACCCTCTCTTGTCTGATGCTACCCTGTCCGATGCTACCCTGTCTGATGCTACCCTCTCTTGTCTGATGCTACCCTCTCTTGTCTGATGCTATCCTCTTGTCTGATGCTACCCTGTCCGATGCTACCCTCTCTTGTCTGATGCTACCCTGTCCGATGCTACGCTCTCTTGTCTGATGCTACCCTCTCTTGTCTGATACTACCCTCTCTTGTCTGATGCTACCCTGTCCGATGCTACCCTCTCTTGTCTGATGCTACCCTGTCCGATGCTACTCTCTCTTGTCTGATGCTACCCTCTCTTGTCTGATGCTACCCTCTCTTGTCTGATGCTATCCTCTCTTGTCTGATGCTACCCTCTCTTGTCTGATGCTACCCTCTCTTGTTTGATGCTACCCTCTTGTCTGATAATAACCTGTCCAATGCTACCCTCTCTTGTCTGATGCTACCCTGTCTGATGCTACCCTCTCTTGTCTGATGCTACCCTCTCTTGTCTGATGCTACCCTCCCTTGTCTGATGCTACCCTCTCTTGTCTGATGCTACCCTCTCTTGTCTGATGCTACCCTCTCTTGTTTGATGCTACCCTCTTGTCTGATAATAACCTGTCCAATGCTACCCTCTCTTGTCTGATGCTACCCTGTCTGATGCTACCCTCTCTTGTCTGATGCTACCCTCTCTTGTCTGATGCTACCTCTCTTGTATGATGCTACCCTGTCCGATGCACCCTCTCTTGTCTGATGCTACCCTCTCTTGTCTGATGCTACCCTCTCTTGTCTGATACTACCCTCTCTTGCCCGATGCTACCCTCTCTTTCCGATGCTACCCTCTCTTATCTGATGCTATCCTCTCTTGTCTGATGCTACCCTCTCCAATGCTACCCTCTCTTGTCTGATGCTACCCTCTCTTGTCCGATGCTACCTTCTCTTGTCCGATGCTGCCCTCTCTTCGATGTTGCCCTCTCTTGTCCAATGCTACCCTCTCCGATACTACTCTCTCTTTTCTAATGCTTCCCTCTCTTGTCTGATACTGCTTTCTCTCTTGCCCAATGCTACCCTCTCTTGTCCAGTGCTATCCTCTCTTGTCTGATGCTACCCTGTCCGATGCTACCCTCTCTTGTCTGATGCTACCCTCTCTTGTCTGATGCTACCCTCTCTTGTATGATGCTACCCTCTCTTGTCTGATGCTACCCTGTCCGATGCTACCTTCTCTTGTCTGATGCTACCCTCTCTTGTCTGATGCTACCCTCTCTTGTCTGATGCTACCCTCTTGTCTGATGCTACCCTGTCCGATGCTACCCTCTCTTGTCTGATGCTACCCTCTCCGATGCTACCCTCTCTTGTCTGATGCTACCCACTTGTCTGATGCTACCCTCTCTTGTCTGATGCTACCCTCTCTTGTCTAATGCTACCCTGTCCGATGCTACCCTCTCTTGTCTGATGCTACCATATCTTGTCTGATGCTACCCTCTCTTGTATGATGCTAAACTCTCTTGTCTGATGCTACCCTGTCCGATGCTACCCTCTCTTGTCTGATGCTACCCTCTCTTGTCTGATGCTACCCTCTTGTCTGATGCTACCCTGTCCGATGCTACCCTCTCTTGTATGATGCTACCCTATCCGATGCTACCCTCTCTTGTCTGATGCTACCCTCTCTTGTCTGATGCTACCCTCTCTTGTCTGATGCTACCCTCTCGTGTCTGATGTTACCCTGTCCGATGCTACCCTCTCTTGTCTGATGCTACCCTCTCATCTGATGCTACCCTCTCTTGTCTGATGCTACCCTCTCTTGTCTGATGCTACCCTCTTGTCTGATGCTACCCTGTCCGATGCTACCCTCTCTTGTCCGATGCTACCCTCTCTTGTCCGATGCTACCCTCTCTTGTCTGATGCTACCCTCTCTTATCTGATGCTATCTTCACTTGTCTGATGCTACCCTCTCTTGTCTGATGCTACCCTCTCTTGTCTGATGCTACCTTCTTGTCTAATGCTACCCTGCCCAATGCTACCCTCCCTTGTCTGATGCTACCCTCTGTTGTCTTATGCTACCCTCTCTTGTCTAATGCTACCCTCTTGTCTGATGCTACCCTGTCCGATGCTACCCTCTCTTGTCTGATGCTACCCTGTCCGATGCTACCCTCTCTTGTCTGATGCAACTCTCTCTTGTCTGATGCTACGCGCTCTTGTCTGATGCTACCCTCTTTGTCTGATGCTACCCTCTCTTGTCTGATGCTACCCTGTCCGATGCTACCCTCTCTTGTCTGATGTTACACTCTCTTGTCTGATGCTACCCTCTTGTTTGATGCTACTCTCTCTTGTCTGATGCTACCCTCTTGTCTGATGCTAGCCTGTCCAATGCTACCATCTCTTGTCTGATGCTACACTGTCCGATGCTACCCTCTCTTGTCTGATGCTACTCTCTCTTGTCTGATGCTACCCTCTCTTGTCTGATGCTACCCTCTCTTGTCTGATGCTACCCTCTCTTGTATGATGCTACCCTGTCCGATGCTACCCTCTCTTGTCCGATGCTACCCTCTCTTGTCTGATGCTACCCTCTGTTGTCTGATGCTACCCTCTCTTGTCTGATGCTACCCTCTCTTGTCTGACGCTACCCTCTTGTCTGATGCTACCCTGTCCGATGCTACCCTCTCTTGTCTGATGCTACCCTGTCCGATGCTACCCTCTCTTGTCTGATGCTACCCTCTCTTGTCTGATGCTACCCTCTCTTGTCTGATGCTACCCTCTCTTGTCTGATGCTACCCTGTCCGATGCTACCCTCTCTTGTCTGATGTTACCCTCTCTTGTCTGATGCTACCCTGTCTGATGCTACCCTCTCTTGTCTGATGCTACCCTCTCTTGTCTGATGCTACCCTCTTGTCTGATGCTACCCTGTCCGATGCTACCCTCTCTTGTCTGATGCTACCCTGTCCGATGCTACCCTGTCTGATGCTACCCTCTCTTGTCTGATGCTACCCTCTCTTGTCTGATGCTACCCTCTCTTGTCTGATGCTACCCTCTTGTCTGATGCTACCCTGTCCGATGCTACCCTCTCTTGTCTGATGCTACCCTGTCCGATGCTACGCTCTCTTGTCTGATGCTACCCTCTCTTGTCTGATACTACCCTCTCTTGTCTGATGCTACCCTCTCTTGTCTGATGCTACCCTCTCTTGTCTGATGATACCCTCTCTTGTATGATGCTACCCTGTCCGATGCTACCCTCTCTTGTCTGATGCTACCCTGTCCGATGCTACCCTCTCTTTGTCTGATGCTACCCTCTCTTGTCTGATGCTACCCTCTCTTGTCTGATGCTACCCTCTTGTCTGATGCTACCCTGTCCGATGCTACCCTCTCTTGTCTGATGCTACCCTGTCCGATGCTACTCTCTCTTGTCTGATGCTACCCTCTCTTGTCTGATGCTACCCTCTCTTGTCTGATGCTACCCTCTCTTGTCTGATGCTACCCTGTCCGATGCTACCCTCTCTTGTCTGATGCTACCCTCTCTTGTCTGATGCTGCCCTGTCTGATGCTACCCTCTCTTGTCTGATGCTACCCTCTCTTGTCTGATGCTACCCTCTTGTCTGATGCTACCCTGTCCGATGCTACCCTCTCTTGTCTGATGCTATCCTGTCCGATGCTACCCTGTCCGATGCTACCCTCTCTTGTCTGATGCTACCCTCTCTTGTCTGATGCTACCCTCTCTTGTATGATGCTACCCTGTCCGATGCTACCCTCTCTTGTCCGATGCTACTCTCTCTTGTCTGATGCTACCCTGTCCGATGCTACCCTCTCTTGTCTGATGCTACCCTCTCTTGTCTGATACTACCCTCTCTTGTCTGATGCTACCCTCTCTTGTCTGATGCTACCCTCTTGTGTGATGTTACCCTGTCCGATGCTACCCTCTCTTCTCTGATGCTACCCTGTCCGATGCTACCCTCTCCTGTCTGATGTTTCCCTCTCTTGTCTGATGCTACCCTCTCTTGTATGATGCTACCCTGTCTGATCCTACCCTCTCTTGTCTGATGCTACCCTCTCTTGTCTGATGCTACCCTCTCTTGCCCGATGCTACCCTCTCTTGTCCGATGCTACCCTCTCTTGTCTGATGCTACCCTCTCTTGTCTGATGCTACCCTCTCCGATGCTACCCTCTCTTGTCCGATGCTACCCTCTCTTGTCCGATGCTGCCCTCTCTTCGATGTTGCCCTCTCTTGTCCAATACTACCCTCTCTGATGCTACTCTCTCTTTTCTAATGCTTCCCTCTCTTGTCCGATACTGCTTTCTCTCTTGCCCAATGCTACCCTCTCTTGTCCAGTGCTACCCTCTCTTGTCTGATGCTACCCTGTCCGATGCTACCCTCTCTTGTCTGATGCTACCCTCTCTTGTCTGGTGCTACCCTGTCCGATGCTACCCTCTCTTGTCTGATGCTACCCTCTCTTGTCTGATGCTACCCTCTCTTGTCTGATGCTCCCCTCTCTTGTCCGATGCTACCCTCTCTTGTATGATGCTACCCTCTCTTGTCTGATGCTACCCTGTCCGATGCTACCCTCTCTTGTCTGATGCAACCCGCTCTTGTCTGATGCTACCCTCTCTTGTCTGGTGCTACCCTCTTGTCTGATGGTACCCTGTCTGGTGCTACCCTCTCTTGTCTGATGCTACCCTCTCTTGTCTGATGCTACCCTCTCTTGTCTGATGCTACCCTCCCTTGTCTGATGCTACCCTTTCCGATGCTACCCTCTCTTTTCTGATGCTACCCTCTCTTGTCTGATGCTACCCTCTCTTGTCTGATGCTACCCTCTTGTCTGATGCTACCCTGTCCGATGATACCCTCTCTTGTCTGATGCTACCCTGTCCAATGCTACCCTCTCTTGTCTGATGCTACCCTCTCTTGTCTGATGCTACCCTCTCTTGTCTGATGCTACCCTCTCTTCTATGATGCTACCCTGTCTGATGCTACCCTCTCTTGTCCGATGCTACCCTCTTGTCTGATGCTACCCTGTCCGATGCTACCCTCTCTTGTCTGATGCTACCCTCTCTTGTCTGATGCTACCCTCTCTTGTCTGATGCTACCCTCTTGTCTGATGCTACCCTGTCCGATGCTACCCTCTCTTGTCTGATGCTACCCCGTCCGATGCTACTCTCTCTTGTCTGATGCTACCCTCTCTTGTCTGATGCTAGCCTCTCTTGTCTGATGCTACCCTCTCTTGTCTGATGCTACCCTGTCCAATGCTACCCTCTCTTGTCTGATGCTACCCTCTCTTGTCTGATGCTACTCTCTCTTGTCTGATGCTACCCTGTCCGATGCTACCCTCTCTTGTCTGATGCTACCCTCTCTTGTCTGATGCTACCCTCTTGTCTGATGCTACCCTGTCCGATGCTACCCTCTCTTGTCTGATGCTACCGTGTCCGATGCTACCCTCTCTTGTCTGATGCTACCCTCTCTTGTCTGATGCTACCATCTCTTGTCTGATGCTACCCTCTCTTGTCTGATGCTACCCTCTCTTGTCTGATGCTACCCTCTCTTGTATGATGCTACCCTGTCCGATGCTACCCTCTCTTGTCTGATGCTACCCTCTCTTGTCTGATGATACCCTCCCTTGTCTGATGCTACCCTCCCTTGTCTGATGCTACCCTCTCTTGTCTGATGCTACCCTCTCTTGTCTGATGCTACCCTCTCTTGTTTGATGCTACCCTCTTGTCTGATAATAACCTGTCCAATGCTACCCTCTCTTGTCTGATGCTACCCTCTCTTGTCTGATGCTACCCTCTCTTGTCTGATGCTACCCTCCCTTGTCTTATGCTACCCTCTCTTGTCTGATGCTACCCTCTCTTGTCTGATGCTACCCTCTCTTGTTTGATGCTACCCTCTTGTCTGATAATAACCTGTCCAATGCTACCCTCTCTTGTCTGATGCTACCCTGTCTGATGCTACCTCTCTTGTCTGATGCTACCCTCTCTTGTCTGATGCTACCCTCTCTTGTATGATGCTACCCTGTCCGATGCTACCCTCTCTTGTCTGATGCTACCCTCTCTTGTCTGATGCTACCCTCTCTTGTCTGATACTACCCTCTCTTGCCCGATGCTACCCTCTCTTTTCCATGCTACCCTCTCTTATCTGATGCTATCCTCTCTTGTCTGATGCTACCCTCTCCAATGCTACCCTCTCTTGTCTGATGCTACCCTCTCTTGTCCGATGCTACCTTCTCTTGTCCGATGCTGCCCTCTCTTCGATGTTGCCCTCTCTTGTCCAATGCTACCCTCTCCGATACTACTCTCTCTTTTGTAATGCTTCCCTCTCTTGTCTGATACTGCTTTCTCTCTTGCCCAATGCTACCCTCTCTTGTCCAGTGCTACCCTCTCTTGTCTGATGCTACCCTGTCCGATGCTACCCTCTCTTGTCTGATGCTACCCTCTCTTGTCTGATGCTACCCTCTCTTGTCTGATGCTACCCTCTCTTGTATGATGCTACCCTCTCTTGTCTGATGCTACCCTGTCCGATGCTACCTTCTCTTGTCTGATACTACCCTCTCTTGTCTGATGCTACCCTCTCTTGTCTGATGCTACCCTCTCTTGTCTGATGCTACCCTCTTGTCTGATGCTACCCTGTCCGATGCTACCCTCTCTTGTCTGATGCTACCCTGTCCGATGCTACCCTCTCTTGTCTGATGCTACCCACTTGTCTGATGCTACCCTCTCTTGTCTGATGCTACCCTCTCTTGTCTGATGCTACCCTGTCCGATGCTACCCTCTCTTGTCTGCTGCTACCATATCTTGTCTGATGCTACCCTCTCTTGTATGATGCTACCCTCTCTTGTCTGATGCTACCCTGTCCGATGCTACCCTCTCTTGTCTGATGCTACCCTCTCTTGTCTGATGCTACCCTCTTGTCTGATGCTACCCTGTCCGATGCTACCCTCTCTTGTCTGATGCTACCCTATCCGATGCTACCCTCTCTTGTCTGATGCTACCCTCTGTTGTCTGATGCTACCCTCTCGTGTCTGATGTTACCCTGTCCGATGCTACCCTCTCTTGTCTGATGCTACCCTCTCTTGTCTGATGCTACCCTCTTGTCTGATGCTACCCTGTCCGATGCTACCCTCTCTTGTCCGATGCTACCCTCTCTTGTCCGATGCTACCCTCTCTTGTCTGATGCTACCCTCTCTTCTCTGATGCTATCCTCACTTGTCTGATGCTACCCTCTCTTGTCTGATGCTACCCTCTCTTGTCTGATGCTACCTTCTTGTCTAATGCTACCCTGCCCAATGCTACCCTCCCTTGTCTGATGCTACCCTCTGTTGTCTTATGCTACCCTCTCTTGTCTAATGCTACCCTCTTGTCTGATGCTACCCTGTCCGATGCTACCCTCTCTTGTCTGATGCTACCCTGTCCGATGCTACCCTCTCTTGTCTGATGCAACTCTCTCTTGTCTGATGCTACGCGCTCTTGTCTGATGCTACCCTCTTTTGTCTGATGCTACCCTCTCTTGTCTGATGCTACCCTCTCTTGTCTGATGCTACCCTGTCCGATGCTACCCTCTCTTGTCTGATGTTACACTCTCTTGTCTGATGCTACCCTCTTGTTTGATGCTACTCTCTCTTGTCTGATGCTACCCTCTTGTCTGATGCTAGCCTGTCCAATGCTACCGTCTCTTGTCTGATGCTACACTGTCCGATGCTACCCTCTCTTGTCTGATGCTACTCTCTCTTGTCTGATGCTACCCTCTCTTGTCTGATGCTACCTCTCTTGTCTGATGCTACCCTCTCTTGTATGATGCTACCCTGTCCGATGCTACCCTCTCTTGTCCGATGCTACCCTCTCTTGTCTGATGCTACCCTCTGTTGTCTGATGCTACCTCTCTTGTCTGATGCTACCCTCTCTTGTCTGACGCTACCCTCTTGTCTGATGCTACCCTGTCCGATGCTACCCTCTCTTGTCTGATGCTACCCTATCCGATGCTACCCTCTCTTGTCTGATGCTACCCTCTCTTGTCCGATGCTACCCTCTCTTGTCAGATGCTACCCTCTCTTGTCCGATGCTACCCTCTCTTGTCTGATGCTACCCTCTCTTGTATGATGCTACCCTCTCTTGTCTGATGCTACCCTCTCTTTTCCGATGCTACCCTCTCTTGTATGATGCTACCCTCTCTTGTCTGATGCTACCCTCTCTTGTCCGATGCTACCCTCTCTTGTCTGATGCTACCCTCTCTTGTATGATGCTACCCTCTCTTGTCTGATGCTACCCTCTCTTGTCTGATGCTACCCTCTCTTGTCCGATGCTACCCTCTCTTGTCCAATGCTACCCTCTCTTGTCCGATGCTACCCTCTCTTGTCCAATGCTTCCCTCTCTTGTCCGATGCTGCTTTCTCTCTTGTCCAGTGCTACCCTCTCTTGTCCAGTGCTACCCTCTCTTGTCTTGCTCCATGGGAGGAACAAAGACATGCTGGACAGCGTAAAATAAATAGAGCAAATAGAAAGCAAGTAAATGCGTGCTACAAAACACAAAGCCAATGGTAAGCAATGGGCGGAATGCATTCCCAGGGACGCGTTCAGCATGTCCCCAATATGTCTTTGCAACCAGACAGCTGTGCTCTCTGGTAGGCTTCAACCTAAAAAGAGTTTCATGTTTGCAAGCCAGGTCACATTTGAACTTGAAAAAACAAGCTTTTTAAGAGCCTTGCAAGGTATGGAAGACTGCATGAATTTGAGCTTGCTGTGGGCAATCTTTGCTTTAATATCAGGGAAAATAATAGTAAAAACCGGCCCAGCAGACCATAAAACAGGACCACAAACAGCCAAAAAACAAGCATTAAAAATGCAATAGGTCTCGCCTTTCATTAAGTTAAAGCCATTTGCTTTGCTATACAATACCATTAGCAAAGAAAATGGCTTTAACTTAATCAAAGGCGAGACCTATTGCACTTTCAATGCTTGTTTATGTATTTGTTGTTATGTATGTGTGCTTTAATTTTCTGCTAATATTATTTCATTTTTCAAACAATTGCGGGCAGCCTGAGTAGGCATTACGGATCCCCGGACCACAGGTTAAGAACCACTGATTTAGTGACTTCATTTGGTTGGAACATTTAAGTGGGAAGCATCATGAAATCGTAATATGTGGGTAGGGATTTACTGTGGAAATCTATTGATGCCTATCAAAGGCTGGCAGTCCCTGCAGAGTGTTTGCTTTGTCTGGACCAAGGATTCATGGCGTCTTTGCAAGGCAATTGTGATGTCAAATTTCTATACCCAGGACCTTGCTACGCAGATCTAGGGTTTTCTTTGCAAAAGTACACTACGCTTTTGGGACTATAGGGAAGTATTTCTGAAAGTTGTGTTTTTCTCCATCAGGAGATCTCCACTGATAATCATAACCACTGAATAGTTCTGCCTACATGTGGGATTTCAGAGCACTGCTTTCGAAATATATACATCTGTATTACATTTTCAGGAATGCCATTTCTTCTTATGTGATATTAAACAATTTTGCAGCCCATATACAGGCTGCATTGGCCAATTCTATTCATTTACTTTAAATTCATCTGAAAATATATATAAAAAATTGAAAAACTCACTAGAAGACTAGTTAACTTTTAAAAAACTTCACTCAAAAATCAATTTCAAAGGGGGCGTGGCCTGACGTGATGGCATGAGACGCTTCGGTGCAGAGCTGCGGCCGAAAGATCCTCATCTGGCCCCATCCCGACCCTTATGGGCGTCACCGAAATATTTGGAATCTATGTACGAAGCAGACAAGCTCCAACAGAGGGGTCTCCGAGCTGATTCCACACACTATTCTGAGCGGTGAGGAACTGAGACCGTGACAAGCAGGCACGACCCGGCAAAAGGGTAACCGCAATGCTCACTGTTTGTAAACGCCCGGAGCAGAGCAGAGTGAGCTAAGGGAGCGGCAGCGGGCCCCCCTTGTGAGGTGGAGTCGAACCGAGAACAGCTGGAGACTGGTTTCCTGGGCGGGCCGACTGTAGGCATCAGCACCCGCCCGGTGTAGACTTGGCTGTGTGGGGCCTGCCGGTGGACTGCCAGGGGACGGGAGAGAGGAGCGAGGACGAGGCCAAGAGGCCTGGCGGAAGACGTCCCTGAACAACTGCAGCGTGGTCCGAGGGAGCCACCCTGAGCAATCATCCTCGACACGCGTGAGGAAGGAGGCGGCAATAGGCTGACTGCGACTGGAGGAGCTGACAGGCGGCGGGTGAGAAGATTCCAACGGACCACGATGCCTGCAAACTCTGGAGGTAGGAGTGAGGGGGGGCAGCATAAAGCCGAGGTGGGGGCAGTGGGACTCCAACTCTAGGGCGCCCCCCCTTGTGAAGAGGCTCATAGCTGGGAATCAGTTGTCCCAACCCACCTCCCCATTGCTGAGACTGCTAGTATGGTCTGTCCCCCCTGCCCGAGGGGGCGCACGGGGGAATACGCTTGCTGAGTTGGGGTCCGCGAGATGTCAGGACCTAGCTTGTGACCACAGGACCAGGGGAGGCCCCGTTTTGCACTATATGGTGTTGCGCTCCCTGGACCCCTCCTGCTTCTATCGGGGGACGGCTAGGGAGAGGATGCCGCATGGATTGCTCATCGCCTCTATTGCTGATTGCGCACCCCCCCACCCCCCAGAGCGGTCTGTAGACCCATTTGGCAACGGCACAGTGATCGAGCCTGGAACAGATGACAGGGGGAAAAACCCTGCTGAGCCCCCCACGGGAAAGTATTATTAAGAATACGACCCGAAGAGGACTCTTCTTCCCCCTCCCACTCGTCTTAAAGGCTGACAACGCGGAACTATGCTGGGGCCCTTGGGTTGCCCCCCTGCCTGATACAACTCACAAGTGCTTGCGGGCAGGGTGAGAGAGTTATCTAGAAAGTCCACAGCCACGCGAGTGTGGAGTTAACACCAGGGGAGATATTTGCAGCAACAGGGCCTCTACACGTGACCGCAGGTGGGATTTCCTAGTGGCTGGATGGATCAAATATGGAGGGGGACCCTCTCACCTGGAGAGATGGGGAAGTCCACCAGGAAAAAGGACACAGTGACTTATGCACCAGACACCAATATGATGACGGGAGGGGGACGAGCAGACAATGAAAAAGATAATGCTGCGGCATCCACACCGGGGTTGACCCTACAGGAGATTATGCAGGCCATAACAGCCTCACGGTAAGTCTTGGTGGTAAAAATAGATCAAATGTCGACAGATATGGGGATCCTGCAAGATGATCATCGCCGTTTGGCAGAGCGAGTCACTGCGACCGAGAAAACTGTCACAGAGATGTCCCTGGAAATATTGTCAACCACAGAGTAAATAGCTGCGCTGGAAGCTAAACCTACCACACTAGAGATGAGGGTGGTGGATGCGGAAAATTGATCACGACGCAACAACATCCACGTAGTGGGTTTACCAGAGCACATAGAAGAATCTTGCATGATAACATATCTGGAACAGTGACTCAGAGAGGAAGTTGTGGACGTAGGGCTGTCTCTCAAACAAGCACTCAGGGTTCCGGCCTGCCCTCCCCCTCCAGAGGTGCCGCCTTGACCGGTACTGGCATGATTACTATTTTATAAGAAAATGGATCTCATACTTCGACAAGCTAGGACAAAGGACACTTTGAAAGTTGAAAACAACGTAGTTCGGATCTTTCACGATTTCTCTAGGGATGTACAAAAACAGAGGATGTCCTTCCTAGCGGCTAAGAAAGCGCTTCGGCAGAAAGACATAGCATATGCAATGCTTTTCCCGGCAAAAGGGGAGGTCAATCTCGATGACCTGCCTTTCGAAGACCGACTTCAAGATTCATGTCTTCTATTTTTCTTATGCTTCTTCGACTTCGAAGCATGCGAAGTCGACGGCTTCGACTTCGACCTCTTGCGACCTCTCTTCTTTCGCACGAGCCATGAAGAGTTTCGCTTCTTTGCTCCTTCAAAGCCTTTGGGTTCATCCTCCGACAGCACAAACACCCTTCGACGTCATGGTCCGAAGAGAGACACCACAGACAGTCTTCATGGGGATCTATGATGGACATACGACCCACACACTCTCTGCAGGGCTTGAAACTTGACCTCTTCAAAGTAGCCATTTCCAGTGCAACACAAAGAAATCTAGTAACAAAGTTAAACCCAGTAAAAATGGAGAGTCCTTGAAAAAAACTGTTACGCGTCGATGGCGCGGAAAAAAGGGAACTGATGTCAGCACGCCGATTAGGTCTTCTTATGGCTCCGGTGACGTCATACGGCATCGTGAGCGGAGCCATGCCATTGCCACGTCCTCGTCAACGTGGGAGAGCTAAGAGAAAGTTTCCGTGGAATGCTGGCGCAAGGGTAATTCAAAAGGGTGAGGATCCACAGGCAGATACTGTATCCACCAGAAAAAGCGTTACTGAAGGTAAGTAACTTGTTTGCTAGGCTTAGGAGCTGACCAAAAGTTAATCCCTTTGAGATAAGTTGCACACAGGTTTTCCTGTGATTAGTTGTGCGAAGTTTGCACTGTCTGGATGGAGGGTCGTTGCCCGATTATCCTGGGGAGTGGAAGTTGGAATATTTGTTGGGAATTTTATGAATGTAACCAGTTGAGATGCTCCCACCAGCATATTACAACATTGAAGGTATTGATGTGGATTGCACGGTTGGGACCAGCAGTGACTAGAGGTCAGTAACAGCCTAAATAAATCATTTCAATGCACACATGGAGACATCCGTGAAATATAAGTTCTTATCATAGAACATCAGGGACATGTTTACAATGGCAAAAAGATATAAGGTCTTCTCATACTTAAACAGAAGGGGTATTCACGTGGCAATGCTGCAGGAGACACATCTGATGGTGAAAGAGGGTGAGGCTCTGCAGAGAACATGGAGAGGGCAAGACATGTTTAACGCCTCCGATGTTTCGACTATCGAAATTACATGATAAAGGCTCATACAGAACGTGACCGCAAGGGAACACTTTTGGCGTGGCTGGCCAACCCACCAAAAAGGCATCAATAATTGTTCAGATTCAGGCAGATGATGCCACCACACTGTTCCGACAAAAAGAGATTAACCAGAACTTCTTTAATTATTATAAAAGCCTGTTCATGAGCACCATCCAATACGATGGTGGATCATTGCAAGAGTATCTGGACCCACTGCCGCTAGCTGTACTGACGAGGGAGGAGGCACAGCACCTAGGGGCTGGCGTCATGACCCAAGAAATTGAGGCAGCAATAATAGGACTCGTGAGATGCAAGACGCCGGGATCTGATGGATTCGTGGTGGAATTCAAAGCTACTTATCAAATGGAACTCGCTCCTAAATTGGAAAATGTATATAAAATAGCAAAAGAGACCGGAACCCTCCCTATATCAACTAGAGATGCTATCATGATCCCGTTGTTGAAGCCGGGTAAGCCGACAAATGACTATAAGGCTTACCGCCCCTTCTTGATGCTCAATTTAGATTATAAAGAACTCAGTAAGATCTTAGCAAACCAGCTCCTTCCACACATGCCAAGACTAGTACACCAGGACCAGGCCGACTTTATTCCAGGCCGATATGCAGCCATTAATGTGCGGAGACCTCTGACCATATCAGAAGATAACACATACGACCGACACTTGCAGCAATTCTCTATGTGAACATCAAACAGGCTTTCAACAGCCTAGAATGGCCATACTTATATGCGGCATTGGAAAAAATGCAGTTGGGAGGAGGCTTTATACCCTGGCCTAAGCTGTTTTATACCAGCCCAACTACGAAGGTTTGCATGGGGCAACACTATTTCTGATAGCTATACTTTTGGATGAGGGACAAGACAGGGATGCCCCTTGTCCCCATTCCTATTTGGGTTGGCAATGGAGCCACTGGCTGCAGCGGCTACGAGCGGGAATTGGTATCAGGGACTCCACATAGGACATTATCAGCATCGCATAGTCCTTTATGCCAATGATCTATTGCTTATCTTGGGGAACACCAAAGATGACCTGGTAGGGGACAGAACTATGCTAAGTGACTTTGGTAACATCTGTGGCCTCAAAGTTAATTGACTGAAAACTAGCCTGTTCCCAACAGAAGCTGGTCGTAATCCCCCACCAGATCTTGATAGGTTGCGATGGAAACAGCATTGTCTGCAATATCTCGGAGCCCTGATATTCCATGACCAGACCGACATTTTCAAGACAAATAGGGGCACTGCTTTGATAGGGGGTGGGTGGTTAACTCCACTCCCCCAGTGGAGTTTGCCGAGTTTTACAAACCCGCGCTCCACTTGGAGCGCGAAGTTTGGCATAAACTTCACACCAGCAGCGGAGGGGAGTTAACTGGCGCCATCCTCAATTAAAATATGGGATCTCTTCGGGACAGTCTGGGCCTTCGACCAGTTTGTCATGCGCAATTCTTACCGTCAGCTGCACTTTCGACTCCAAGCCAGAGGCATCTCAGCAGAGTCTGCGCAGTGTACAGCAGGAGGATGGCAGAGGAGGAGTCGAGGAGGCTAAGAGTCGGCGGTCTGCGCCGCCATGGATAACCAGTACCACGTGAAGGTAAGGTAACCTGCATAAATGCAGGGTTTGCACTTGTGAGCGCACTACTTGCACACGAGCATCTGGTGCATGCTGCACTCGTATCTGGGGTATCTCCAGTCTTGTGCAGAATTGTGTGTGCATGGTTTGTGCTCTTGCTCGCAGCCCCTGTCCCTTCCCTGCAGCATTTTCACCAGGTGCCAAACCATGCACAGTGAACTAGGACCAATGTCTTTGGACAAAGAAACATTAGTTCTGAAGACATGGGGCTACTTGTAAAAGGCCGTAAGGGTATCCACGCTTCAAGTAGGATATCACAACCGTTAATGAGGGCCTCAATGTATTGGGTTAAGCAGGGAAGTCCAGGATTGATTTGGCCAAGCCTATTTTAATCCTGTAACAAAGACATACCTAATGCATTCAGTAGATTTCATCCCAGGTGCCTTTAATATATTAAATATGTTATTCCTGAAAAAGTCTCTAAAGTTTTAAATCCCAATTAGTTTTTATCCTCTTTCAAGTGCAACTGGTCTATTGGGAATATTCACACAGTGCAGCGGAGGAAAGTAGACTAAGTTCAAACCCACTGTAGTTTCAAGTTGTCAACTCGTCCACCCTGCCATACATCACACACTGGGGCATATTAGCAACAACTTGCGATAATTATCGCAAACAGTGCTTAGCGCGATTTTTTTTATCGCCGCCTATCGCTGGATTTGATCGCGGAGATAACGCAGTATTACCCACGTTTATCTCCACGGCGATAAAAATCCAGCGATAGCGGCGAATCCCATCATTAACGTGAGATTTCCAGCGATAAAAATCCTATCGCTAAGGGGAATCTCGCTAATAGGCAGGTGGGGACTTAGCCGTAGAATCCACCTCCCATTGACTATAATGGCTAAGTCATGTTTTTACCAGTTCTAAAAAACCAGCGCTAATCGCGGTCAGCGCGCGTTTTTTATCGCTCGCGGTTATTGCTAATAGGCGATAGCGATGTTAGCGACTGCTTTCAGTCGCTGTTAGGTTGGGAACGCCTCCTTTGCATGTCATTAGCGATAAATATCGCTGACATGCAAAGCGGCACCCAAACCAGTCGCTATCGCCTAACAGCTTGCTGATAGGGCGATAGAAATATCGGCGCTTTAGCGGCAAAAAGTGCCGCTAAAGCGGCGATAGAGCCCTTGATAATATGCCCCACTATTCTTTGATTTTGGAGTGTGCACTTTACCTAGAAGCACTACTTTAGGAGCCACTGGGAATGCTAAGGCATGCTCTGTGTTGACATGAGGGGATTGTGGGTCGTTTAAGACCCTGTATTAGGCATAGTGAAATTATGCCCCCCGAAAGTATGTTTTCGGGTTCGGTGCTGGCAACGCGCCATTTTTTTATGACAATATTAGAGTCTCTCATTTCACCTTTGGCTGTCCGCCATTCCATATTAGTCTTATTTACGAAATTATCACTCAAGAAAATATTTGTACAGGTGACATAGAGGTATTTGCCCAACAGTGACTCACCTGTGGCAAGGATTGCAGGAATTAGTACTGGTTGGCCTGCGATAATAACTCTGCGCCATATTTTTTAAAACAGGTCCTCATTGCTAATATATTTTTTCATTTACTAAAGCATGCCTCTTTATTTTCCTATAATCAAATGACATTTAGGAAAATACAGCTGCAAATATATGGATTTTTTTTATCAGGCTAAACATGACAGGTTATATTCAGGTGATGATCGGTGAAAATAAAATGCAGATGATCGTCTTTAAGAAGTAATAACTCAATTCATTTTTAGCTCAATTTCACCATCTACTGGCAACAGATAGTGTGTTTCACATAGCCAATATTTTACAAGCAAAGACTGCATCAATTCAAGAAAGGTCTGCAATCGTCAAGTTACTCCGCCAGGTCGCGGAACTCCGTGGAATCTCGCAGAGTTTTCGGTAACTCCTCGGAATTCCACAGAGTGAAACTTCACGAGCTACACCCAGCCCTAGCTTTGAGGATGTTGCGGAAAAGTATAGAATTTTGGAAATCACTTCCCATTTCAGTGGCACTGCCATTGTGGATACCTAGAACATGATTCCAAGAGCTAGACACTTTGATCACGGGGTTCATTTGGGGGACGGGCTGTCACAGGATTGCCCTTACCACACTACAATGACCTGTGACAGAGGGAGGCTTGGCGGTTCCAGAATTCAAAACTTATTATCTAGCTGCACAGTTGCGGTGGCTCATACAATGGGTGGCCAACAGGCAGCACCCAGAAAGGGAGATGGGTATTTTATTCCCCCATTAGACCGTCTAACAGGACTAATACTGCAGACAGGATGTAAACTGGATGGGGACAACAGAGAACATCAAGTGGTGCATAGATGCTGTGTCCGGTGCCTGCAGAAGACGAGGCAAAAAAATTCCTTATTCCCCTGCACTCCCTCTCACTATGCTAGCAACACTTCCACATGGGGGGGATTGGCGGACTGGGTGATGGCTGGAGCAGCAACAGTGGGTGATCTATTCTGAGACAGGAAATTACTCCCATTTGAAGAATTCAGAATGGAATTTGATATACCCCAGGGCCACTTTTTGCTGCACAGTGCGATGATGACAGCCTTCCGTAGGCATTGGAGAATGGGCCTGATGGAGGCGCAACCACACAAGGCATGCCAATATGTGATGACGGCATTGGGAACTTTCAGAGCAGTAACAGCACTGTACAGAGCACTTAGAGTTGAGTTTCTGACACCACTTCCGTCTCTTAGAACAAAATGGGAGGAGGAACTGGGGAATGAAATCCTGGAGGACACTTGGGGCCATATTATCAAGAACGCCGATAACATTATCGCCGCTTTAGCGGCAGGAAACTGCCGCTAAAGGGGCTTGATAATATGCCCTATAGAATTCCAATAGAAGCCCAGGTTCTGGTGTGAAGGACATCAAACCTGGGCTTCTATTGGAATTCTATAGGGCATATTATCAAGCCCCTTATCGCCGCTTTAGCTGCAGTTTCCTGCCGCTAAAGTGGCGATAATATTATCGCTGTTCTTGATAATATGGCCCTTGGTTGGATATTCTGTACAGAATACCCAAGGTCTCTAGAAATGCTAGAATTCAAACTCATTAACACATTCATATTACACAGGGCCTACCTCATACCAGAACACATGAATAAATATATTAACTCTACAGATGCTGCTTGCCCCAGATGTGGGACTACTGATGCAAGTCTCATTCATATGTTATGGCACTGCCCTCAATTGGGGTCCTACTGGAATGAGGTGATGGCAACAGTTGCGGGGATCATAGGAAAGGAAGTCCCCTGTACCCCGGGACACTGCTTGCTGGGCTGGTTCCCCCACTCTTCCAAAACCCGGGTTCCAGCAAATGTCAGGACCTAGCGTATATATTAACAAAAAGAGAAATGGCTAAACATTGGAAATCCCCACGGGGTCCTCACATCCTCACATGGAAAAAGTAACTTGAAAAATGGGCACGCTATGAGAGTGACATTTTGCTGAGAGAAGCTCGCAGAGGCATTGGATGGATTGACAGAGCCTGAGCATGGGAGGCCCTTGTAGATAGCTTGAAAAACCCAGACCCACAATTGAATGAACATACACCGGATGCGTCCCCTCCTCACACACCTGAGCGCATGGATGAGGCGAGGTTAGCGGAATGAATGTGCGCTGATAATTATCTCCGCCATGCCCAGCGGCGATGTTTCCGAATTGTGAGGTGCCCCGAGATTAATGAGAGGAATGCCAGAGACTGGCAGTGAGCACTGCTAGGGATCACCGGCCATATCCCAGAACCTTTACTGATTCTGTGCGGGAGTGTACCTGGGAGGGGAGTTGGGTGGGAGTTGGGAGGGATGGGGGAGGCAGGGAGAGTTGGGGAGTGTTGAATGAATGGGATGTGATGAGAGCATTAGGCCAATCGAATGGCCAGCGACCAATGTGGTAGTTCAGCCACCAAGGGATTAGTAAGGTTAACCTTGGATTCTGTAGTGGGTTCTGGCTTAGTCTGAACTCCCACTCAGGCTGTTCTTTTCTGTGACAGTGTCATGGACCGTGCCACTGTACATACTTGGCCAACTTTACCAAGTGACCAATGCCAGCAATGTCAGGACTGATCACTCCTTGGCAGTTGTGATTCTTAGCTGGGGAGGGGTAACTGGCCTTGAAAGAGTTGTGGTTTCCCCGGACCTACCTGCAGACTCTCTGTTGGGCAATGATTTGGAGATTTCAGCCTGATCTGAAGTGGAGTTCTGGACACATGCAGAGATGATGGGAATCTCTGCCAGTGCATTTGCTGTCACCAGGGCTCAAGCCAAACAGCTAGGCACTGAGGGAAGACTGGATCCTGGAAAAATGGACCAGCTAGCTCCTAAGATAAGGAGCAGGATGGGTAAGGATTTATCTCCGAGTGAGAGTCAATCTCCTGAGGGAGATGACCTCAACCCCTGCGAAGGACATGTCCCAGAGGAACTTGGGCCTGACCAGGCAGAGTTCTTGGGGGCAGAGGGACCTTCCAGGGCAGAATTGAGTTTGGAGCAGCAATCCTGCCCCTCTCTTGAACACCTCAGACAACGCTGCTGAGGAGGCAGGGAATATCAGTGGGTCCCATAGATCTATTGGGAAGATGGGCTTCTGTTCTCTGAGTGTGGGGAGGACCCCAAGCCATGTGTCACCAGGAGGTTGGTAATACCTCAGAGGTTCAGGGGTTTTCTTCTATCCCTAGCTCATAATATTCCTCTTGCAGGACATCTTGGGCAAAGCAAGACTTGGGACAGGCTGATCCCTTATTTTTGCTGACCCCACATGTCTGAAGACACCAAGGAGTTTTGTAGCTCTTGTGTCACCTGCCAAGTCAGTGGTAAGTCAGGTGGCGCTACAAAGGCCCCCTTAATTCCACTCCCAGTGATTGGGGTTCCCTTTTGAGAGGGTAGTGATAAACATTGTTGGTCCATTAAACCCTCCAACAGCATCTGGACACAGTTACATCATAGTGGTGGTGGGCTATGCCTCTAGGTATCCAGAGGCTATTCCCCTTAGGGCCACTATATCTCTAGGGCTAGGGCTCCTCAGGGAGTCTTGTATTTCTTGACAGACAAAGGTACAAACTTCATGTCTTGTTACATCACTGCCACATGGAAAAAGTGTAGTGTAAACTACATGTTTACCACAACCTACCATCCACAGTTCAATGGGCTTGTTGAAAGGTTCAACAAGACCTTCAAGGGTATGATCATGGGACTCCCAGAAAAGCTCAGGCGAAAATGGGATGTCTTACTATCTTTGCCCACAGAGAGGTTCCTCTGCTATAATTCACAATGTACCCCAATAAAGGCCTGGGTAGTCTCCTAACCTTTCACCTACACTTACACTACCATTGTACTACATAACGGTTTTTGGGCTGACCTTTTACCTAGTTTTGTGCTGTATAAATGTTGTGTGTTTTTCTCTGAAATCTAGCCTCATTTATTATGCATGAGGATTTTCAGAATCACAGCAGGAGTACCATCTTCTGCATAATAACTGTGTATTAGGTTCATCACTATCGTTGTCCTCTGCTGACATGACACAGCAAGGTAGAACCCCTAAGGGTACCTTTTGGGAATATAAACACCATATCTTTGCTGGGGCAGGGAGAGGAGAAAAAATGCCATGCTGACTCGCTGACACAAGACTCTGAGGTTCCTGCACACAGACACTCCAGCACGCATTGGTCTGACATCCCTCGCGTGGTGTCCATCTCAAGACCAAGATGGGGTCCTTCATTCTCTCACTTCAGGTAATGGGGTTGGCTTTATCCTAGGGGGATTCTTGGCTATACACCTACATACATGCTAGGTACACTTAGGTACATCTAGTTAGGGGTTGCATCGTAGGAGTACGCATAAACTGTCATGTATTTATATGCCTGCATATATCCATTGTTTTAGCACTATGGTAGAATTCTACCATCTATTCACTCTGTTGGTGCTTATAACCGTATACATCTGTTTCTGTCTTATGGTTGTTGCAGCACACATATTTTATACTAGAATGACGCTGATTCAATAAATGCTTATCGAAAACTTCCCCATCATTTATTCTGTTTATCTCTCTGAGACAAAGTGAGCACTAGTGACTGAGCAAAGAGTACTGTACTGTTTCCACGATCACTGAGGGGACAGGGTTGTCATGTTCGATAGTTGCTAGAAACTATTTGCTCCTTGGTAAGTGTTGTTCATTGTGGCACTGTGAGCTAACTGGTGTACAAGGGAACATATCCGGTGGGGGTGTCTTGAATCAGTCTGGACACCAGTCCCACAGTTTATGTTGTCTAAACACGCAGATCCTATAAAGATTTATAGGAACTGCACAACATGGCACCCAACGATGGTTTGGTACTTATTTAATGGTCAAATCTGAGTAGTTCAGTCGTGCTTTCTCAGAGACCCCTACTCACATATACACAGAGACGTCTGGAATGGGAAGGATTAAGTCAGCCGCAGCTGAGTAGGCATATCCTATTTATTGGCTGTAGGTGTATTCAAGCTTGAAGGATAATAAGTTCCCTATTGTGCATAAAACCCTTATCTCATTTGCCTTGAAACTCTTTCAACAATGTCTGTTCAAGAGAACGCTGCGTCACATGCAAATGCAGCGGGGGATGGGGAGCAGGATGGTGCCATAAATGCACTAACTTTAAAATTAGCATAATATGGAGTCCCAGCATTAGGTGGGACCGTAACATTTGTGATTGAGGCACACGAGTCATTCAGGACGGAGGTATTCTATTCATGGGTCAAATTCCCACCAGCAGATGCACACACAAAAACATTTCATTCCTACACTCCGGATGAAACACCAGAAGAATACTGTCCGTACGAGGACATTGAAGTTCCACTCAGTTACCAGGAGCATATAAACTGGTTTAAAGGCGCCCTCCCACACACCACAGAAAAAGTAAGACTCTGTCCACTCAGCAGAGACGGAGTGACTTGGCCGGTCCTAGCGGCTTACACACCGCATCCAGACGTTGACACATTGCCAATCGCAAACTTACGTCCACTTCACAAAGAAATAATTAAACTTTACAGAAACTTGACACAGTTCGTTATGAGAACACTCACACTTCAACCTACAAGGGTTACACCAGCAGGTCAACTACAAGAGACTGCAACTAAAATCACCCCACAATTGCTGAATGCGGTTATGGGAAGAATGCCCACTAAACGTGAGCAAATGCCATTCTGGATAGCAAAGAAAATTACACAGTTAGAGGCAGTGCTTCCACGCACAGGCACACAAGAAAAACACAGAATACTGACAAATTGCCTGCCAATGGGGATAGCTCCCCAGATAGACGTTGTACCTCTTGGGGTACAGTTTTTGCTGCTATCTACACCAGAACTCATGGTATCCCCTCAATAGCTGTGATACTAGAAGTATTAAGACAGATACAGAATGAGTATGGAGCAGAACCTGCTCTGAACTTGGGGATGAAATTATTAGGTAATTTTTCCCAGGTGTCTACAATTATGTTAGCAAACATAAAAGGGGAGGCAGCAGCGGTGGCAACGCCTGAGGGAATGCACTCCTGCACAACAGGAGCAAGAATTACCTAAAATTATCGAAGATAAATACGTCGAATTAGGGAGAAATAATTTGGGAGATGGAACTACAAAACCACAAGTAATGGGTAGTCCTGAAAAGGATAACTCCAAGTAAGCACCGGATTCTTAAAAAAAGAAATGGGATAATACACAACAGAAAAATAGAAGGAATAGATCACAATCTAGGGGTGGGTCTCCTCAACAGGAGCCCTCCGAAAGGAGGTATAACCTTAGAAATTGTGATAACATAAAGAAACCTGACTGGTATCAGGATACTGATACACGTTCCTCTTGCTCCTTTCAGGGTTCATCAAAAAACTCCGAGAGGGAAGGACGGTCAGAACACAGTTCAGAAGAACAAACATAGTCCAGAGATACACATCGTATTTCGGACTATAATATCAAAAAAGAAGATAAACCAAAATCAAAACCTCAATTTAAAAAGAAGAAAGTAGCTGGCCTTAAAATAGGAAATGCCCAGGCTGCTGAGGACTCAACTTCTGAACGGGGAATGGGCTCTGACGATGCTAGACAGCACAGCAGAAGTAACAATAGCTCGCCAGAACCTGATGAAATTTCTGGTGACAGCCGCATTGAATGAACATATCACGGTGGAGACACCTGATACTAGGGTAAGTGTCCCCCACCTGTTATGCGAAATAACACTCCAAATGGAGAGGGACAAACCCAGGAAAAGATAAAGGTCTCTTTTGGGAGAACCTGAGTTTTGGCTATGACATCCTTTTGGCTGAAAAAGATTGGCCACCTGAGTTCGTTATGGATTGCCCAAAGGGAGAAACTGTAATTTTACCGGCTTTCTCTGACCTCGTTCCAGAATCACTAAAACACTCATACGCGCAGGAGTGGGTGGTAGCACTTGCTCCTGCATTATACTGCAATCATGTAGGGTGGGATGCTGAGCGACCTCACCATGTAATGCTAGTAAAAACTACGCCAACTCCACAGAGACAATACCCAGTAAAACAAGATGCGAAAAAATAAGTCAGGGAGATCTTAGATCCACTTGAATACCAAGGTGTAAAAGAGAATTGCACCTCTTCCATGAATGATCCTTGGTTTCCCGTAATGAAACCCGGTAATTCATATTGTCTAGTTTTAGACTACAGGCGTTTGAACACATGCACAAAGACATTTGCAGTACAGAATGCACACAGTGCCGCAATGATGAAAAACATTGTGGGAAAAAATACAAAACAACACTTGATATCTCAAATGGATTCTTTTGCCAAAATATAGTGCATGAAAGCAGATATTTGACAGAATTTTCAGCCCTAGGCTCTCAGCGTCAATTCTGTACACTTCCCCTAAGGGTATACGAATAGCACTGGGTTTTCTCAGCAAGGGTAACAGAGTTGCTTCAAACTTTTGATGAAGAGGCATTGTCCTATGTAGATGATATTTATCTGACAGGTGATGAATTATTGGATCAATTCACCAGGGTGAACAACATAATTTTGGTTCTCGCCTCTGAGGGCTTTAAATGTAACTTTAAAAAATCAAAATTGCCCACCTCAATGTCCTATTTTTGGGATATCAGTTTTCAAGTGAAGAGAAAATCCTGGCAGCTAACTTTTTAGAAAAGTGTGCGCTGTTCCAACCGCCAAAGACTCTGAAAAATGTACAATCCATTTTAGGATTCCTAAATTTTGGCAGAACATACATTTTGGATTACGCAGAAAAAGTAAAAACATTCTACGACTTAATCAGACCTCATTTTTCAGTTCACTATTGGACACAGGAACACACAGAGACACTTCGTTCCCTACAAGCTGACATGATAGCTTCCAAGCATTTACACACACATGCAAACACCACAAATTTGGTGATCCGTGTAGTCGCTGGTCAATCCGGGTACACATACCTGACCTTCAATAAAGGCGAAACAGTACCAATTGCATACAAATCTCATCTGTACACAAACGCTGAGATGCTCTTTGCATCCACTGAAAAGATTCTAACAGCAGTACAGACAGCTGTAGTGGGTGAAAGAGCACTGGCACAGGGGAAACAAATAATTGTCGTGACTCCAGTACCGGCCTTAGAGGCTGTTACAAAAGCTAGCGTTCTAAATGCAAAAGCACTGCATCCATGATGGATACAAGGGGCTAATTCTCTCATTGCAACAGATGTAGACTACAAATTTGATTCTACATTAAAAACACAAGCATTTCTGCAGTACAAACAAGAATATCTTCTCCCGAATGAAATTATGCCTCTAGATCAGCATGAATACATTATTTACACTGACGGATCTGCTCAGCCTGCTGTAGGAAGTAAACAGCAATACAGTGCAGCATGTGCGATTGTAAAAGTTCATATGCGGGGCGGAAAGTTCTTTCCTAGCAATACGCAGACGCAGTCTATAGGAGATTGCACGGCTCAGCTGGCAGAAATATTGCACGGCTCAGCTGTCAGAACTAAAAGCCCTAATGCTGGCACTAAAAAATAGGGATCAAGAATCCCCACACTTATTGTGTGTGTTTCATTTTATTGTGTCCAGTCATACAGTGAATATCTTCAGTATTGGGGCCAGAATGGATTTAAAGATTCAAAAGGTTGCACAATAAAGCATAAACTGCTTTGGGAACAAGTTGCAGAGCTGAAAAAAGGCTTGCCGCGGACTCACGTGATTCATATGGTGAGTCATCAACTTGTTGGCGTGCACGTTGAAGGGAATTCAACGGCTGATGAAGCCGCCAAGTCAACAGTACGAACTGCTGCCGTAGCTGCAATCACTCATTCTTTCATGAGAGTAGATGGAGACATAATGGTAGCTGTCGTTGCTTCACGCAAAAAAAGCTCAGCCGTGCAAAAAGGCTTTACACTCAAGTACTCCTACAAGTTAGATTCGCAAAATATTCCATATGCTCAAATTCCAAGAGTGGGGGATAGAGAAATACCAAACATGTATCACAGATTAGGTTTAATTCTAGCTGCACACGAGGGTCTGGGTTCAGCACGTGCAGGGATTACTGCGACAGTTTCACTATTGAAACAACGCTATTGGTGGCCAAGTTTAACGAAACAGACAAAAGCATTTGTCCTTAAGTGCGACATCTGTCAGCAGATGAAGGGTTCCACTGTAGCACGCCCACCACAAACACCACTTCTAATATCAGACAGACCTCTCGCTTGTGTCTATTTGGAAAACTGCGGCCCCTTACAATCTGATGGGGTTTACAAGTACATCTTGGTGGCAGTGGATTCGTGCTCTAGATTCCTGTGGGTTTGGCCTCAGCGCTCGGCTGACGCCTGAACTGTTATAAAGGATTTGCGAGTCTTTATAGGGACCTAGGCAATTGGCAAATTACATTCTGACCGTGGCCCCGCATTTAGCACTTGGGCTTACAAGGAAGCCATGGGAAGTTTGGGTGTTACATTGCGGTACTCATCTCCATATCATCCAGAGGGAAATGCGATAGTGGAAAGGAAAAACCGGGACTTAAAGCAATCCTTAACAGCGAGGGTATCAGGCTCGGGTGGTAGTTGGATCAATCAACTATTTGGAGTCCAGAGGGCACCTAATAACATGCCAAGAAGTTCTCTAGGAGGCCGTACTCCATATGAGGTCCTATTTGGGACGAGAATGTGGGTACCCGACCTCGATTGTGGCAGCACAGTGGCGGATGAAAAACCATTTGACATCAATAACCGTTTGGCTGTTTTACAGGAACTCAGTGAATTCCGGGCACTACAAAGCAACGTCCAAGTAAAACGCACTGCCAATGGGGGAGTATAATCAGTAACGGATCCCAAAAGTCGGGGATCTGGTCATAGAAAAGATTGTGGACAAGAAAGAATTTGGGCCATCTTACAGAACGCGTATACCTGTCCTGGCTGTCGAAGGAACAAGAACAGTACTTCTTCCGCCTCTTGACGGAAAAAAATAAAAGAGATTCATCTCCATTGATCTGATCAAACCACACTATGTGGCCGATACTGAATAGCAGGCCGCATGGGCTCCTGGATAGCTGCTGATCTCCTCTCGCTACCATACAGGAGGTTCAGACAGAAAGACTAATAACGTTTAAAGATTCTACTCTATGAAGTAACGGATTTGCCAATAATGGAATGGCACTTGTGCCTATTGAAATTGAACAACAAAGCACAAATGAAACACAACTCTCAATTCGGCCTAATACCGACATATATGTAAATATGCCTCGAAACTAGTCATCTGCCAGTTCAACAAAACCTGCTGAGCTACCAAAGATAGATCAAACTGCATCTGGCTATTTCATCGATTTTGACACCTTCCCTATGGATCCAAGTGAAACTGAGTCACCGCAAGCTCCAGTTTCCCGCAAAAAACAACTTCAGTATTTCTACCTTCGCCTGAAAAAGACTTGACTTGTTTCACCCTGGCTACAGCTTTGGATAGCAATTGGTCTACTGTTCCTAGTCCTCTGGATAGGTTTAGTGACTGTCTTTTTCTTGCTACTGAATGGACATTATCTTCCAGAACGCTCAGCAGTATCACATGTGAACTTTGTCCTGAAACTACATACATCATCTCATCATGAACGAAGATACCGGTCCTTTGTGAACATTACAGCAGTTCCCGTTCCTGAAGGAATAGTTTGGGATAGGGTTTCATAGGATGTATTTGGTCCCACTGAACTTTTGAAAATACTGCATGTATTTAAAATGTCTTTGAATTATATCATCACCTCCAGTACATACTCTGATGATTGGGACTTTGAAACTGTAAATAGTATGCTGTCTGATTTAGAACAATCTGCTGCATTCTGAAAAAATTAAATGTATGATGATACATCTGATTTTGATACCATGTATTGTTACCAACATTATGGTCATCATTTTTTGCATAAAACAAGTGCCCCTCGTAATGTACCACTATTGGAAACATTGCCCAACACCACCGAAAGGTAGTTCACAAACATTTGCACAGAAGTTTGCTTATTTTTCTGGGTTTAACACATCAGATCCACGCTTGCACCTACATCTGCAAAGAAAAATATGCTCACCAACATGAAACAGATATACTCTGCTTCTTTTATCTCCCAACTATCTGAACAGGGTTTTTAGACTTATGGAAAGACACTATAGACATAAAATCAGTCTGCGGGACTAAAGAATGGCAGGTTCAGGGAACTGAGGCACTACTTACAGCATGCCTCATTCCACAGCAGATTATTTTCCTGAACGACACTGTGCAACAGACTTCCTGCCTTGGGTTAGCCAAGATTAAGGACTTGAACACACCTCGTATTCCCTCGCTTTCACACTTTGAGGGATGGCAGAATGATATAGAACACAGTGAGGGTACACTAGATGACATCATGCATGACATTTCATACATTTCATCAGACCCCAATTGGAAAGGATGGTTAGTTTGGCCTATGGACACAAATAGGTGTCAGTCAAGATTCAAGGGTACCACCGAAGGGTTTAGTATCCATAGGCCTGACCTACGCTATGTACAACAAGAACATCCGGGGGTGGTGACATCATACAGTGTTGGGAAGTTATGCCTAGATTGGCTAAGAACCTTAACACTGTCCTAGGTGAAACAGCACTTGTCCTTACTCTCAGATGACATGGATTTAAGAGATTTTTTGCTAGGTCCCCGAAAACCACGTCGTAAACGCTTCTAATACACCATTTACAACGAAATTTGGAAAATCTCTCAACAGGAAACTGCAGAGAGATTGGGTGAAATTGACAGAGTAACTTAGAAAAGGCTTTGGCAGTGGTTGATAATGGAATGACCACACTAACATCCAGGATTTATTCACTGGGCAACATTGTGTCTTCTGCTATAGATATAATGGAACAGGACCTGTCTATCCTACAACATGGGCAATCACAGTTACGATCCATTTTCTTATTAAGCTGGGCGCTACAATCATTGCGCTCTGGTTACATGCCCTGGCGATATATTAACAGTATGTCTCTATTCTCCGCATATAATCTATCAGAAAGCAGACGAGAATGGCACATAGAGATGCAAAATATACAGTGCTGAACATTGAAAAATTAGACCAATTACCTTTCACAGTGGCAGAGTCACCGTCCACAGAATGGTTAATTCTTGGCCATATAACATTGCCAGTAACAACTTTCCAGTTTCAATATTGCCTAGAATACCACCAAGTAGCGATGGGAAAGTACTTCATCTATGAATCTTGAGAATTACCGTATAGATTTAGATGCAGGAATGGGGACACTGAAGTGTTTCTCAGCGGTACAGACTGCGAGACTTCATTAAGTGGGTCTCTAATTTGCCAGGATATTATGCTTCAGGGGCCTATAATTATTCAGTTGCAAACTTATCCTGTCATGTAAAGGGATCCCTGTTGGACTTGGCCCTTTTTGCAGGGTCATCCCTGAACTTTTTGCCTTCCTCCTGTACTTTTTCTGACCTGTTTTTGTTGGTTTTATGACTCTGGGCACTTCACCACTGCTGATCAGTGCTAAAGTGCATATGCTCTCCCTATTGTAAATTGATGTATGGATTAGTGACTCCATGTTTGGCCTATTTGATTCACTGTCAGACCCTAGTACAGTGCACTAGTTGTGCCCAGGGCTTGTGACTCAAATGCTGCTGGTGGGCTTGCAGCACTGGTTGTGCCACCCACAGAAGCAGCCTGTAAAAGTGTGTCTCAGGTCTGCCATTGCAGAGCCTGTGTGCAGTCTGGTACTGCCATGTTGACTCGGCAAATGCACCCACTTGCCAGTCCCTAAACCTTCCCTTTTCTGCATAGTAGTCACCCCTTTGGTAGGCCCAAGGGCAGGGTGCATTGTAGGTAAAAGGTAGGACATGCCCTGGTGTGTGTGGCATGTCCTAATAGTGAATTACAGCCATTTTCGTTTTTCACTATTGCAAGGCTACCTGTTCCCCATAGTCCAGAATGGGCAGTTTGATTATTACATCTTATAATCCTAACTGACCCAGGGAACTAGATAGAAATTCGAGTTTAGTATGCCTGAACTCAGAATGATAAAATACATCTTTTAGTGAAGTTGGTTTTAACATTCTGTGTTTGAAAATACCACTTTTAGAAAGTAGGTATTTTCTTGCCTAACTATCCAAGCCTGCCTCTGCTAGGTTGTGTATTCCAAGTCTGGTTTGTGAGTGACAGGGGCTGGGGGATTCCAGGAGACAGGGTGAGTCAGCCCAGGGCTGAATAGAGAGATCTGCATGTAGATGGGTGGGAGGAGTTGCACCTGGGACCTGAATAGGGCTGTGCCTTCCCTCCACAATGCTGGCTCCACCTCCTGTGGTGCGTCTGATGTCCCTGGCCTACACTGTGAAAGGAAAGAAGGAGTCTAGTCAACAAAGTGCTCCAGGACTGACCAGAACTGGTTTGGACTAGGCAAAGGCCTCTCTGCCTTCAGAGAACAAAGGGAAAATGAGTATAAAAGAGGGGACCCAAACGCCAGAACTTTAGATCACTTTGGGAAACAAGAAGAACCTTTGCTGAGGAGAGGAACCAGAGAGAGAGACTGCAGGAGGAGACTATCCCTATGCTGAGTGCTGTTTGGGGGATTGGCCTGCAGTGGTTGCCTGACTGCCAAAGAAAGGAGAAAGGACTTTGTGCTACTTTTCATTCAACTTGTAAAGGATCTCCAAGGGCTTGAGAGAGAGCTTGCCTCCTGCTGAAGTCTCAGGGACAACAGACTTCACCCACCAGCTCCCCAAGAGTTCTTTTTAAGTGCCTGCTGTTGTGTTGGGCCTTCTGAGGGACTGCGTGTCGCAAGGAGCTGGAAGTGTGACTCACGAAGAAGAAGCGTGTCGCAGCCGCTGTCGTCGCATCGCTGAAGAGGTGTGGCGCAGCGGCCAGGGTGCCTGACTCCGGACTAGGGAGTTCACAGTTCGATCCCCGGTGCCGGCGGCAGGTTAGCCCAGCACCATGTGACTCTGGGCAATAGCTTGCTTAATCTTCCCGACGGCCCCCAGCGCCGGGACACCACTTCGGAGGTAGCTGTGCGCTTTACAAATGTTGGTATTTCGCTGAAGAAGCAGAAGTGCCTCGCATCGCCGGAGAAGAGGATCGACGTCGCATCAGACACCGCCGCATCATCGGAGAAGCGTGTCGCCACCTCAGCCGCTGTCGTCGCATCGCTGAAGAAGGGTGTCGCAGCTGCAGCTGTCGCATCGCCGAAGCGGCTCGCATCGCCGGAGAAGAGGATCGACGTCGCATCAGACGCCGCTGCATCACCGGGAAGCGTGTCGCAGGCCCTGTCGCGGCTCAGAAGAATCGTTGAGTCGCCGCACGGCAGTCGGGCGTGCACGCATCGTGTCGCATCAAGAAGAAGACGCCATCTTTGTTTCATTGCACCGGATCTTCATCGCATCACGGCGTTGCTGGTCGCATCACCACGGAAGCGCAGTAAGAAACAGACGCATCACCTCCCCACGCCGAGAAGAACCGACGCATCCCCTACGCATCAGTAGGGACCCGACGCATCACCGTTCTTGCGTGTAAGGAACCGACGCATCACCTTCCCTGCAACACTTTCGTTGTATAGCTTTACGCATCCAAAGGTACATTGAACTCAAAGTGTCGCATTTACCATCTTAAGAGAACTGAGCTAATTCTACCATTTTTATGTACAGTATTGTGGATTTTTGTCGTTTGTGGTCTTGTGTTAAATCTATATAAAAGATACTTATTTTTAATATACAACCTGTGTGGTGTCCATCTGTAGTGTTGTCACTGAGTTACTGTATGTGTTCACAAATGTTTTACACACTGCCTCTGAGATAAGCCTGTCTGCTCGTGCCAAGCTACCAAGGGGGTGAGCAGGGGTTATTTTAGGAGTGTATCCCCCTTACCCTGACTAGACGCAAGGGTCCCTATTTGGACAAAGGTACCTACCTCTGCCAACTAGAGAACCCCAAATCTAACAATCAACAGCTGCCGGGGTTAATCCAGTGTTCAGACTACTCTCGAATGGAGTTACTTAATGCTGAATGATCAAGGTTGTTGTGGGGTGCTTCCAGGCATCGCATATTTAGTCACAGTAAGTTCCAGGGTTACTTGTTGTATGCAAGTATTGTTTCCACCGACCCACACAGTCAGGGAAGCACCGTTATGGCCTTCGTTGAATGTGTCCTTTATACGATTTGATTCTCTGAGTCTTCTGAAAGCCATGCTTTTACAGAAGAATGTGCCCTTAACCTCAGCCCGAGAAACTTTTGATCTTCAGGTTGCAAGGTCCTCAGCTGAGATACAGGCACTAGTACGAACTAACTGCCCTTTCCATTTCGGAGAAATGGTACAGCGTATCTTTAACATGTCTGATACTAAGGATATTGTACACCTATTTAAGACCATAGGTTCTGGACTCTTAAGCACCTTTCAGACAGTCTTCGGAGTGATTCAAGCTTTTATACACTCCGTATTTTGAAGCATTTTTGAAGGGCTTCCGCTAATCCTGTTACTGGTAGTGGGTATCCTGATTTTATTTTTTCTGCTACGCACTGGACGTCCCAATCACCAAAGAGAATGAAAAAATGCTCTTGGAGCGATGTTGCTGTGACCGCATGATACTCCATCTGGGCACACCTCGACTTCGGGAGCTAAGCGAGTCTTGGTTCCTATCATTCCTGGCAGTCTGGATTGACTGTGTTCTGCCTGTTCTCCGCTGTTTATCCTGCGGACAAGAATGCGTGTTGGACCTCTGTCTAAAACTTCCATCGGTTGCGCCTCCGGACGTGGATGTGTTACTGGACCTATTAAAGGCCCACGTAGGACAATATCCTCAGTGTATATCCATGTTGATGTTGGCATTCTTAGAGCGACCACAAGATGCTTCAGCTCCTGTTGGATTGGACACCGGCTCTACTACAGGCACACAGGCTATGGATGTTTCAAATTCTTTCACAGCATTGGCTGCGGGAACTGAAGAAGATCACCTTTGCTCTATTGACCTGATCTGTGAGATGTCACAGGGACCGTCGTCTGCGAAGGCAAGCAGTAGTGATGTTGCGTCTCCCACACAGAATATATAAACACCATATCTTTGCTGGGGGAGGGAGAGGAGAAAAACTCCCATGCTGACATGCTGACATGAGATGCTGAGGTTCCTGCACGCAGACACTCCAGCACGCAGTGCTCTGACATCCCTCGTGGGGTGTCCATCTTGAGACCAAGACAGGGTCCTTCATTCTCTCACTTCAGGTAATGGGGTTGGCTTTATCCTAGGGGTATTCTTGGCTATACACCTACATACATGCTAGGTACACTTAGGTACATCTAGTTAGGGGTTGCATCGTAGGAATACACATTATTATTGTCATTTATTTATAGGCCTGCATATATCCATTTTTTTAGCACTGTGGTAGAATTCCACCACCTATTTACTCTGTTGGTGCTTACACATTTGAAGTATTGTGTGTATTTGTGTTTATATAGCCGGGTAGGAGATATACCAATGTGTTAGTGAGTGTGTACAATAAATAGAATTTTTTTTATAACTATACTGTGTGGTTCTATTTTGTTTAACCTACACTATATGATTAGATCTGGTAAAACAAGCTGCTTAACACTCCTTGTGGACTAAGCCTGAAGGCTGCTCTCCACAGCTACCACTTAGAGAGCTTTCTATGGTTGTCTAAGACCACTAAAATCACCAGAAGGGTCACCTCGATTAGTGCAGGGTGCTTCACTTATATAAGTGTGCACCATATACTAAGCCAGCCTCCTACAGCAGGTAATAGTAGGATGAGAGCACGCCATACTTCAAATAGCAACAAAACCAAACTACAGGACTACTACCTGTAACCCCGTTGAGATCTGTTATTTGTTATATACTCCCAATAGCAAAACCAGACATGGCATATGTTGTATGAACAATGTTGGAGCCTACTGCGTTTAGGCAACAAGTAACTGAATTGTGGCAGTCAGTGAAGTTGACACCAAAAAACAATAAAATTGGTTAAAAAAACTGTTTCATAGGAAAAAAGGAGAATAGAACCGGGCAATGTAGCCATATAGGTTGCACATATTCTAGGTTGAAAAGTGACACTGCACCTTTTAAGGCACCTAGCCCATTAGTGCCCCATCATGTCCTGAAATTGGTAGTTTCCACAATTCTTTTTCTGGCTCGTGGTAACAGGCTCTTGGAATACTGAGTTCAGCCTTTTTGTATCTTTTGATCAACAGATTATATTGATTTTCCAAGACAAACCAATAATAACAAAAGGTATTAAAAAACAAACACAAAATTAAAGGTGTTTCAGGTCATCATGTTCCAACCCTCCCCTACCAAGCCTCCCATGGATTTAAGCTACATGGCTCGCCAAGGAGCCCAGTGTAGAAGATAAGCCATAATAGTCCCACCATTTGCCCCAAAGGTTGGAAAATTTAGCCGGGAAACCCCTAGCAATATAGATTGGTTCTTCCAATTTGATCGCACCAATCCATGTCAGCACGCCATTGTCTCAGTGTCGGTGGAGAAGGATGTTTCCATGTTCGAGCAATGTCTCTCTTTGCCATTAAGGTCATTAATCCGATCAGTGTACGGTCCCCGTGAGAGCCCCCCAGGCCATCCAACACCCCCAGCAAAGCCACTTTAGGCGACAGTTGTAGGGGAATGCCCAGAACCGCTCAAAGTGTAGAGCTCACATGGGACCAATACGGAATAAGCTGCAGGCACAGCCTTGTCATGTGAAAGAAATCGGTGTCTGGGGAGTGGCAGCGAGTACAGTTAGTATCAGGGAGGAGTCGTGCATGGCCCAATCTCTAAGAGGTCATATAAGTGTGATCAAGGTAGTGCAGTTGAATTAATCTTAATCAGGAGGAGACCGTCAGCTCTATGGGAGCCATGCAAGCTTCCCTCCATTCCACCTCATCTAGGTCCCCAACCCAGCGTTCCCATCTGTGGTGTAACCATTCCAGCAACCCAGGTGCATCACCAAGCAGGGTCCGATATAATTGTGAAATCCCACTCATGCCTAGCCTCCCCAAAAGCAATCTGGCTTCAAGAGGGCTAAATTCTGGGAGGTCACATAGGTCCCCTTTACAAAACTATTTTACTCAATGTATTTTGATTTCCAGAGCGTTTGTCCATCATTTTCTGAAGAGGTGCCCTGTCTGTGGAAGGAAGAAGGCTTAAACAGGTCCTCATGATTTGTGTATTCTTTGCCTTCTGGACAAATTCACGCATTACAGGACGTTTCCTGAAGGACAAGGAGAAGATTCACCTTCATTAGAGTGAGGAGCAGTGCAGACAGTAAGAGTCCCTGTCAGGAAAATTTAGAATGTCTGAGGAGCAAGGAGAGGATCATCCATCTACCACTAGCCCACTTATCATTTATGAGAACTACCCCAGAGGGAGATCCAAAAGAATACACCTCTATGGGAAATGAAGATGCTCCTGGTCGAAGTTGAGGACTTAAATGTTAAGACAAGGTTTTGCCCAAACTGGTTCACTGTTAAAGGCTTGGTCAAATAGAAGGAGGTCAACAGCAAAATCAAGACTTCCACTGTCGATAGAGTCAAAGACGTCGGAGAAAATGATTGGCACTACCACATATTGGTCGCTTTTTGAAGGAGCTCCTAGCTGGCCTGGTAAATCCTCCTTGATCCAGGTCTTGGACCAGATCCCTGTTTGAAACAAACCATTCCAACACTTCACCGGTCTCCCACATGTGGAGCGGCCCAAATGGTGCACTCGAGATTGGATCCTGGATGCTTGTCCCGGGGCTGCTCCCGTACCACAATTGAGAACTACTGTCAGGCCTGTGACCTTGTGGGAGGCATGTGCAGCATGTTGCCAGTGTGGTGTGGCCTGTTTATGGGATACTGTGCCTATCTCTTGCCTACACCCCGTTCCAGGCACCGATGCTGAAAGGAATTCATTGGGGGGCTGGACTTACGCTCCTCCCGTGGTGAGTTGGGATGTTGGCAGTAGTAGCCTAGTCCTCTCTGGGCCATGGGCTGGGCTTCCTGTGAGGGTGGGGAAAGGAGCCCGTACCCGCTTGCTGCCTGTAACTGGCCTGCCAACATCACTTCTCAGGAACAATTGCCCCCCCCTGCATCCATGTGTGAAGACCTGGGTCCGTGGTGGTGTGCCCACGCGGTGGAGGGAGACAAGACCAATCTGGGCCAAAGGACTGTAGAGGCCAGAAGCAATAGAGATTTTTTATGTATGCATCGTGGGCAAGGGCCTTGGCATTTTCTTCCTGGAAGATCAACCAAATGTGGAGGATGGGGCCGTTGTTCACATCGGTTTGGCCCCCTCAGTATTATCTGGACTGTGCCTTTGGGCTTCACTTGGGGGAGCCCTGCTCCCTCTTACCTCTTTCACCTGTGTCCCCTTGGCCTAGGCCCATAGATCCTCCTACAATGAAGGTCTCACCTGACACCAGTGTCCCTCTCCATTGAAGGATCTTGGTGAACTGCCCAGCCTCAGGCCTGTGTGATTTGGTCTTAGGGTCTGACGTACCACACTTGGTGCTAATACCGCAATACATACACAGAGACAGTTTGTGCCTTCCCAATTTTAAGGAGCCCTCCAAATGGGGGTGGGGGCAAGGAGGGTCTCACTCCAGACAACTTGCTGTACTCTGGCCTACAGAGCAGTTGAGCACACAGCCACCACCACTCCAGTTGAAGCTGCACCCATCCTACTTATAGAGTGTACTCTCTGCAATTACCCTATACCTGATTGTTTTTTGCATTGCAGTGGGTCTTCCTGGATCGGCACTGACAAGGAATGGTACCTACAGCTCCTGCAAGATTCTCTGTAAATAAGTGATGGGGTTCTCCCATGATCCACGAGGTCTTGATCTTCTAATCGCCTATGTACATGGTTGGGCTCCCAACTTTTTACAGTTTTGTTAGACGTGGAGACTGCTTGTGCCTCCCCTATGGGTCATTACATTTACTGTGAACCAGGGGGTAAGGTGGGTCTCCACAATTCAGACTGCTCTGGCAGATTCCCCTGGTGCTACTGTCCTCGTCTGGCTCACTCCATCCAAGTGCATTACCCCTTTGCTGAAAGTTGTGCGAAAAAAGAACATTGCTGCACTCCAAATGCTCCATTACCTCAACTGATGGGGAGACACAGAACTGGGATGTCTCTTCCTTTGCCAGCAACTTTAACCATGATGCGGGACCAACAAGAGAACACATCCAATGGTCTTGCAATTTCAACCATTGGGGAGCCGAGCGGGACTACTCTCCCAACACAGAGGCTTGATTTAATCTTTTAACTCATTGCGAAGACTAGATCAGCTCTAGAAAGTAAATCCGACACAGAGGCGATCGACCAGGCGAACAAAAACTAAATCACTTTGCAAGAGCTTCAACCACGAACTGTCAACATTCATAGGCATTTGGGATCCATGGTCGCTTGTGATGTGACCGCTCTGCCACCCATAACCCTCAGATGGGAGAGGGAAAAATTCTGGTACTTAGCTTGCATTATAATATTGGGAGCGTCAAGGACGGCCTTCACTCATCTGTGCAGTTTTGGAACTCACTCCTCTTTTATTCATAGGCCTGGTGGCCATCTCAAATATGGTGCTTTTTTACCAAGATGCCTATACTCTATTCAGCATGCTTTCAATATTTTACCCGGTATGGTGTTTCAGTCATTGCAGTCCCTCCATACCTCGTCAATTTGGGGTGAGGATCGAGGCTGAATAGCGAGGGACTTCTTGTTTCAGCAACTGGAGGAAAGGAGTATGCAGTTTGTAACCTAGAACAATATTGCCTAACTTCCCAAATCCATCATGCTGCACATTGGCACGTGGAGGAGGGCAACTGGGAGAAATCACTGTTGAAAGACGCTGTTGGGGGGCAGAGTGTGGTACCAGTCCCGTACCTTATTTGAGAACTCATTGTTTGAGTGGTCCTGGGGAGGACCCCCTTTGCCAGTGAGTTCATCTTTTGGAACTTACCACCCTTCCAGGTGCTGTTGGAGTCTGTAGATGTCTCGACCTGGAGGTAGGGTGGCTGCGAAACGTTGGGGGATTTATTCCTCAATTAGGAATTTATGGCATTTGAGGTGGCACAGGACAGCTTCTACATAGTGCCGGGACAGTTCCTTCAGCATGCCAGTATTACAGCCATAAACCAGGAACTATGGCCTACATTCCCTGAGGCTCCCACCACATCACTCACTTTTCAGGCCTTCTTGGAGTTGGGTGGGTGTCGCCATTTGGTTTCCCTCCTTTATAAAGCCATGATGTCAGATCGTCTACGTGTCCTGTTTCCTGCTCGGGAGGCTTGGAATGGGGATCTAGGGGTGCAACTCGAGGATGCTCAGTGGACAAGAATGTGTTTGCCAGTGAAGACTGTGTCAAGCAAAGCTAGATTCAAGCTTATTCACTTTCATTTTTTGCACTGCACTAATGTCATATCAGTGATACTATATAAAATGGACCCTAGTACGCATGTTGGTTGTTTTAGGTGTCGTGCACCTGTGGACACATTTCTGCATTTGGCGTGGGACTGCCAGGTGGTGTTTGCTAACTTGCCACAAGTATTGGCTCCATTGAGGATTGTGGTGCAGATACCTGTAAATCCTCAATGGATGGGTGACATCTGCCGGCAGAGGGGCAAGAAAATAGCTTTTTTTTAAATTCCTACACTTGATGCTGCTCCTGGCTAAGTTGTGGGTGCCATGGATGGGTCAGCAGGGACCGAGTGTGATGTAATTGGTATCAGATGTGGCAGAATGATGGTGGCCGATGAAATACGTTTTAAACAATGTATACGTGATGATAGGGTGGAGGGGATCTAGAGGTGTGGCGGGACACTTGACCAGATTCATTTACCCATAGGGCTCTCATATATAGTCCTCAATGGATGAGTAGGGGTCTGCTGGTACTGAAAATGACTGACTCTGTTTCTATCAGGAATGTAGACCTGTGTTGAAAATTTCCAGGGCTACCTTACTGTATTATACGTTGTACGTGACAATGTGCGATATGGGCATAATGCTACTATAGTATAGATTTGCATCTCTTGTACACATCCGCCTCATTTGTGACAAAGTTGAAGATGGCTGTTGATTCCATATCTGTTGTTTTGCTTTTTGAATTGGTGAAAATAATAAAATATGTCATATGTGAATGAATGAATGAATATTAGTGTTCTAAAGCGCAAACTTAGCCCAAAGGCGTCAAGGTGCTGCAGGAGGGGCTGTCAGAGAGAAATAGAAGTAAAGCTCAGACTGATGTCCCTGTAAAAAGCCAGGTCTTCAGGGCCTTGCGGAAGAGAGAGTGAGACTCTTGTCCAGAAATATCGGCAGGGAGGGAATTCCAGAGCCTAGCAGCGGCAATGGAGAAGGCTCTGCCTCCCCATTTGACTCTCTTAATGTAATGTAATGTAATAGGCTATTTATAGAGTGCGACTGTCACTCCGAGGAGCATCATGGCGCTGAGCGGAACCCAGAGAAGGAGGCAAAACTGGTTAACTGCTGGCGGTGAGAAGGCGGCATCAAATCAGAGTTTTGCAAAGAGTGTCTGAAGCAGAGAAGATCCAGGTTTTTAGGGCTTTCCTAAAGAGGGTCTCGGATGTGATCTGGCGGAGCTGAATAGGGAGTTTGTTCCAAGCCTTTGAGCCTACCACTGTGAGCAATTTTCCTCCCTTCGAGGCTAATCTAAAAGCTGGCATTTTCAACAGATTAGCATTTGATGATCTTAGACTCCGAGAGGGAGTGTAGCGCATGAATCTGGTTCGAAGATATTGAGGGCCCAAGGAATGGAATGCCCTAAAAGTAATAATGAGGACCTTGAACAAGACGCGTTTATGGATTGGCAGCCAGTGGAGTGTTTCTAAAGCTGCTGATGCAGATGACATCCTAGGCCATTTCAGCACTAAACGTGCTGCAGCGTGCTGGACCATTTGAAGCTTATGTAGGACCGACTTATTGGCACCTGCATAGAGGCTATTACAATAGTCCAGTCTGGACGTGATTAGGGCAACAGCAACTGTCTGTCTGGATCAAAAAATTTCTTTAGACTTTTTATAATGTGAAAACAGGTGCCAGCAACTGCCAGTGATTGCTGTTTAAAAGAGAGAGTGGCATCAAATTTTATTCCCAAGTTCCTAACCACGTTCACTGTATTTGGCGGAGGGGTGGCATTCGCTGGCCACCAGGGCTTAGGAGAGAAGAAATTCTCTTGGCCTAAAGGTAAAATTTCAGTTTTTTCGGAGTTACACTTAAGATGGTTAGAATTCATCCAGCTAAAAGTAGCGGTGAGGCACAGGCGAAGGTTTTCTTCCGCCTGAGTGGTGTTATTGTCCAAGACCAGAATTAGCTGCGTTTCGTCCGCATATGAGATAGTCGCTATATTAAAGGACGATATCAGCCTAATCAGTGGGGCCATATAGGCATTGAAAAGGGTGGGGCTAAAACTCAAACCCTGGGGTACACCAGAGAGCAGTGGTTTTTCTTGCGAGTTATATTGGCCTAGTGTGATCACTTGTCTGCGATTCTGCAGAAAGTTCTTTATCCAGGCTAGGACTGTACCAGAAATGCCAAAGGATGCGAGACGGTCTAGGAGAATAGCGTGTGAGACCGTGTCGAAGGCAGCCGACAGGTCTAACAGCACCAAGACTGCTCTTTTTCCCTGGTCGAGAGCTGCTCTTAGGGTTACAGCCGTGTACAATAAGGCAGATTCTGTAGAGTGTTGGGCTCTGAATCCATATTGATTGGAGTGAAGCAAATTTGCTTCCTCCAAATATGTTGTAAGTTGAGTATTGACAAGTTTTTCTGTAATATTACTCTGACAAGGTAAGAGAGAAATAGGACCCAGATTGGAAAGGGTGGTGGGGTCCGCAAGTTGTTTCTTTTGTAGTGGCATTACATCTGCAAGTTTCCAGTCTGCCGGAATCTTGGCGGTTGATAAGGAAGAGTTTAATATTTTGTTTATGATGGGGTTGACTATATCAATGAGAGCATGTAATAACGTGGGGGGACAAGGATCAAAAGGGGAGCCTGATTTGATAGTCAGGATCGCCTGGCACAATTCTTCCAGAGTAATTAGCTTGAAGATTTGCATAAATGCTCTGTCATTGTCTACAGAAACCTCATTGTTAGTGAAAGGGAGGAAAGGAGGGGGGAAGTCTTTTTGTAACATTCGGACTTTCTGTTAAAAAAAATCTGCTATATTGTTAAACCTAGGGACTGCAAGCAGATTTTTACTGGTTGATCTAAGCTGTTTAATGGGAACCTAGCGCCAGAAAAGCCCTTTAATACCATCTGAACCTAGGTCATAGAAGGCCTTGTGAGTAAGACAGAGAGCCTTGAACAGAATTCTTCGATTTAAAGGGAGCCAATGCAGCTTTCTGACAGAAGCCGAGACTGAGTGGTATTTAGGAAGATCATCACCAGCCTGGCTGCTGCATTCTGCACCAGCTGCAAATGACGAACAAGGCCCTTGTTAATGCCCAAATAGAGGGCATTACAATAGTCCAATCTGGACAGCACTAGGGCAACAACTGCCTGCTTTCGGGAGGCGAAAGAGAGGAAATGGGAGATTTTCCTGAGAATCCTAATAATCCCAAAACAGGTGGATACCGTTCTATTAATCTGAGGGCTGAGAGAGAGAGAGTTGTCCACTATGACCCCTAGATTTTTTCCATGGGATACAGGGCAAGGACAAGAACCAAGCGTATCTGGCCACCAATCATTGGACCAAACATTCTGTTGGTTTCCAAAGATCAGGACCTCTGTTTTGTTCCCGTTGAGTTTAAGATAAATCTCAATATGTCAACATTCATAGGCAGGCTTCTGACCTCTTGTACAGGGTTCGCCTCTAGAAGGGCAGGGTGGAGAATGTGGAGGGTTGCTCCAGGCACAACAGCATTCTCATCGGCTTACCTGAGGCTTCGGAGGACCTGCCCTCACCATTGTCATCGAGGGTTTGCTGTTCAAGCAAGTGATGCCTGCTGGCCTTTCCCCCTTCTTTACTATGGAGTGTGCCCACCGTGTCCCATCCCGATGCTCGCCTCCGGGGGCTCCTCCTAGGCCTGTGGTACCCAAAATATTAAACTTCTATGAAAAAGACACACTTCTGTAGGCTGCAAGACAGGCCGGCCTTTGAGGCCACACACATCATGATATACACCTATTACACGCTTTCGGTGCAGCACCACAGGGCTTCATTCATGGGTGTAAAACAAACTCATACACCTAGGCCACAAGTTCTCTGTGTTTTTTTCCAGCTAAATTAAAGATCATGGTAGATCAGCTTCCATATTTTTTCACAGAGCGGGAGGAGATATGGGACTAAGTGGAGCAGCTGGAGTAAGCACTGGCGCCCGATTGCCATTTCGCCCATCCCCAATGAAAGGCTACTCGTCCTCGGAGTCAGTCTGCTCATCCGGACCAGCACACTCAACAGTACACCCCTCTCAGCAAAATGCCTCTAGTGCTCCCTTCCCAGCCCAATCACAGATAGAAAGGATTTTGGTACTGTCCATGGTCTACCAGTTGCATGACCTGGGGCCACGCGCCACATCTGATGACTCTGACTCTGCCCCCTTTGACAGAGTTCGGATCAATCCCTACTATGCTCCATCCCAGTAGTATCATCTTCTATTACATGCCAAACAGCAGATGACATAATCTGAATTTTAGATTTTTATGGGTGCAACCTCTTTGCTGCATGCATGCCCCTACTTGTTTGATTGTGCGCTAATTTATTTCATTCTTTGGTCCTTACATTTTCTGTTTTTATCTACTAATTATACTTTACATTTGATGTGCTGCAAGCTACTCATATTGTCTCAATACACTGTCCAAGCTGTTGCATTTAATATCTGATAGATACTTCTAGCCTCAGATTCCTTACCTTCGAATTATCCCCAGGGGTCACACTGGATCCGGAAATGTTTTCAAGCAGTACTCCTGAGTACTGTTAGGCTATATCGTTCGGCTCCACGTGGCGTTACCGGCATTGTCCACGCCGGAACTGATGTGCGCAATTCTTACATTGACACTATTTCAGCGCGCTGACATCATTTCTTTTCTTTACACCCCTGATAACGCTGATCCATCGTGAGCTACTCCTCAGTCACTTTTTGACTGTTTTTTTCTACATTTTGTCAACATTTTTAGAGTTTTTTCTCCTGGTTTTCAGGGATAGCACCTGAGAAACCAGTTGGTTTAAAACCATGTGGGGCCTGTCACAGGTAGATGTTGGTGACAGACTCCCACTTGGTGTGTTTGTGAAGCTTGGAGCAGGACCACGACTCCAAGACCTGTGAGACTGCCACAACATGCACCCCAAGGGGCCGAGGGAGCACTCCCTCAAGCTCCTCGCCACCTGACATTGGTCGACTCAGCGATACCCGAGGCCCCATTCACGCGGAAGGTCCCGGGACCGTTCGCTGAACCCTTTCCGATGGTCGTCGTCGCACTCAAAATTGTCTGGTGTGTCGGGTATGTCTCACAAACACAAGACCAAGAAGTTAAAGAGATCTTCAATTTCACCGCGTCCATCGAAGTCTTCTGAGACAAGGGAGCGCCGGCACTCTAGGCCCCGTGACTCGGCAGCACTGGATCCCAGGTCCGCACCGCCCTTCCCTGATTTTCTCAGAGCAGCCTCCACCCAGCTGAAAGAGTTTATGAGGCCATGCCGCTCATATTTGTGCAGCCTGGCCCCTCTGGAGTGCCCTCGGGCTCCATTGGTGTGGGAATGGCCCTTAGTGGATCCACTCCAGCGAGTTCGCACACAGTGCTGGATCAGGAGCGGAGCCACTGGCGAGACCTTCCTCTGTGCCTGCTCCAGTGCCGTGGCATTCGGCACCGCCAACACCCCTAGGGAGACCCACCCCATCATTACTCCTGATTCCAATACGGACCCGTAGGGGGGTCGTCTGATGCTGACTCCTGAGCTGACTGAGCCCATACTTCCTGAAACAAAGCCAGGCCCTTATGTCTGTATGTATGTATTTATAAAATATTTATAAAGCGCAGCTATCGCTCCAAGGGAAGCATCTTGGTGCTAGGCAGAAGGAGGATAATGCTCAGTTTTGCTGTAGACTAATCCGTGGGATCATATGAGTGAGAGGCACAGGGAATCCGGGACTGCAAAAATCCAAATTTTCAGCAAGTTTATTTGTTTGACACGCCTGGAGAGGGAGAAAAATAGAGGGACTGCAGACACTTGTGGCTACCAGTTTGCTGAGAAAGAACAGGAACAGGACAACTGGTATGAAGAAATGGTGGAGGCCAGTAGTTTAGACACCTCACCCGACACTGGCCTGGTCTCTCCTCCTACCATGACTACAGAGGAGGGAGCCTCTTTTGCGATAGTGGTGCATAGTACAGCTGAAGCTTTGGAACTCCAGTTGCCCACAGTAGCAGTCAAGATGAACATCCTGACAGAGGTGCTTCAGTCGCATGTCTCACCTTCTGAACACCTTCTCCCATTCAATGAAGCCCTTCCAGATGTCTTACTTCGGGCCTGGTCCTAGCACTTCACAGGGGCTTCTGTGCATCAAACCATTACCCACCTCCATCAACCCACTCCTGGGGATCCAGATTTCTCACCCTGAACCCCACCCCGTACGCTTGGTGGTCCAAGCCTCCACGTCCATAATTAACCCCTGCGCAATCCCTACCACTGCAGTGGACAGGGAGTCCTAAAGACTTGACACATTTGGTAAGAGAATGTTCTCTTTTGCCAACCTAGCACTGCGATTAGTAAACACTGTGTGAATTTTTGGCCGCTATACCCATACCATATGGGAAATGGGTGCACAAGTGCTGCCTATGGTCTAGAGGAGGACCTAGCCATACTCACCAAGTCTAATGCTGATGGGCCAGATGCATCAAAGTTCACCATATGATATGACTCAACACGACCGGTTCGCCGGGCAGAGAGATCTCCTAGTCAGTGGCCTTGTGGTATAATGCCTGGCTGAAAATAACTGGTTTTGTCCAGTCTTCCCTAATGGACATGCCCATTGATGGTTCTCGCCTCTTTGGAGAGGAAGCAGATTCAGTGCTGGAGCTCTTTAAGGACAGCACAGCTACAGTCAGGTCCTTGGGTTTGTCTATATCCCCTCGCCAACCCAAATCCACCTTACGCTAATTCCTTGGCAGGGGAAGGGGTCTCCAACTGAATCCTTTTCCACCCAGCCACCAAGTCCAACAGGATTCCCAGACTTTTTGTGGCTGAGAACGTGGGTGCCACAGACAGCGTTGGACAGAGTCAGTCCAACACTCCCCTGGCAGCCGCTGCGAAATTACGAAATGTATTGATTGATATAGACCTCATCCGAGAGGCACAATATGTTAAAATAATATATACAGATTTCCAGTCCCATAGCATTACAATATAATATATCATGAAATTCTTTATAAGCAAAAAAGATTATTGTTCTTATCTTATATATCTCTAAAATAGCGGGAATAACACTTTAAAAAAGTAAAAAACTTTGTAACATACAAATTCATCAGGTGGGGTTCTTATAATCTCAATCAGATCCATAGTTCTAAAAATATTATATTTTGTACAAATCGGTTTTAAAAATCGAGAGCGTGCATCAACCAAGCTGATATTTGGACAGACAAATAGGACATGCACCAAATCTTGGATTCCTCCATTACACAAATCACATTGGCCGGTTTTGTTAAAGTTTCGGCCCCACTTTTTTGTTATATCTTTTAACGGTAGTGTCTTCAGTCTTAGCATCAGGATGCAACGCCTAACCTTATGGTCCAGTGTAAAACTCAAATATTTTGGGATCTCTTTATACTCCACCCTAGCTAATGCGAGCTTGTAATGCGATAACCGTTAAAAATAAAGTTTATCCATTTCGAAGCTCAGCCTTGGAGTAGATTTTTTCAAAAAGAACTTCAAGAGTTCCGGGGACCAACTTTGTAAAAGGTTCTTGGAGCATTGAAAGTGCTCCAAAGCGATCTCTAAATTTCGTTTCAAAGTATATACTCCTGGATCAGCCTTAAAAGTTTCCTGACGTATAATTGCTCTTTATGTACCATCAGGTGCATGTAGTATGTTGTAAGCCCATCTGACAAGGTTTGCCATAGCTCTTGCGTATGCACTCACTACCCCTAATTCCAATCGGAGTGCCTGAATGGGAGTGGCTTGACTTGTAGTCGTAAGCATGCGCAAGAGTTTTCCCTCCTTGAGATTTTAAAAATCCCAACGATTTATAGGAATATATTCTAAACCATATGTTAGGATAGGGATAATCTTTGTTCGGTAAACTTCCAGGAGAGCTAAAAAATGTCGCCTCCCAGTAGATAAATAAAACTTTTTTATAGCACTAGCATGGGATACTGTTTTTAATTCAGTCCGTTGAAAGTGCGAAGCAGTACCAGTGGACTGAGGGAAAACTCTCCCTAAATAGATGTAAGTAGATGTTATTTCTACTGTAGTTCCTCCTAGTTTCCAGGTAAAAGGTATAGTTTTTTTCCTGCCCCTAAATGGTACTATTTTTGTTTTTGAAATATTTATTCTTAAAAGATTTTCCTCAGTGTAATTAAAAAGAGCCTCCATATTACGCTGCAGCCCAATTGGGGTTAAATCAAATAAAACCACGTAATCAGCATACATTAAAAGATGGATTTTTTGTGTTGCTGGCAGCCGCTGCCTTCAAGCCTCTTTAGTTCGCCCTCCGACCATCATGGCAGGATGCACCATCACCTGCCCCACTGCTGGCCAGTGACATCAGTCCACAGGGTTCTCTAGATTGTCCAAAGGGGCTAATCCCTCGCCTTTGTTACAACACCACCACTCATGCCACCCACGTACGATTGGCTGATGGATAACTATCTCTCCTTGCTCCGCCAAGAAGTGAAGGTTCTCTTGGCCAAGGGAGCCATAGAGAGGGTACCTACATCAGAAGTAGATTGTGGTTGTTATTACCACTTCCTTCTGGTGCCAAAGAAGGACAGATCTGCAACTTCTCAACCTCTTCTTGAGGAAAAAGAAATTCAAAATGCTCACGCTCGCACAAGTCCTGTCTGGCCTGGACCCAGGAGACTGGATGGTATCATTGGACTTGCAGGACACATATTTCCACATCTCTGTCCTGCTGGCCCACAAACTTTACCTGCAGTTCATGGTGGGTTAAGAGCACTTTCAGTTTGCTGTGCTCCCTTTTGTCCTTACCAGCTTTCTTCCAGTGTTCACAAAAGTGATGGCGGTGGTTGCAGCGCATCTGCAGAGGTTGGGGATTCCAATCTTCCCCTACCTCAACCATTGGTTGTTGAAGTCAGGCTCGCCCCAGGCAGTCGTCTCCCACCTTCAGACTACAGCCAACCTCCTACATTCATTGTGATTCACTATCAACGTGCCGAATTCACACCTGACTCCCTCTCAGAGGCTCCTTTTCATCGGAGCAGTTCTGGACAGGGTGCAGTATATTCAGTATATGATTTTGATGTTTCAGCATCTGTCCTGGACTTTGGTGAGACTGACTCTGAGGTTGTTGGGCCTCATGGCCTTCTGTATCCTGCTTGTTACTCATGCCCCATGGCATATGCGAGCTCTTCAATGGGACCTGAAGTCTCAGTGGGCACAGCAGCAGGGAAATCTCTCCAATATGGTTCAGATCTCGAAGGGAACCACAAAGGATCTGCAGTGATGGCTAAAGAACATTGTAGGAACGTGCCCCTTAAGACATGGTTACCCCCCACTTTTTGCCTGGCATAAAATGCAACTTTGACGGAGAGTGTACTGGGTTCCTGCTAACCAGGTCCCCAGTACCAGTGTTCGTTCCCTAAACTGTACCATTGTTCGACTTTGGCACCACTTTAGACGCCATGTAAGTCCTTAGTAAATGGCACTCCTGGTACCTAGGGCATTGGGTCTAAAGAAGGCCCCTAGTGCTGCAGCACAAGCTGTACCACCCTGAGTCACCCCTCACGAAGCTCATGCAAACTGCCATTGCAGCCTGCGTGTCTTGGTGCAGAGAAAAGTGAAGAGACAACATGGCCCACATCATCCCTGTGTGCCATGCCTACATAGCACTGCATGTGGTATAGGTAAGTCACCCCTATGGAGGACATTCCAGCCCTAAGGCAGGGTGCACTATACCCATGTGTGGGCATATCTGCATGAGAGGATGTTTCCCTCTGATATCTAGGTTCGCCCTTAGATACCACAAGTGCACATGGAAGCCATACCGAGTACATGGGCTGGGCACTCATGTTTACGAGTTCCCCAGCTACATGATGGCTTCACTGAACCCCCAAATATTTTGGTACCTAACATCTCATCTTAATAAACCCACACTGATGCCAGTGTTGGATTTATTAGGAAATTCACCCAGAAGGTACCTTAGAGGGGCCTCCTGAAAACCTACCGACCACTAATATGTTGACTGACTGGTCTCAACCGGCCAGCCACCCTCGACATGTTTCTAACCTCCTGAGGTGAGAGCCATCGCTCTCAGAGGCCGGGAACAAAGCCTACTCTGAGCAGAGGTGTTTTTTACCTCCTCCACGCAGGAACGCATACAGAGCAGAAAGCTTCAAAGGCCATGCCGCCTTTATTATGCTACCCAGGCCTCTCCAGATAGCAAAAATGCCAATCCCCCTGTCCTGACCCCACTTTGTGGAAGCAAGACAGGCTGTAAAATTTGTAAGATTAGGAGGTGTGTTCATATTGAAAAAGGCAATGTGAATGTGAATAATGATAAATTTACGTACAGAAACGAAATTGCATCTTTATTAACGTGTTTGCCCGTTGTGAACTCCACATCAACCCCAACTCAGAAATACATAGTTAGGCAGGCCCTGAGACCCAGGCCGGAGGTCACTGATTGACAGATCGGAGGTGGGGTAGCACATAGCCAGCAGACAAACACGTGAATAGGAAATCCCAGATCAAACCCACAGAGAGGCACAGCAACACCGCAATGGTCCAGGGAGATTGGCCCCAATAAAACACACAAGGCAGGAGGGGTGCGCACATTCCCAAAACAACATAAAATCAGTTGCCACATAAAGTTAGGAACAATCAGCCAATCAGGACACAGCACACACTACATGCAGTGATTACGCACTCTCCATGCCGGACATCTGGACACGTTGTCTACTGGCCGCATTGTGTCCACGCAAGGTTGAGGCCCACCTGGATTCTTCATCCAAAACATTAATTTATTCCTCAAAAGACAGCAGTCTGCATTCCTTTACAAAAAAGGACTGGTGGAACCATTTTATTACACCCAAAGAACTGCATAAAATTCTATGTTAGACCGATTGTAAATTGAGACAGTCCTCAGACCCCCATGCCTGTAACTGTTCTCCCGGCCGCACTGTTTGCCAAATACCTTTTGCAGTGGCGGCCAGCTCATGTAAGTGCAGTGAGACGGGGCAGGGCGCTGCAGGGGGAGAAGCCGACGGGCGACGAAAGAGGTATAATTAAATAAATAAATAATACCTATTCCGTCGTCCGTCAGCTTCCCCCCCTGCCGTGCCCTGCCCCACCGCCCACCATGCTTACCTGAGCCGGCCGCCACTGGCCTTTTGTCTCTTGTTTGTGAGAGGTATTTCATGTTCAAGCAACAGGTGTGCCCACACCCAGCCAGCACCACCCCTAAGGTGGACTAGCTGATGTGGACACCACCGTTTCAAATTCCTCCATCTTATTTTGGATAGAATCAGCCTTCTAGAGTCAAGGTTATGCCCACTTCCCACAAGAAGTGGTCATATAGAGGGTTTAGACACCCTAAATGTAGGTAGCCCATTGGCTACTACCTATCACATATCTACAACACCACTAAATTGAGTATTTAGGTGGCAACCATGACCTCAAGAGCTCAGATTCGATGGATCAAGATAAGAAGGACGAAGAAGAGTCACTGCTTGGGGAGAACTACAGAAGAGCAGAGAACTTTTGGCGCGAAACCCTGCCTGCTCACAACTCTCTAGACAATCGTGACAGAGTGACTCGTCCTGCAAGCTGGAGAACTACCAAAGCCTTGGATAGTCTGCCTGCACTTCAAAAATCGCCTACGGTCTCCCTTGGAGTAGAGGAGCTACTCCCCTGCAGATCGCGGGCACCGGCAAGTGGAGTCTGGTCTACTGCCTTGCAGCTCCCTGGCCCAACTGACTCCGCAGATGACCAGAAGAAGGTTCTCATGCTCTGGAAAATCTTATCGGCCTCCTCACAGAGTGTGAAGACACCAGGACCAACCAGAGCCGTGCAGCCCCAATCACTGGGATACCGGACACCCTGCACCAAACAACAACAGAGAGAGTCCACTCCGGATTCTCCTTGCACCACGTCAAGCAGACATTGAGGGGTGTCAGCATCACTGACACCCACTTCGTGATTGGCCTAGCTGTCCTGATTTTGTTCCTGGCAGCTGTTTGTCCATAACTGCAAGGAGCATCTTTGCGCAATCAGCCCAACCCGCTCTGCACCCGAGCTGCCTGGCTCGCTTACCAAAGAACCTGCTGTGCCACCTTGCTCCCAAACCCCTAGCAACCCAAGCCCCTGTTTGGGAGCTCTTGGACGTGCCCCAAGTCCCCCTATGCAGCTTGTTTCCAAGTGGTCCCACTTCACTGTAGTGCTCCCAGCAACCTGCTCAAAAGCCCCCTGCTCCAGGTGAAATCCGAGTAGGTTCCGAAGAACTGATGGTAGTACTTTGCACCATGGCCCACTACAACTTGAAAGCCATAAAGTGAACCCCAGAAACTGACTGTACCTACCTTTATGTAGTTATAACTTTTTCTCCCATAGTATTGCATTGTGAATAAAAAGCGCACAGGTTTGAAAGTTTTACTTACCTGTAAAAATTGCAAACAAAAACAGCTGTGTGGTGTTTGCTTCTTTATAAACTGCTTTGGCCACCAGTGCACAACCCTATACTATAAAGCGCTTTGCAGCAGCGCACCTACCGCTCTCCTACAGTCCCGCCTGGAGTCAAACTTCTTGTCATCCTTGAAGGTGCCGCAGTAGGTAGTGTTTGATGTCCCCAATCTTCTCCCTCGGGCAGACATTGGGCATGTCGCAGCGGTCAATGATCACGTCCTCCAGGGTCCCCCTGTGTGTGCAGGCTGAGGAGGAGCAGCGGAGAATCCAGCATGGGGGCAGTGGTGGGTGACGCTGGCTGAGGAAAGGACTTTTTAGGACCATAGTTCCCTCTAACATGCGCAGGTGCGCGTGCGCGAACAGGCTTTCCTCCAGCGCGCACACACACTTGAAAAGCGCGCACAACACCAACAGTCCATTCCTCAACCACATATGTAATTCAACATGGGCAAAATGTGAGGAGCAGTGGCAGCGCATGTGCCGATAGGACGGAAGAGCAGCTATTCTGCCACGGACACGCTGCAGATTAGAAAGCTCACAGTTTCTGCACTTGCTGATTGCTCTGTTAAAGTTAAGAGCCAACAAAGCTCTTGGAAAGGCTGCGTGGTGCAATAGTAACGCTGCTGACTTTGAAGCACGGGCGATGGGTTTGAATCCAGGCAAAGAAAATAATTTTTTTTGTCTTATTTCACATGCTTTACTTAATCTTGCATTCATCAAGAGTTAGTTATTTTATAATTTCGTTCATCTTTATTTTTTTCTGTGCATACTTTAAGGCTTGAGCCATGCTAGGTGTTTATGAGGGGCTTTGATTGAGCACGCAGGCGCTAAGGCTGAAGCCAAACAAGGTAGGTGTCAGTGGGTTGGCCTCTCTGCTGAGCACACAGAACAGTGTTTATCTATACCATTTGCAACTAAAATTCTGTGGATGTGTGTGTGAGAAGGGGGTACACAGATGTCAAAATATTTGCAAGGCAAATGTAAGAGAAATTAAAGTGCTTAAATTTGAGGGAGTGCAGTGCATGTTTGGTGGCAGTGAAGTGAGAGAGATGCGAGGAAGTCCATTCGGCGAAGAGTGAAAAGAGGATGCTGAAGAGGAAAGAGAGGTGGTTTAAAATGTGCAGATAGACAACATATGCAGAAAAAAGAGGATACATATCTAACACAAAGCACACATAACTGAAGGACAAAACTCATTCCACAGGCCTCAAGAAAATTTAATTCACAGACTCACAGTTTCAGAATTGAAACATTTCCAATGTTAATTATTTATAACAAATCATTGTAGTTATTCATTTATCTTAAACAGCTAACACCCATTGACAAAGCCAATCATACTGACAGGCTTTAGGTGTATGTCAGTTGTTGTTATTATTATTATTATTATTATTATTATGTAGCTTATAGAGCGCACGGCTACCCCCAACGGGAGTGTCCCGGCGCTTAAGACAGATAGAGAGGTGGGAGGGATAAGAGTAGAAATTCCACGGGTGCTAAGGAAGACTGAAGAGCCATGTCTTCAAGAATTTCCGGAAGCTTAGCTCCGTGTTAGCCTTTCGGATGTGTACGGGCAGGGAGTTCCACAGAGTTGTGGTTCTAACGGTAAAGGACCTTCCTCCTATTCTAGCCTTAGCAAAACGAGGGATGATAAGGAGTTCAAGATGGTTAGATCTTAGGTTTCTTGCTTGATAGGACTTACGGATTCTTTTCCAGAGATAGAGGGGGCCACTTCCGTTTATTGCCCGATAGGCAAGAGCGAGCGCCTTGAATTCTGTGCGTTTTTTTACGGGCAGCCAATGAAGACTACGTAAATGGGGAGAGATATGGTGCCTTAGAGGGACATTTCTAATAAGCCTTGCGGCTGCATTCTGTATTATCTGCAGTTTCCTTAGCAGATACGTTGGTAAACCCAGATATAGACTATTAGCGTAGTCTAGTTTTGATGTTATTAGTGCATGGACAATAGTTTTCCTGCAGTCCATTGGAAGGAAGTGAAGAAATCTTCGTAATGCCTTCATTTTCCAGAAGCAGGATGATGACACGAGACCTATCTGGGATTTGCATGAGAGAGTGTTGTCCACCTTAAAGCCCAGATTTCTAGCTGAGGACACAGGCTGAGGAGGGGGATTGAGCTGTGAAGGCCACCAGAGATCAGAGTGGGGGGGGGAAGGCTGGTTAAAAAACAAAACCTCCGTTTTGTCGGCATTCAGCTGCAGACAGTTCTTTGTCATCCAGGTAGATATGTCAATCAGACATTCCTTAAAGTGTGTGAATGCGGCCTCTGAATGGTCTGTAAAAGAGAACACTAGCTGGGTGTCATCAGCGTATGAGATGACACCCACGCCATGTTGCTCTATGAGAGTAGCTAGGGGCGCAAGGTAAACGTTAAAAAGAGTGGGGCTGAGAGCCGAGCCCTGAGGAACTCCACATTTCACCAATCGAGGTGATGAAACATAAGGATGCAGCCTTACTTTCTGGGACCGCCCTTCAAGATAAGAACTGAACCAGGCCAGAGTGGTCCCTAAAACTCCCAATTGTCTAAGCCTGTCAAGAAGGATCTTGTGTGACACAGTGTCAAATGCTGCTGACAGGTCTAACAGCACCAGCATTGCACAGTTGTTCTTATCTAAGGTTTCCCGGATTGTTTCAGTTACCTCCAACAGAGCTGTCTCGGTGCTATAGCCAGCTCTGAATCCAGACTGAGAGATATCATTTATCTGGATACAATTACTTCTCAGGGAGAAATCAAAATACCGGTCAGGTGGCACACTCTCGGAATCACAGAGATTTATTTGACATGTTCCTTTATAGAGAGCTCCCACTTTTCCATCCCATTTAAAGACCTGTCTGCACATACTTCTATATGACTGGTTGCAGCCAGCAGCTGTGGGTGCTTCTCAAAGTCTGATTAGAGCATATTTTTCCAAAGTTAATGCTGCATGCAGTGCAAGACACTGGGCAAGCATACATCCTAAAGGGCTAAAGCTGTCATGCTGCACAATTTACACATTGCAGTAACTGTTGAACATATTAATGCAGGAAGATATGGGCAGTTTTTAATGTGTTTAATATTTCAAGACTAAACTGCTTTATCAACCTTGCTTTATCGCTACATTCATTTGCTTTAAAATGCACCATTTGCCAGTCTTTGTTCATTTATTTCTCAGGAGAGGGACTCACCTTGCACCCCAGGTTTGTCCATTGAACTTGTTCACATCGCTCGCTATATAAAAGTCATGCCCACATTTACGTCTCACCACTTTCAAATGTCACCAGCTGCCACTGATACTGTGACTCCGGGCAAATCACTTAGGGGCATATTATCAAGGGCTGGCGATATAATTATCGCCGCTTTAGCGTCCGTTTTCGGGCGAAAAGCGGCGATAATTATATCGCAATATCATCAAGGACACGCTAGCGCGTGTTTCCTTGATGTAGAGCCCGTTTTTTCACAGCCTCGCCTTGCATCGCTAATGAGATGCAAAGAAGGCGTGGCTGTGAAAACAACACAAGTTAATATCGCGAAGGCAGCTTCGCGATATTAACAAGGAGGTGCAGCGATAAAAGAAATCGCGCTACCTCAGCTTTAACTCAGGAATTTAACGTCTGTTAAATTCCTGACTTAAGCATACTTTACATGGGAGATGGATTCTGCTGATACGACCACAGGGTCGTATCAGCAAGGTTATCGCCGTTTTCCATGGAACATCGCTGGAAAACCAGCGATGTTCCATGGAAAACAAGCTATCGCAGGAATAATTATCGCCATTGCGCTATGCGTTGTTAATGCAGCGCTAGCATGGCGATAATTATCTGCGGTAGCCGGCGATAACTATTCTCACGCTGTGAACGGCCAGCGATAATTATCGCTGGCCGTTGATAATATGCCCCTTAATCTCCCCATCTCTTAAAAATAAATCTTAATGAGTCTTTGTCTAATGCAACTGGTGCTCATGCAAGGTGCTCCAGTGCCCTTGGGCCAAGTTCACACTATATAAAACTGACAAAAGCTAGCAACATTTGGGGGCACAACGCAGGAATGAAAGTATTGTAGACAGCATATTTCTATTTTTTGTAGTGGAACTGGCCTGCATTTCATCTACAGAAGTGTAGCTGCCCCTGTTATGTTTCTCAGTTCATGTTTAAAACCACTCACTTTTAATAAATACTTTCCAAATATTTTGGATGTACTAAAGGGAAACACTTCCTCATATTAAAGAAATACACGTCTTGACTATTAAATGCAACCTTGTAAAATATTCAACAAACATATAAGAAGATAATATTTCAAATATTTTCAAGAGTCAGCTCGTACAAATAAGAGTGCAGCCCTTTACATATTGTGCTGTTAGAATTTGTGGAGTTAGGTGAATGAATGTCTCTGTTGGGCTTTTTTGATCACAATTCACCAAGAACCCTCTACAGAGACCTCATTGATGTGCAAACTCATAAATTGGTGGTCAAGGCGTTACAATAGAAAGAGGGTTGCAGTCACGAGGAACGGAGTCAGGAAAACCAGAGTTTGCCTGTCAACTTATACATTTACTTTTTTTAAACTCTGCAGCAAGAAATGGCAATGAGGACAAATGTGACAGTAAATCTTTTCTGGTTTAAATGATTGCAAAGACAAAGGCTGCAAAATATCTTATGGGGTTAAGACACCCTCTGTAGAGATATTTGTGTGCCCAGGCAGTTTTATGGGACAATAGTGATGGTCGGTAACTCTGGGGGTTAATGCAGTTGCTGGAGAGATCTGTGTTTTGACTAGTTCCTGTTTTGATTCATAATGCTGCATAGATGGCTAAGGCATCTCCTGTACAGCACAAGGTGTAACATGCAAATCACAATTATTTTTTTTTGTAGATAGGTAAGAGCTTTACTACTTTTGACACATATCCGTTATTACATGCAGTACATAAATTGCAATCCTATTGTAGCACAGTGAGCTATGAACCAGCATCCACAAGCCTATTGCAAACTGCAATGCATGGGTTTAGAACCTTATTGTTATCTTTCTCAATTTGGTTTATAGTGCTGCTGAAAAGGATTCCTTTGCGTAGTAATACATTTATATGACTACAGACAGCCCCAGCACCGCTACATTTCAAATCCATACTTTTTGTTTCTCCCAGTTATGCACTCTTAACATATGCCTACCTTCTTCGAGTACATGCATGTAGCTTATATAGGAAGGGTAAACAAAGTCAAAAACCTGCCTCAAATGTTTCTTTTAAGTACTTGACCTGTAAAGTGATACCTGTGTGCCTTTGTTTACCCTCCATTGTGTTGGAATCTACGTATTAGGCTCCAGGTGGCTCCCAGCCAGGATACTTTTTAACAAAAGTAGGGCTGTTGGCCCTTTAAATGAGGCCTTTGTTTTGGGCCAACCTAAATTGTAAATAAGAAAGCCCCTTCACTGCCTGCAGATTCCTACTCAGAACCGAAAGCAGACAACCTGTGGACCCTGCTCAATATGTTCCGGTGTTGGCGAATTACACTGGGATTTTTTTTTTAGCATATTTCACTTGGTCCAGCCCAGATCCCGTTTCGAACTCAATAATAACTGCCTCATTCTTCTGATGTCTTGACACAACCCTGCTGTTCAATTAATACATATAATCGTAGCGCCTTCTGTGTCCTGTCCTTTTCTAAATCTGGGGTGTAGATGCTACAGGAGTAAACAATTCATGTTGCGGGGGTGTGTATCTACATCGCAAAACTGGCTCAAGACCTTATTAAATAGAACTATATGTGTGTGTAATACACCTGTTTCGCACTCATTGGAAACAAAGTTTTCGAGTGGTGATTGCCACAGATATATATTGCTGAGCAAAGCACTCAAATGCATGATCAGTTGCTTAGTGCACATAGCCTTATTTGAAGCGCATAGACATCTTGAACTGCCACATACACAGAGGAAAAAAATAAGAGGGAACATTGGTTGGGACAGAGTCTGAGGCCTGTGAGGTACGGTACCCTGGGGTTATTCCACATGCAATGCGAGACAATCTCATCAAACAAGGCCGGACGGTAACCAATGAAGTGGCGCTCAAGCAACCGCAGTAAAGCCGGCAGCAGTACAAACTTCAGAGCAGAGTACATGTACATGGGGGTCAGCAAGACTTGAAAGAGCCAAATCAGCCAGAGAACATCACTACCACACTGCCACCTTCAGGAGAAGAGGACGCAGCGCATGCTACTGCACATGAGTTGCACCATATTCTTCTCCACGCCTAATTGAACCCGACGACATTCTCCTGTTAAGTGCTGCACACCACCTGTTTCTTCTGGTATTTTATGATACACTGCGGGCCATGAAACCCTTTTGGAAGCACCACCAGAATCATATTTTAGTGGTGGATGCCGGTAAACTCTGCCACCCGGCGTAGGTGGAGTTTTTACCGAAGTCTATGCTCCAAGCGAAGCGTGGAGTGCCAAACCTCAGTGAACTCCGCCGGCGAAGCGGAGTTTACTGCCCACCCCTAGTGAAGATCTCACTGAGGAGGAGATTCTTCTTAAAAGATTGGCCTGCAGAATAGCCCTGGAGGATAGGATACTCTTCTCAACCAAAAACTGAGTGCCTAGGTAAGAATTGGAATCCTAAAAAGGCATTTTGTCACAACTGTAAACAAACTGAACACCAAACTGGAGCTTCTGTCTGTCTCAAAAATAATCCCCCTACTGACCCTCCAGCTAGCTCTGATTTGGGAAATCTCCAAGTGGGATCCTTAGTGTGCCCATAGCAAATCACAGTGCACACAGAAGCTACACTAGTCTTTGAGGTTTTAGGGATTCAGCTTGCAACCTTAGCTGTTACAAACAGTAGCCCTTAATGAATTGGACAGAGTAGAGATATACAGGTGCAAATGTCACCATGGTGACTGAAAAACTGGTATCTTCAGGACAGCATCTATCTGGACAGACATATCCTGTCACCAATGCTGACAATGTTACTTAGGTTCACCTCGTGGCTATGGTGTCCTTAGAGTGGGGAGGGGTTACTGGCTTGAAACAGGTAGTGGTCTCTTCTGCAATCCCGGTTGAATGTCTGCAAGAGAATGATCTGAAGTCTTCAGCTTGGGCTGAGGTAAAACTTAGGCCCCATCCAGACGTGCTGAGAATTCCTGAATGGGTGTGCATAAAAACCCATCACAGTGCACGGCCCAGAGTGAAAAAGAGGTATTACAGCATGAAACGATGGCTAAACCCTCCAGGAGAAAAGGTGAAAAGTCGGGAAAGCCAGCTTCTGAACAGCCGCAAGCTCAGGCCCCCTCGCCTCAGTGAGAAGACCTGTCAGCCCCAGAGGGAACTGAGCCCCAGGAACTTGGGGCTTACACGGCAGAGCTCATAAGCCCAGGAGGACCCTCTAGGGAAGAGCTGTGCCAAGGGCAGATTATCTGTCATACTCTTGAAAGCCTGCGACAGCAAGCTGATGCACAGGAAAAGGGAGATGTCAGTGGCTCCCTTAGGACCTGCAGGGAGGATGGGCTCATGTACACTGAGGCCAGAGACCCCAAACCTGGTGCGATCAGGAGAGTGGTAGTGAGTCATCTGATCAGAGAGTTTCTCATCACATTGCACATGACATCCCCCTACATGGGTATCTTGGCCAAAGCAAGACTTGGAGTAGGCTAGTCAGCCACTTCTACTGGCCAAACATGCCCCAGAGGGTGAAGGTGTTTTGAAACTCCTGTGCCACCTTCCAAGCCAGTGGCAAAGCAGGTAAGCCACACAAAGGCCCCCTTAAATCCACTTTCAGTGGTTGGGGTACTCTTTGAAAGGGTAGGGATTGAAATTGTCGGTCCCCTTGACACTCAAACTGCACCAGGGAACAGATTCATGCTGGTAGTAGTGGATCCTGTTACTTGGTACCCTGATGCAATACCCTTTAGGACTACCACTGTTCCTGCAATGGCTAGAGCCCTCATTAGTATCTTACCATAGTGGGTTTCCCTAAGGAGGTGGTGTCAGACAGAGGTACCAGCTTCATGTCTGGCTACCTGAAATACATGTGTCTGAATGTGGAGTGACTTGTATGTTCACTACCTCATATCACCCACAAACCACTGGACTTGTTGAGAGGTTCGGCAAGACCATAAAAGGCATGATCATGTGACTCCCTGAAAAACTCAGAAGGAGATGGTATGTACTTTTACCATGCCTGCCTTTGACTTACAGAGAAGTGCCACAGAAGGGAGTAGGTTTGTTTCCCCCATTGAACTTCTGTTTGGCCATCTTGTGAGAGGACCACTTTGTCTGGTTAAGGAAGGGTGGGAGAAACCTCTCAAAGAGCTTAAACAACATATTGTGGACTTTGTACTAGAAATACATTCCAGGATGGCAGAGTACATGGGCAAAGCAACCACAACCCTAGAGGGCAGCCAAGAGCTTCAAAAACTCTGGTATGAGCAAAAGGCTGCAATGGTGGAGTTCCAACCAGAGCGGAAAGTAAGGGTGTTGGAGCCATGGCAAATATGGCCCTCCATGACAAGTGGAGTGGTCCCTACCCTATCCTTTAGAGGAAAGGTGAGGTCACCTATCTGGTGGACCTTGGCACTACCAGGAACCCCAAGAGGGTCATCCATGTTAATCACCTGAAACATTTCCATGACAAGGCTGAAGTGACTATGCTGATGGTCACTGATGAAGATCAAGAATAAGAGAGCGAACCTCTCCCTGACCTCCTCTTTAGCAGCCCCAAATATATGTCAGTGGATGGAGTTCTCTACTCAGACAACCACTCTGCCTAACACCAAGCTGACAGGAGGCAAGTCCTGGAGCAGTATGCTGGGCTCTTCTCCTTAACCCCGAACAGACACACTTGTGTACCCATGATGTGGACACTGGAGACAGCATGTCTGTCAAAAACAAATTCTATCGACAGTCGGACAATGTTAAGGAAAGCATCAAAGCTGAAGTAAGCAAGATGCTGGAGTTAAAGGTTTAATGAACCCTCTGACAACCCCTGGGCTAGCCCAGTGGTCTAAATCCATAAGCCTCACACAAAGGGCGGGAAACAAGAAATTAGGTTTTGTGTAGACTACAGAGGTCTCAATGCTGTCTAAGGGTGGGCAGTTAACTCAGTTCCGCCAGCGGAGTTTGCAGAGTTTTAGAACTCTGCACTCCGTTTGGAGTGCGAAGTTTTCAAAAACTTCGCACTCGCAGTGAAGCAGAGTTTACCGGTGCCACCTAGGACTGGGAGGAGTCTAGGAGGACTTACCTCCCAAATGCTGGCTATCCACGGCGGTGCAGCCCGGCCGCCAGTCTGTGCTAGCGGGAAACATCCATTACAACGCAGGCATTACAACGGAATGCCTTTACAACGCAGTCAATTCAAAACTTTATTCGGTGTGTTTAAAACAACCATAAAAGTATACATGAATAAAAGCTGTATGTAATACACATAAATAGCAGGCGATTTATAAAAGATTATACAAGACAGTGCTCAATGTACGATATAAAAATCGTTGATCATACCTAAATACACTTAAAATATTTAAAAGGGGGGTACAAACTCCATTTGGACTGATTGGAGTCACAGGACAATGATACTTTTGTGTGTGTTAATTGCATTAATAATGAAAAGTGCTAAATTAGGACAAACCCTTGCATCATTTAATTCCGGCAGATATTTCATAGCAGCAATATGCGATCCATTACCATACTCGAGCAAAAGTGATTTCAAATAGTAGCTTCTAAATCCCGAATAAAAGCCACAGAACAGCGCAGTCAATACAACGCAAGTTCCATTACAACTCATGCCATTACAACGCATGCCATTACAATGCATATCCCTCACTGACCAGCACCTTCCCTGAGGTAAGCACCTGGCGGTGTTAGAATAGTAATTTTCGTTGTAATGGAACATGTGTTGTAATGGTTTGCATTATAATGGCATTCGTTGTAATGGAAGTTGCATTGTAAAAACCATGTTGTAGAGGTATGCGTTGTTATAGTTTGCGTTGTAACGTCATACATACGTCCTAGCCGCCCCTGCCTGCTTCCTGCTCCTCCTGCCTGGCTGCACTCCGCTTAGAAGCCTGAGCCTCCGCTGCTCTGGCTCGGAAGGAATTCAATGCAGGAGCCGCCCTCAGCCAGCTTAGTGAGTGCCTCAGATAACCCCAACTCAAAGGCCAGCAAGAACTGCAGTGTGCATGTCACACGGCTAGGAAAGACTGGGGGACGGGCTGCACCACCGTGGATAGCCGACGCCGCACCCATCAAGTGAAGGAGGAGGCTCAGGTAGGAGGCCTTAATGCACGGGAGTTGCACGCGTCGCACGGATGCACCAAGTGAGACCAAGCAAGGAAGGTCTCACTTGGTGCAAGTTACTCCGCCAGGGCACGGAACTCTGCGGAATTTCACTGAGTTTTCCGGTAACTCCGTGAAATTCAGCGAAGTACGACTCCGCAAGCTCTGCCTAGGGTTAATGCTGTCACTAAAACAGATGCCCACCCCATAACCAGAGCTGATGAGTTGATAGACAAAATGAGAGTAGTTACGTTTCTCAGTACCTTTGACTTAACATCAGGGTACTGGCAGATTAGCCTAAGCCAAGGAGCCAAATAGAAAACAGCATTTTCGACCCCAGATGGGCATTATCCATTTACTGTTATGCCATTTGGTTTACAGAATGCCCCTGACACCTTCCAAATGTTGGTAAACTAAGTCCTGGCTGGGCTAAAAGCTTTAAAGTGCAGCATATCTAGACGATACTGCTGTTTATAGCTGCAGGTTGCAGGAGCACCTAGGCCACCGTGGCAAGGTTTTGAAGGCCCTGCAGACTGCAGGCCTCACTATCAAGGCAGCCAAATGCCAGATAGGGCAGGGAACAGTTGTATACTTGGGCCACCTTGCAGGTGGAGGACAAGTTTAACCTTTACAGCCTAAGATCCAGACAGTTCTGGACTGGGAAGCTCCAACCACTCAGACACACGTCAGGGCATTCCTTGTCTTGACTGGGTATTACAGGAGGTTTGTGAAGAGGCATGGTACCATTGTGGCACCCCTCACAGAATTTACCTCAAAAAAGATGCCCAAGAAGGTAAACTAGACAGTTAGTTGTCAAAAGGTTTTTGACACCTTGAAAGAGACAATGTGCTCCACAATCATTCCCAAAGCTCCAGATTACTCTAGACATTTCATTGTGCAGAGTGATGCCTCTGAGCAAGGGATAGAGTTGTCCTATCCAAAACCAACAATGATGGCCATGATCAGCCTGTTGCTTTCATTAGCAGGAGGTTTCTCCCCAGGGAACAGCATTGGTGTGCCATTGAGAGGGAAGCCTCGGCTGTGCTTTGGTCCCTGAAGAAGCTGAGACCATACCTGTTTGGTTCTCACTTCCTTGTTCAAACCAACCACAGACCTCTCCGATGGCTCATGCAGAAGAAAGGTGAAAACCCAAAACATTTGAGGTGGTCCATCTCACTACAGGGAATGGACTTTAAAGTGGAACACAGACCTGAGACTGACCATGCCAATGCAGATGGCCTTTCCAGGTTCTTCCACTTAGACAATGAAGACTCACTTGGGAAAGGATAGTCTCATCCTCTTTCATTGGGGGGGGGGTTGTATAGGAATGTGCCCCTTTTGCCATGGTTACCCCCCACTTTTTGGCTGGTATCTGATGCAACTTTGACTGCAAAGTGTCCTGGGTTCCTGCTAACCTGGTCCCCAGTAACAGTGTTCTTTCCCTAAACTGTACCATTGTTCCACAATTAGCACCACCTTAATATCCATGTAAGTCCCTACTATATGTTACCCCTGGTACCTAGGACATTGGGTCTAAAGAGGTCCCCTAAGGGCTGCAGCATGAATGGTGCCACCCTATGGGATCCCTCACCAAGCTCATGCAAACTGTCATTGCAGCCTGCATGTCTTGGTGTACATAATGTGCAGAGTCTACATGGTACACATCCCTGCGTGCTATGCCTGCAATGCACTGCGTATGGTATAGCTAAGTCAGTCCCCACAGCAGGCCTTACAGCCCTAAGGCAGGGTGCACTATACCCATGTGTGGGCATATCTACGCGAGTGGTATGTCCCTGTGGTATCTAAAGTTCAATTGCGATTCTCCTATTACCATGACTAGAGAATCTGGATTTCATTAAAGACACAGAGGCTGACATTATGCATTAATCATTTAATGCAGTCCAAGGAGCCGCATACATCACAATATTAAAAGGTTCCAGAACAGAACATTAGCAACACATAAAAGGCATGGGCCATCAATAATCTGCCTCTTTTAAATGTGGAGAAAAGAATCAGTCCATGAAACTTTAAACTTCTAAACTTCTAAACCATCCTCGGATGAGCAATATGAAGGAGAACGAAGAACGTGGGAAAATCCAAAGCCCAGAAGTCTCGCCGTTAAGAAGGGTTACCTGAAAAGAGAGAGAAGTAAGTACCTCCTGAATGTAACAAATAGTATAAGACTTAACAAGCTAATAGAAGAGTTAAGAGATAATACTAGTACTGTTAATAAAAAGAACATTTATTCACTGTAAGACCACCATCCAAGGGGTGGGATGGGTGGGATAATGTCAGCCTCCGTGTCTTTAATGAAATCCAGATTCTCTAGTCATGGTAATAGGAGAATCGCAATTTCATTACAAGAACGGAGGCTACATTATGCATGTTGGTAGCTCTGTAAAACTACATCAGACATATGTTCGATAGGCTTGCAGTAGTGTCGTGCAAAGGTGCTAGCATTCGACCAGTCGGCCGCTTTGAGAATGTCATCCAACTTACCTCCAGACCAGAGAGATTTACTGGCCATAGCACCTCTAAGGGAGTGAGCTTGAATTTTTTTTTAAGTCAATACCTGCTAAGCTCATAACAGTTTTAACCCATCTAGCAATAGAGGTTGAGGTTATACCTTTATGGGGTTTAACAAAGGATATAAGTAATTGATTCACACCCAGGGGACGAAGAGCAAACATTCTGCGATCATACTCTCTCATGCTGTCCACAACGCAAAGTTTTGGGCATAAATCAAAACGTGGGTAAAAGATTGAATCAGACATAGTCTTTGTTCTTCTATAAATCTCAAATTTGACACCAAACATGTTATAGGATCTATTCGTAACCTCCAGGGCTTTGACATCGGAGACCCTTCTGCATGAGATTAGGCATAGCAGAGTAGCAAGTTTAATGGAAAGGTTTTTCCTATTCAGGAGAGAATTATCCGGCCAGTTATTGAAAAGATCACGGATTAGCTTGACATCCCAGAGACTTTCATATTTAGGTTTAGCGGGCCTTCTTAAACGAATGCTTTTCATCACTCTGCAAACAATGACATTTTTACCTACCGTTTTACCCTTGACAAGGACATGGCCAGCAGAGATTGCTGATCTATAGCAGTTGATAGTGCTATAGCTGAGACCTCTTTCAAATTGTTCAACAAGGAAGTTAACTATGTCAACAATAGGTGCCTCCAAGGAATCCAGGTTCCTTTCCAGGCTCCAACGTACCCAGCTTCTCATATGTTGTTATATCTGTAGTGAGTGCCTGGGGCCCAAGACTCTCTGAGGAGAGTTGCAGCTGTCGACGAAAGACCTGAGATTTCATTGGATCTCCTGACACTCTCCAGGCAAGAACGGTTAAACTCCCGCTCAGAATTAGGGGGTGACCTACTCCATCTACGTCTGATAGAAGATTCTCTTGGGTAGGAATTAAGAAGGGGGGGTTGCAAGCTAGTTCTAGAGTGGTGGGGAACCAAGCCTGAGATGGCCAAAAGGGAGTTATTAGGACAAGGAAGCACTGATCCTGTCTCACTTTCTGAAGAACTCTTTGAATCATGGCAAATGGAGGGAAGGCGTACGCTTTGACTCCTTTCCAAGACTGTAGGAAGGCGTTGAATGCCAGAGCACCCGGGTCGGGCATCCAGCTGAAATATTTCTCCAATTGAAAAGTTAGTCTGCTGGCAAATAGGTCTATCTCTAGGGGACCCCAAATCTTGTTCAGGGTTCTGAAAACGGAAACATTGAGTTTCCAATCGCTGTGATCTAATAGGAATCTGGAGTTCCAGTCTGCAGAGATGTTCGATTTCCCCGGAAGGTATTCCGCTTTGAGAGCGATCTTGTGTTCCAGACAGAACATCCATAGTTTCTTGGCTAAGTTGGATAGGTCTGCAGATTTGGTGCCTCCCAGGCGATTTATATAGGCTACCGCCGACATGTTGTCCATCTTTAGAATGACTGACCTGCCCTGGAGAGAGTGTTTGAAACTCATCAATGCGTAAAGGCCAGCTGTTAGTTCCAAGTAATTTATGTGGTGAGAGGATTCCTCCTGTGACCAGATACCACCTGTGTTATGATCGAGAAGACAAGCTCCCCAACCATGGAGGCTCGCATCCGATTCTAAAACAAATTCTGGTTTCGACCCAAAGATCGCTTTGCCATTCCACGCGTCTAGGTTCTCGAGCCACCAGGAAAGTTCCGATTGGGCTTCCTGATCCAGAGTAATCCGATCTCCGTACCAGAGGCCAGATCTTAGAGCTCTCGCTTTTACCCTTTGGAGGGCCCGATAGTTTAGGGGACCGGGAAAGATAGCTTGGATGGAGGAGGAGAGGAGACCCAGTAATCTGGCTAGCTCCTTCAGAGATAAATCTTGTTGTTTCAGGACATGTCATATTTCCTTCCTGATTTTGGCAATTGTTTTGGAAGGGAGTAAAAGGAGACATCTTGATGTATCTACTGTGAAACCTAGGAACTCCAGAGTTCTGGAAGGGGTCAAGATTGATTTTTCTTTGTTTATGATGAAACCTAAGCTTTCTAGGAGATCTATCACAGTCTTCAGATCTTGGAGTATTTGTGAAGGGTCTTGTGACATTATAAGAATGTCGTCTAGGTATATGATTAGACGAATGCCTCTTACTCTTAGGGAAGAGGCGACAGTTCTCATGACCTTGGTGAAACACCAAGGGGCAGAAGAGAGTCCGAAGGGGAGTGCCTGAAATTGGTATAGATGGTTTTTCCATACAAATTGAAGAAAGGGTTTGTGGGTTTCGGCCATAGGGATGGTGAAGTAAGCATCCTTTAGGTCCAGTTTGACTAGCCAGTCTCCTTCTAATAGTAGATCCCTCAGGAGGTGGATGCCCTCCATCTTGAAGTGCCTGTAGACCAAGTATTTGTTTAGTTCCCTTAAGTTTATGACAGGTCTCCAACCCTTGTCCTTTTTTTTCACAAGAAAGAGTGTGCTTATAAATCTTAACGCTTCTAAGGGGACCTCTATTATCGCCCCTTTCTGAAGCATGGAGGAGATCTCCTCCTCTACTATTTTTTGTTGATCTAGAGAGATAGGCATGTCTCTCGGGAAAGAGGTTTGTGTAGGTGTATGAGTAAAATCTATCATAAATCCCCTGATGGTGTTTAAAACCCAAGGGTCTTGAGTGATCAATCTCCAATTGTGAAGAAAGTATTTGAGTCTGCCACCCACTTTTTGGGGGAAAGAAGGGGAAGGGACAGGGGGAGGAGTACTCACTTGTAGGGTTGTTGGAGTTGGAAGTTCTGCGGGATCTAAATCCTCTGCCGCGTTGTCCTCTCCCTCTCTGGGGGTAGAATTGAGGTACGTTGTACTGCTGGTACCCTCTTCCGTAACCACGGGATCTCGAATAGGGCCTTTGATTAAAGCGGCCGGAAGAGAGGCCCCTTCTTCCGGCCCTGCCAAAAAGGTTAGGGTTAAACACACTGTGCATATTTTGTTGGGCCTTATCCAAGGCGGTGAATGTAGAAACGTACTTGCCCAAGGATTTAATGAGATCTTCTCCAAAGAGTAATCCTTTTGGGTTTTGTGAGGGCTCTCTCTCCGCCATATCACTTCGTCTTTCTGCGTTGAGGCTTGCGTTTGCATTACCCAGGAGTATTAGTGCCCTCTGGCTCCAGCCTCTGATCAAATCAGTGTTAAGAGGTGTGCCATTGATATGGCTTTCTTCTGCGGAATCTATGATTCTGGCTAAAGGACCCAGTACGTCGAGAAGACGGTCTCTGCACCCTTTCAGGGATCTTTCCATCCCTTTCCTTGGATCTCGTCTGAGCTTGAAGAGGAATTTAATCAGCTCGGGGTCCAAGTTGGGGGTTTGGCAGGTCTTGTCTTCGATAGAAGGTCTGGAGCATTCGGCTCTAAGAATGTTTGAGGTTTAATGGGGAAAACATTTCTTCCCCCAAGGGGTCAAGGATATTGTCCTTTGAGGATGATGGGAGTTCCTCATCTGGACTGTAAAATTCTTGATCCTCTTCATCAAGATCTAGGACATACTCGTCAGGTATGTCTGAGGACTCATCATCATTAAACTCGCTGTCTCCCATGTTGTAGTGAGCACTGTGATATTTTGTGCCGCTAGGGACACCCAGATGTTTTGTGCCGCCAAGGACACCCGAGTAAGTCGTGCCGCTAGGGACACCCAGGGAGTTCGAGGTGCGGGGACCTCCATTAATAGATGAGGTGCTAAGACCTCCCAGATTTGAGGAGGTGCTAAGACCTCCCATAGTGCTCTTAGGGGTCACTTGATCAACATTTTTACTTTTCTTCAATCTTTTGCCCCTTAAATCGGTAGTATCATCAGGGTAGTGTGGGTTCAAAATTTCTGTGATCTCGTCCTGCTCAATGGGGAGTGACCTTTTAGAGGACATGACCTGAGACAAGGTCTCAATCATGCAGGACCTCATCTCCTTATGTAGCATTTTTTTAAGTGCTTCATTATCAATATTGGGAGTAGGGGCGGAAGCGTCATCTGAATCAGTGTCAGACATGGCGCAGATAGGGAGATTAGGTATAAATTGATTTGGTAAAGGAGCTTTGAAAAGACCAAACCACAAGAGGGGCTAGGGGGGGAGGGGTGTACTTGTTTATGATTTATAGATAAAATAAAGGAGATATCTCTTGTCACTTTTTATTTTTTATTTTTATAATAATACCATTAGATGGTATAAGTTTATCAAGAAAAAGTTTCACCCCTTTTTTTAATAATTTTTTTTTTAAGCAGGATCTGATCGTTAAAACAAGTACTTGCGCTTTGTGTCGCGTTGAGGCCAGCAGCTGATCGGTAATAGGAGCTGAGCAACTGACATAAGAGTGCTCGAGCGATTCAGCTGCTGCCCGTTACCATGGTGATGAGCGCGATCGTGTAAGCGCTCAGGTGAAATGTCGGAAAGGAGTGTAGAGGAAGAAAGGTTCCTGGCAACAGGAGGACGTAGCGCTCCCGTTGCCAAGGAATCTTCCTCTAAAGCTTAATGCGATGCAGAGCCGCACCGGAGCTCAGGGCCTGCATCGGAGAGAGAGGCGAAGTGTAATTCTCTCGATACTGAAGAAAAACAGGTCAAAATGAGATAAAACCATAGCGATGAACAAAACATTAGCGATGAAGATGGTTACATTGCCCAAGTGAGTACAAAAACGGGAAAGAAATGCAATCGCGACGCCACGAATAAAATATGAAATATGATAATCACAATAAAATAGGAAATATACGATACTTACCAGGTATATGCCTGAGTAAACACCACAATGGGGGCTAGGAAAGGTACAACAACGGGCGTTAGTTGAGATTAGGGAATACCTAATGAATACCTAAGGTTTGAAATTATAGGGAGGGGGGATCTCCATATAATGGAGATCGGTATAGAGGCAGGGGTGGGGTTAAGCCACAATAAATACCTAAAGGCAAAAAGATAATTAAGGTAAATAGAAATAAAAGTCAACTTATCTGCTCAGAGCCGCATTTAAAAGAGGCAGATTGTTGATGGCTCATGCCTTTTATGTGTTGCTAATGTTCTGTTCTGGAACCTTTTAATATTGTGATGTACGCGGCTGCTTGGACTGCATTAAAAGATTAATGCATAATGTAGCCTCCGTTCTTGTAATGAAATCTTAGATGCCACAAGTGCACAGGAAAGTCATACTGAATACATGAGATGGACTTCCAATATTACGAGTTTCCCAGCTACATGATGACTTCATTATACTCCCCGATTTTTGGTACCAAACTTCTCGTCTTAATAAAACCACACTGATGCCAGTGTTGGATTTATTAAGAAATGCACCAAGAGGGTTCCTTAGGGGTGCCCCCTGAAAACCTACCGACCACTAGTGTGTTGACTGACTGGTCTCAACCAGCCAGCCTCCCTAGTCAAGTTTCTGACCTCTTGATATCAGAGCCATTACTCTCAGAAGACGGGAACAAAGCCTGCTCTAGGCAGAGGTGTTTACATCTCCTCCACACAGGAGCTGCATTCCAGGGCGGGAAGCTTCAAAGGCCCTGCCGCCTTTGTTATGGAACCCAGGCCTCTCCACAGATCAGAGATGCCAACCCCCATGTCCTGACCCCACTTTTGGGTGACAAAACCGGCGGGTCAATTTGTAAGATTAGGAGGTGTGCCCACACCAAGCCAACACCACCCGGAAGGTGGACTAGCTGATGTGGACAACACATTTTCAAATTCCTCCTTTTAGTTTTTGAAGGAATCAGCCTTCTAGAGTCAGGGTTCTGCCCACTTCCCACAGGAAGTGGTCATTTAGAGGGTTTAGACACCCTAAATGTAAGTAGCCCATTAGCTACTACCTGTCACTCCCTGTAACACCCCTAAATTGAGTATTTAGGGGGCACCCCTGAACCCAAGTCTTCATCAACAGATCAAAAGAAGAAGGATGAAGAAGAGTCACTGCCTGGGGGGATATGCAGAAGAGCTGAGAACATTTGGCGCAGTACCCTGCCTGCTCGCACTTCTCTTGACAATCCCGACAGAGTGACTCGTCCTGCAAGCTGGAGAACTACCAAAGCCTTGGTTAGCCTGCTAGCACTTTAATAATTGCCTATAGTCTCCCTTGGTGTAGAGGAGCTACTCCCCTACAGCCCGCAGCCACCGACAAGCAGAGTCCAGTCCATTGCCTTGCATCACCCCAGTTGGACAGATGCAGCAGATGCCGCAGATGACCAGGAGAAGGAATTCATGTTCTGGAAGGTAAGATCTGTCTCTCCACCAAGTTTGAAGACACCAGGACCAACCAGAGTCATGCAGCACCAACCCTGACTTACCGGACACCCTGCACCAATCATCCACATTGAGAGTCTAATCCATATTCTCACTGCACCACGACTGAGCAGCCATCGAGGGACGTCAGCATCAATGAGACCCACTTTGTGAGGGGCACAGCTTTCCTGATTTTGCCCCTGCCAACCCCTAACCGCGAAGAGCATCTTTGCTCATCCAACCCAGTTGCCTCAACCACTCTGCATCCGAGCTGCCCAGTCTGGGTACGAAGAACCGGCTGTGCCCTCTTGCTCCAAGACCCCTTGCAACCCCAGCCTACGTGCAGCTTGTTTTCAGGTTGCCCCCCCTTCACCGTACCACACCCAGTTGCAACCTCACCAGCACCCTGCTCCCGGTGAAACCTGGTCAGTTCCCGAAGAGCTGATGGTAGTACTTTGTACCTTGGCCCACTACGACTCAAAACCCACAAGGTATACCCCTGAAACTAACTGTGCCTACTGTTCTGCATTTATGACTTTTCCTTCCATAGGATTGCATTGTGTGTAAACGTCCACAGGTATGAACTATTTACTTACCTGTAAAAATTTCTATCAAAAACAGTACTAACTTTTGAACGAAGTTCTTGATTTTACAAAATATATAAAAAGAAGTGTTTTTTTCTAATTTGGCCTCAGATTTATTCTTTGAGTGTGTCTCTCATTTATTGCCTCTGTGAGTACAAGAAATGCTTAGCACTACTTTTTGATAAGCCTAACTGCTTGCCCACACTACCACAGAAGAGAGCATTTGTTTTATCTACTTCAGCCTCTGTAAGCCCATTGGGGACCCACTGGACCCTCTACACAGTGTACTTATTTTTAGTGTACTATATAGAGAGACAGCTTCCTACACTTGGCTAGATCTGTTCGCTAAAGCGGAGAACACGCAATGTCCACAGTTTTGCATTCTGGAGTTTCCAAGGCGACTCTCACTCTGAGATGCCTTTCATCCTGAGTGGACCTCAGGCCTTGTGTATGCCTTTCAGCCCATACCGCTCCTGTCTAGAGTTCTCAAGAAAATCAGGAACGACCAGGCCCAAGACATCCTTGTGGGGCCGGATAGGCCTCAGAGAGTTTGGTACCACAGGATGTTGAGCATGATCAGGCTGGCTCTTCAGGAGGATCTGCTGTCTCAGCTGCAGGGAGGGTTCTCCACCGGAACCTGTCTATGCTCTGCCTTCATGTGTGGAAATTGAGTAGCGACAGTCGACACCTTTCGACCTTCCACACGAAGTCTGCAATGTTACCTTGGCAGCCTGGTGTCCCTCCATCAAGACAGTATACGCCGGCCACTGACTGATAATCTTCTATAATAAGAATAATACGTGTAAGAAGTTCTACGGATGGATTGTTCTTCGGATTTAGCGCAGGTGCTAGTAGCCGAAATATTTTCCATTACCTCCCAATCCCAAATAGCCCTGTTTATTGCTTAAGATATTAACCTGAATGTGAAGCAAATTTCTATGCTCTAACATTGCCATGTAAGCAAAATGTCTTACTCTCCTCACTTCCTGCCAGCTCACAATTTTTACGGGACAGTCTCTGAATCACACTTGAGGTGAGTGATGTGTGTGGAGGCTTACTGTTGGAAAATTTCAGAATTTCCATTGTACTTAAGTTAAAATGCAAAGACCTTTATTGCTAGTCTTCAAGGTTAAGTTAACACAAGGATTGTTGCATTATTTTCTTTAAACAGACAGCACTTGAAAACTTGGAGAAGCATGCAGTGAATCTCAAATCTGATCTTCCTCAGAAGAATACTCTTGTTGTTGAGGGCATGGGCATTGGAATGAACAAGCCTAAGCAAAAGGTAAAATTAAATTTGTTCTCTTGCAGAGAAATAATAATGCAAGTATTTCAGGAGCTCATATAAACTACGATTTAAGTTTATAATATTGTTGATGCTTGCAATTTTCTTTGTCATCCATTTTAGTTTGACCAGATGATTATATTTCCATAATATATATGAAATTCTATAATTAATTAAAGCTAACATATGTATCTGCTATATAAATCATTGTTTATTTCTTGTTTTTTGCATCAAACAGAAGTCATCTGGTAACTTGAGGCATACTCAGCTGATCTAGGAGTTTATATCTCTCAGAACAATCTTGTGAATAATATAGTTCAGCGGTACTTAACCTTTAGACTTCTATGGACCTCCTCTGAATCATACTAGAAGCTGGTACCACCCCCTAGGCAAGGTCTATGATTTGAACCTCAAATCAATACGAAAAATACAGAAACAAATGTACAGCAAATAAATACACGTATTATGGAATATTGTATTTAATTCTCAAACAAAAAAAATATGCAGAATTCAAAAGTTAAATTTTAATGGAAAGGTTGGAGCTTTTCAAAATGTAGTTTTTGTATCTAAAACACCAAGCGATATGCTAGACTATGACATATCACTTTGTCTTTTTTGTTTCTAATGCATGTTCTTTCTTGGTCTGGATATACAAGTGCTGCTTCAATTTAGGCTTCTAATTAGCTATACTAGATTCTGTTTGTTGTACTTGTGCTTCCACCACAAATTAAGCTAAGGACATCAACTAAATTATTAGCTTCCAATTTCAAATTCCTTCACACGTACAAAGTGATTGAAAACTTAAAATTTTCAATTTAGCATTTTTATGCATATGTTGTTATGTATATGTGCTTTATTAATCCGCTAATATAATTTCATTTTTCAAACAATTGTGGACTGTCTGAGTAGGCCTTACAGATCTGCAGGGGTCTGCGGACTACAGGTAAAGAATCGCTGAGTCAGTGACTTTATTTGCTTGGAAAATTTAAGTGGGAAGAATCATGAAAGCATAATATGAGGGTAGAGATTTACTGTGGAAATCTATTGATGCCTATTAAAGGCTGGTGGTGCCTGCAGAGTGTTGACCATGTCTGGACCAAGGATTCATGTGTGTGGAGAACACACTATGGACAGTGCTCTAACAAAAAAACAAGTTTTTCAGCAGACCATGTACTCCACGTAGTCTCAAAATACAGTGGCCATATTGGGTATCTGTGTATAACTTGTGGCCGATGGCTTCTTTGCGAGGCAATTCTGATGTAACATTGCTACACCCAGGACCTTGCTGTAGGAAGGTGGAATCTGACTGCATGGTTGCCCCCACTTTTTTCCTGGTGTTTTTCTGGTTTTCGACTTAGTTGGACTGGGACCCTGCTATTCAAGGCCCCAGTTTATCTGCTTTCTATTTAAAATGGATTCCTAGTACCTTAGGTACACTTCAGATTGGATTCTGGGGTGCCCTTATAAGTCCCTAGTATATGGTATACTATGTACCAAGGGCATAGGTACCCCAGAGGCCTACCAGGGGCTGAAGCATGTATTATGCCACCCCTGGGCAGCCTTACAAAATGACACCACAAGACTGCTACAGCAGCCTGAGTGAGGTGGTGCCTGCACCCCATACTGAGATATAGGTTCACTATATCTCACTCTATCACTGCACATATAAACCTATCAGTCACCCCTATGGCAGGCCTTATCAATACTGAAGGCAGGGTGCTTGGTTTTGTGTGAGAGGGTGCCCATGCATGAGCAGAGCCCCTCTGCAGCCTTCGGAATCTATTGTCCGGGGTTGTCTGTGATGCAGCCTGACCATATACTCTTAAGTGCATTATAACCAAACGGTAAATGCTAACTTTGGGATGGCTGCACGGAAACATGTTGTGTTTGGTGTCAAACACCTTGGAATCATACCCCCACACCAGTAACTGGTGTGGGAGTATGATCCCACCCTTCTAGAGGGAGAGACATGACAGCACCGGTATACCCGGTACCAGCTAACAGAGCCCTGGCATCACAAAATGGATGCTGCAGCCACAGACACGAGCCTCCTGCTGCTGACCGAAACTCCGGCAGGGGAGGCCTGGACAATAGGTTTCCTGTCACAGGGAGGTGTTACCACCTCCCAGACAGGCTTTAGTGTATTGGGGCTGGGTGGGTGCACTCTCAGAGTGCTTTGAAGTCCTGCACTGGGGGCACGTTTGGTGTCCCTGTGCATAGCCCAGTTCAAACCGGTTGCAGGGGCTACCAGCCCCTGCTCTGGCGCAAAACTGGACAAAGGAAATGGGTGTAGCCACCCCTCTTTCCAAACCCTCCCATAGGTGGGTCCCCAGAGTATGTCCAACCCCTTCCTTGGGTATAAGATAGGAACCCCTGGCAACAGGACTTTAGATGTCCCTGGACGAAACTCTGAAACTGAATCCTGGACCTTCGACGATCTGTTCAACGCCAGATGACTGAAGAATCTCCCTTGGAGTAAAGGAGTTACTCCCCTGCTTAGCAGGCACCAAAGACGCATCTGTCCGGTCTGCATCTCCGAAGCTCCCGCCGGACGCCGACAACTCTGCAACCCAGGAGGTGGGTTTCCAGTCTTCCCAGAGGCTGACCCGAGTCCCCAGCAAAGCTGAGACCCGTAGCCCTTGTGGGTACCGTGGAACCAGAACCCCTGGACACCGTGCACATTTGCAAGTGCATATGCTTCTTGTCGATCCTAGAGGCTGTGCTTTGGGTTACTTGTAGCCCTGACCCCGAGCAGTGAATCCACCGAAGATTGCTGGCCTACCCACTCCGAGTGACCCGTGGGCCGCCATTTTGAGATTCCTCTCGAGGTCCCTTTGCGATCCCTTGTCCGTCGACTTGTGGGTCCCTCAGAAGGACAACTCTACTTTCAACGGGCCTCCCTGGTTGCTCCAGGCCTGCCCTGACTCTCCCTTGCTTGGGGAGTCCCTCGGACCTCGCTGGTCCGCACCGAAGCCGTTGTTCTCTTCCTGCGTGGGTTGCTGTTGCCAAGGCTTGTTGTGTCCAATCCGGACACCGACACCGCAGCAAGCGTCTTCCTTTGTGGGACAGCTCGAATCCAGCTCCTGGTCGCCGTCGACGCCTCCTGGTCCTCGTGGCTGCAGAGACAATCTTCACCTCTTCGAACTTGAAGCACCCGACATCGGTGGGCATTCGACTATCGTGCCCCTGGTCACTGGCTAGTGACCCAGACTCTGTCCCCTCTGCTTTCAGGTTCTTCACATCTTCGATCCAGGCTTGGATCTCTTCGGACACTTCTCATCTTCCCGGCAGCAGCACTTTTCAGCAAGCTGCCATTGAAAACGACGGCGCGACCCGACACCATTTGACACCTATGCACCCGGCTTCCCTGGGTGAGGTAACACGAGTACTCCGGTGCTCCCGTGGGTGTTGGCCCTAGAACCATCTAAGTCCAAAAGGGTTCGTTCCTAGTCCACTCCTAAGTGTCCTTAAACCTTAAAACTCTAACCGTGACTTTCCCCGTTGAAGCTAACGGAGCTCGCGGCTGTGTTCAAACACTGCACACGTCCCCCGTGGGTCCCCTGTGTCACTACCTTGGGTGGTTCCTTGGGGTCCCAGCGATTCTACAGGCTCTAGGCCTTGTGTCTAGTCAAGTCGTGGTTCTTATACCACTTTCTTAATATATGGTTTTGTTCGCCCCTAGGGCCTATCGTATATTGTGCTAATTTACTGTGATATTTGAAGTGTAACATATGTGCTTTGACCTCTAGCCTCATAAAGAGACTAGTAGGGTGTGTTTAGAAATAAATACATATATTTTATATATATACCTGGTGTGGTCTCCTTTCATTTAGCCATTCAAGAGATTATAGACTGGTAAAACAAACAGCTTTACACTCCTTCAAGACTTAGCCTGAAGGCTGCTCTCCATAGCTACCACTAGGATAGCTTTCAATAAAGGTTATCTTTAAACCTATCATCAATAAAGGTCGTTTGGACTTGTGCAAGGTGCCCACTATAACTAGTGGACAGCATATACCAGGCCAACTTCTCACACTTGCTACGCAGATCTAGGATTTTTTTGCAAAATGACTCTACGCTTTTGGATATACAGGGAAGTATTTCTGTAAGTTGTGTTTTTTTACACCAGGGGAAAATCCATTGATAATCATAACCACTGCCTACGTGCAGGATTTCAGAGCACTACTTTCGAAATATATTCATCTGTATTACATTTTCAGGAATGCCATTTTTTCTTATGTGACATTAAACAATTTTGTAGCCCATAAACAGACTACATTGACCAATTCTATTCATTTGCTTTAAAATCATCTGAAAATATATATAAAAACTGAAACATTCACAAGAAGACTGGTCGACGTTTAAAAAACTTCACTCATAAGTCGGTTTCAAACGGGGCGCGGCCTGACTCGGATGGCATGATACGCTTCAGTGCGGAGCGCTGGCCGAAAGATCCTCATCTGGCCCCATCCTGACCCTTATGGCCACCACAGAGACAACAAAATATTCGGAATTTATGTAGGAGGCAGACAAGCTCCAATAGAGGGAGCTCCGAGCTGATTCCGCACACAATTCTGAGCGGTAAAGAACTGAGACCATGACAAGCAGGCCCGACCCGACAAAATGGTAACCGCAATGCTCACTGTTCGGAAACGCACAGAGTAGAGCAGAGTGAGCTGAGTGAGCGGCAGCGGGGCTCCCCCCTTGGGAGGTGGAGCAAAACCGATAACATCTGGAGACCGGTTTTCTGGGCGGGCAGACTGGAGGCATCAGCACCCGCCCGGTGTAGACTTGGCTGTGTGGGGCCTGCCGGCGGACTCTGCTAGTGGATGTGAGAGAGGAGCGAGGACAACACCAAGAGGCCTGGCGGAGGACGTCCCTAAACAACCGCAGCGTGGTCCGAGGGAGCCATCCTGAGCAATCCTGCTCGGCACACGAGGAAAGAGGCGGTAATAGGCTGACTGTGACTGGAGGAGCTGACAGGCGGCGGATGAGAGGGCGCCGTTTCCCTCGATGATGCCTTCAAACCCTGGAGGTAGGAGTAATGGGGGGACAACATAATGCCAAGGTGGGGGCAGCAGGACTCCATCTCTAGGGAACCCCCCCTTGTGAAGATGCTCATAGCTGGGAATTAGTTGTCCCCCTCACCTCCCCCTTTTCTGAGACTGCAAATGGGCACCAGGCCCGTCCTGCCCACTGGGAGGCACGGGGGAATTCGCTTGCTGGGCTGTGGTTAGCGAGATATCAGGAACTAACTTGTGACCACAGGATCAGGGGAGGACCTGTTTGGCTCTATATGGTGTTGCGCTCCCTGGACCTCTCCTGCTTCTATCGGGAGATGGCTAGGGAGAGGACGCCACATGGACTGCTCATTGCCCCTATTGCTGATTGCTCCCACTCCCCAGAGCGGTCTGCAGACCCATTTGGCAATAGCTTGGTGATCAAGCCTGGAACAAACGACAGGGGGAAGAACCCGGCTGAGCCCCCTGTGGAAAGTATTATTAAGAATGCAACCAGAAGAGGACTCCCCTACCCCCTCCCCCTCCTCTTGAAGGCTGACAATGCGGAACTATGCTGGGGCCCTTGGGTTGCCCCCCTGCCTGATCCAACTCACAAGTGCTTGCGGGCAGAGTGAGAGAGTTATCTAGAAAGTCCACAGCCACGCAAGTGTTGAGTTAACACCGGGGGAGATATTTGCAGCAGCAGGGCCTCTAAACTTGACCCCTGGTGGGATTTCCTAGTACCTTGATGGATCAAAAATGGAGGGGGATTCCTCTCACCTGGAGAGATGAGGAAGTCCACCAGGATAAAGGACACAGAGACTGATGCACCAGACCCCAATATGATGATGGGAAGGGGACGAGCGGACAATGAAAAAGATGATGCCACGACACTCACACTGCGGATGACCCTACAGGACATTTTGCAGGCCATAACAGTCTCGTGAAGTTTTGGAGGTGAAAATATATTAACTGTTGACAGATATGGGGATCCTGTGAAATGATTCACAAAGGAGGGACTGTGGGCTTTTTTGTCAGGTCCAGCATACATGCCCGAGTGAATGAAAGAACAGAAGGTATGCTGTTCCTAATTAAAACAAAGGCACAAGGAAAACCGGTTTGGCGTGGTCAAAGAAAGTGCAAGGATGGGGAATCATCCTTTTGGAATTTAGGGCCCTCACACACCCGGCAGGGTGTCATGCTTCATCATAGGGCTGCTCCTCGTCGGGTCGGCGCTGCAATACCCGACGGGCTCCCTATGAGGGGCTCTTTAGCGGAGATCTTTTTTCCAAAAGCCGTTAGGTATCGTGGGGGTCAGGGGCCTAAGCAGTGTAGATGGTAGAATGATAATGTGGAAAATGATAGAAAGTTAAAACAGGTGTGGAAGTACCACTGAGGGAAATTTTATTCTATGGGTCTCCCACCCTGATTAAAAATGAAAAACAAAGGCGCAGGTCTGAGGTAATGTCTCAGGTGGGGCGCTGTATTGCGTGGTCAACATGTTTCTCGCTTTTACGTAACTAAATCGTTTGGCGATTCGTCAGGACCAGAAAAAGACTAAAACTATCTACACTTGGGTGGTGATGTGGTGAAAACTACTATTCTCATCCAGGGGATACTCATCAATAGTCATAATCTATGAATAATCCCCGCCCACGTGCGGGATCCCGGAGTATATAGAAATATATATATATATATATAAATATATATATACACATATGTGAAACATATAAATGCAGCCTAAAAAGTTTCCAACATGGCAGAACTGCCGAAATTACATAGGTTTGCATTGTAAAACAAATACTCTCCTAACCCATAAGGAAAAGAGTACATTCACAGCATAATTGTGATATACCAATGCTTTATTGCCACAAGGAAAAACTTGTAATTGCAGGCATTCGCCTGTAGGCTGCATTGCAGAGTAATAATGAAACAAGACAAAAAGAAAAACTGGCACCTTGCCTTTAAGGCTTCCAAGGGTTAGGGTACCGTGCCTTTAAGGCCTGCCAGAGACCCTCTGCTCCCATCATGCACCACAGGTGACAGTTAGGTCAGTTCTTTTTTCCGGCTCCTTCTGTGAGGATCCTGGAGTTTTTGCTCTTCAGTTTTTGACTGAAAGATAATTTTTTGTATTAAATCTTGGAATTTTTGACATTTTCTGATACCTAGAGGTATATTCGGCTGGCTTTTGGCATTTTTTTTTTTGTTCCAAAAATCTTTCCAGTCAGAATGCCTGCTTTATTTCGGAAATGTCCTTCCTGTGGCAAGAAGATGGCACTGTCAGATCCACACTCGGTGTGTATTGTGTGCCTTCCATCGTCACACAATCCTGACCAGTGCTATCATTGCCAGAAGTTTTCGAAGAGGACCCAGCGCGACAGAGAACGCATCAAGCTTCATGCCCTACTGGAGAGGGATAGAGATAGAGCTCCCTCTTCAAGTAAACACCGAAAACGGCATCGCTCCACCTCTCCTGAGTCCAGGAAGAAGCAGGTGCCTGAATGTTCGCCGTCGACGTCGAGATCGCCGTCGAAGAGGCCGAGACATTCTTCAACGTCAAGGGACAAGCCAAGTAAGTCGGCGCTCAGCACTTCAGGCTCGAAGGCTGTGGGTACTGAGAGACTGTCCAAAACTCCGTCGACGTCGAGGCTTCCGTCGACGTCGAGGCACACTCCGCCAACCTCGAGGGGATCGGCGTTGAGAGACTCGCCGGCGAAGACCATGCCGCGAGGGGACATACCGACGTCGAGGCATTCTCCGCCACCCTCAAGGGGGTCGACGTTGAGAGAGTCACCGTCGAAGGCGATGACGCGAGGGGACGTACCGACGTCGAGAGCATCGTCGAGGTCCCATCATTCGACGTCGAGGAGGTCGATGACATCGAGGAGGTCGACGTCGAGATCCCCCATCGGCGCCGTCAGGCTACATCAGGGCCCCCCATCGACGTGGGCGGTCGACGTCGAGACCTGTTACTGATCATTCGCCGTCGAGGAGATCGGCGGCAGCGTCAAGGGCGACGTCGAAGTCTCCCCGTCGACGCCGACAGTCGACGTCAAAGTCCCCCATCGCCGTGGGCGGTCGACGTCGAGATCAAGATCAGAGCGCAGATCGACGACGAGGGTGACGCAGACCTTGTCGACATCCCGTTCGACGTCAAGGCAGTCATCTCCAGGGCTGAATATTGTACAGATTTCACCAGAGAAATCTCCTACAGTTGTTGAAAAGAATCTTTGCGGCCTGTCCCCTCGCTGGCTGCACGGGGTCGGAACAGGTGCCCGCAGAGGTCCGGGCTCGGACGACTACGCAACGAGACTTTCTAAGTCGCCTTCCAGAAGACCAAGGTCGCCTTCTACACGCCGATCTCGGTCAGGAGGTCGTCACAGCTCGCACGATCATCCACATAAGAGGAGGCGCAGAGCATCTTCTACCTGTTCTTCGTCTTCCATTCGGCACTACTCGCCAACTTTCTCATCTACACCACCTTCAAGGGTGTCTCCTATTGATGACATTGGGACTTTCTCTGACGTACTGGGCAGAGGAGCTAATAAACTAAACATCAGTTTATGTACTCCTGTGATCCCTACATCGGTCATTTTCGAGACATTGCACCATCGTACAGCTCCCAGACCGCTGCTACCTCTGGTGCCAGGTTTTTAGAACCAGCCATGACCACGTTCCTTACTCCAGCCACAGTGGGATCAGTTCCGTCGAGGATTGCAAAAAATACAAAGCTCCAGACCAGGATCCCTTGTTCCTTAGGTCTGATCCTCCGGCGGATTCAATCATTGTGGCAGCCGCCAGGAAAGCGCACTCCGCAGCCTCATCCGCTTCTGTTCCTCCAGAAAAGGACAGTAAACAAATGGACTCTTATGGCAGGAAGATGTGCAATACTTCGGCATCATCGATGAAGATTGCAAGTGCTTCAGCCCTTCTTGGGCGCTATGATAGGTCTCTTTGGGACTCCCTGTCTAGGTTTACCGACAAGCTTCCCAAAGAAGATAGACAAGACTTTCATGAAATCTTGCAAGAGGGCGGCTTAGTAGCCAATCAAATCATCAGCGCGGCGGCTGACGCCTCAGATCTCGCCGCACACGGCTACTCACAGGGCATCTGTTCACGGCGCTCAGCGTGGTTGCGCCTCACAGGTCTAAAACCGGACGCCCAGAAGAAGATCCTAAACCTTCCTTTCAACGGCTCCTCCTTATTCGGTTCTCATGCTGATGAGGAGATGACAAAGATGAAGGCCGAGCTAGACACAGTCAAAGCAGTTGGACTGGAGAAGCGGAAGGAGTTTCGAAAACGCTTCCGTCAGAACGACAAGCGGCCCTTCCAACAGAGGGTTCAAACCCCTCAATGGTCCTCCCAAAACCAACAAAAGTTCCAATACCAGAACAAGCGTCCTGGCAGAGGCAGAGGGAACAATAAGCAACAGCAGTCCTCCTCCAAGCAGCCTCCTAAACAGTGAGACATTGCTTCCTCCGCACCCGTTTGCCACTCCGGTAGGAGGGAGTATCGTTTTTCACCTGGAAGAGTGGGAAACAATAACAAAAGACAGATGGGTGCTAAATATTGTACAGCATGGCTACTTGCTGAGGTTCAAGACCCCTCCTCCGCAAGTTGCCCCTCATTTGACGTGCCTTCCTCAACACAATGTATTGTTACAGGGCGAAGTGTGTACCCTCCTCTCCAAAAAGGCTATAGAAGAGGTCCCACCTCACCAGCAAAATCAAGGGGTATACTCACGGTACTTTCTGGTCCAAAAACGAGGAGTAGCCAAAGAGTACAGGCCCATCCTCGACCTGCGCCTGCTGAACAGGTTTATAAGAAAAGAAAGATTTCGGATGCTAGCCCTGCACCAGATTTTCCCACATCTTCATCTGGGAGACTGTATGTGTGCCATCGACCTGCAGGACGCCTACTTTCACATTCCTGTTTCAGTGAAACATCGCAAGTTCCTCAGGTTCCAGGTGTCTCGTCAGCACTATCAGTACCGAGTACTTCCATTCGGTCTCAAATCCGCTCCCCGGACGTTCTCCAAGTGCATGGCGGTGGTAGCCGCTTTCCTCCGCAAGAGGAAAATCTTCGTCTACCCCTACCTAGACGACTGGCTCCTGAAGAGTTCAACACCTTCTCTACTCCAGAGCCATCTCACTTACTGTCTCAACCTGCTTCACTCACTGGGGTTGCAAGTCAACTACAAGAAGTCAGTTCTCAACCCCACGCAGAAAATACATTATCTGGGCGCATCCCTAGACACCGCAACGGCAAGCGTGTGTCCTTCGGAGGAGAGGTTGTCCTCAATGTTGATCAAGTGCCGCGCACTTCTCAGCACTATACATCCTACAGCAAGGCAGGTGTCATCACTGCTGGGATCGATGGCCTCATGCATCTTCATTGTGCCAAATGCCAGGCTTTACATGCGGCCTCTACAGCAGTCCCTCGAAGATCAATGGACTCAGCACTCAGGCCGTTGGGAAGATCGTGTCTCTCTTCCTCAGGCGGCCAGGGACTCCATCAAATGGTGGATGAAACGTTCTCACCTTCTGCAAGGGGTCTCCTTTCACCAAGTACCTCCGACACAGACTGTAGTTACAGATGCCTCACTGCAGGGTTGGGGAGCGCACATGGGCCAGCTTCAGGTACAAGGTCTCTGGTCCGAGACAGAGAAAAGTTATCACATCAACTTTTTGGAGCTAAGGGCAGTCCATCTGGCTCTCAAGTCGCTGTACCCGTCCCTACAGTCCAGCTCCATTCAGATTCAGACAGACAACACAACAACAATGTACTATCTGAACAAGCAGGGAGGCACCAGGTCACGGGTCCTGTCTCTGGAGTCACAGACCATATGGAAGTGGCTTCTGGCGAGGAGTCTCACGATCGTAGCCGTTCACCTTCCAGGAACCTTGAACGTGCAGGCAGATGTTCTCAGCAGAGACTTCGTAGAAGCACACGACTGGGTGTTAAACGAAGAAGTCGCTCAGGACATTTTTCGGCAATGGGGAGTGCCAGACATCGACCTGTTTGCAGACGCGGCAAATACAAAATGCCCCGTCTTCGCGTCCAGATTCCCACAACAAGGATCGCGGGGGAATGCACTTTTGATAGGATGGTCGCAGACATTGCTGTACGCTTTTCCACCTCTCCCTCTGATCCCTGCGGTCATACAGAAGTTTTACAGGACCAATGCCAGAATGATCCTGATAGCACCAGAGTGGCCGCGCCAGTGGTGGTATCCGGATCTCCTGCAGCTGTCCGAAGTCCCACACCGGAGGCTTCCCTGTCAACCGGACCTGTTGACCAAGAACGAGGGGAGAGTATTTTATCCCAACCTCTCGTCTCTGCGTTTGACTGCATGGCTCCTGAAGTCATACAGTATGGACATTTAGACCTTCCTGCTGATTGTATGTCTATTCTCAAGGAAGCAAAGAGACCCTCCACTAGGAAATCTTATGCTTTCAAGTGGAAGAGATTCTACCTGTGGTGCAAGGACAACCAGTTTGATCCGACTAAAGGTCAGGAGCAAGTGATTCTTCCCTACTTGTTATACTTGGCAAAGTCAGGCCTACAATATCCCTCCATCAGGGTTCACCTAGCTGCTATAACAGCTTACAGGAAGTCCCCGACCCAGGGTTCATTCTTTCAGATGCCAGTGGTAAAGGATTTTCTAGAGGGTCTCAGGAAGGTTTACCCCCCAGTGAGATCTCCCTCTCCTCCCTGGGAACTTAACATTGTGCTTACGAAACTTATGGGTGCTCCTTTCGAGCCTATTCATAAGGCATCTTTGCAGCATTTGACCTGGAAGGCTGCTTTTTTGGTAGCCATCACTTCTGCACGCAGGGTGAGTGAGATTCAGGCCCTGTGCTGTAAGGCACCTTATACTGTTTTTCATGCCAATAGGGTGGTGCTACGTACACATCCGAGCTTCCTCCCTAAGGTGGTCTCGGATTTTCACATCAATCAGGTTATTACGCTGCCCACTTTCTTTCCTAAACCTTCAACTCCCCCGGAGAGATCATTACACTCTTTAGATCTCCGGAGAGTGCTGAAGTTTTACCTTGATAAAACTCACACACTTAGGAAGTCTGACCGGCTTTTTATTAACTACGGTTCTACTAACACCGGTCTAGCTGCATCTAAAAGATCCATCTCTCGATGGATTGTCTCTTGTATAGCTTTATCCTACCAGTTAGCTAACAAGACCTTACCAGGCAGACCTAAAGCGCACTCTACCAGAGGGAAAGCCTCTACCACAGCTCTCCTTCGCAATGTGCCAATGTCTGAAATCTGTAAGGCAGCCACATGGCGGTCGGTTCATACCTTCACACGTCATTACTGTCTAGATTCTGATGCACAGGCCGATGCCCAGGTGGGGCAGGCCTCTTTGAGGAATTTGTTTGCATGATTGCAATTTGAATGTAATGTTCTGTATACTCCGTTGCTCGTCCGCAAGGTACTGGGTATGGGCTTGCTACTCTATTCATAGATTATGACTATTGATGAGTATCCCCTGGATGAGAAGGATTAGTTACTTACCTGTAATCCTAGTTCTCATCCAGGGGTATACTCATCATAGTCATAAGCGACCCTCCCTCCTCCCCGGACGAGCATCACTGGAGTTCTTCTATGTTATTGCATCCTCTACTCAGGTGTCTCTACATTATACACCGTCAAAAGAACTGACCTAACTGTCACCTGTGGTGCATGATGGGAGCAGAGGGTCTCTGGCAGGCCTTAAAGGCACGGTACCCTAACCCTTGGAAGCCTTAAAGGCAAGGTGCCAGTTTTTCTTTTTGTCTTGTTTCATTATTACTCTGCAATGCAGCCTACAGGCGAATGCCTGCAATTACAAGTTTTTCCTTGTGGCAATAAAGCATTGGTATATCACAATTATGCTGTGAATGTACTCTTTTCCTTATGGGTTAGGAGAGTATTTGTTTTACAATGCAAACCTATGTAATTTCGGCAGTTCTGCCATGTTGGAAACTTTTTAGGCTGCATTTATATGTTTCACATATGTGTATATATATATTTATATATATATATATATATTTCTATATACTCCGGGATCCCGCACGTGGGCGGGGATTATTCATAGATTATGACTATGATGAGTATACCCCTGGATGAGAACTAGGATTACAGGTAAGTAACTAATCCTTATTGTGTCTACCCAAACATACATAAGATGTAGTACCTGTTAGCACTTGACCAACCTGATGGAGAAAGATCATAATATCTGTCATATTGTAAACAGAAATTGCAAACCTTTTGTATTACCATGTGCCAAAAACAAACAACATACAGTGGTGAAAGGTTAAAAACAATAAAAGCATCGGTGCCCTGAGTGTCACTCTCACAGACATCATATCGTGAAACACAGGCACCTGTGGTCTAATCACCACTAAAGTTGCAGAAATGATGGTAAACTCACCCAACTAAGGTTACTCAATTATATCATCAATACCCGGCAGGAATCACACAAGGGACTACCTTATGTGTCAGGGGTATGTGGAGTGAAAGGAAAAAGAACAATGCGTCAGTTCATGAAGTTATAACAATGCTGATAATTTGCACAGGTCTATCAGATATTGCCCAGTGATCGGGGTGAACGTAAGTAACCTTCCCCATCACAGGCTTCTCTTGACATTAATGGCAAACCCATATACTGAAGAAATCTCTGTCAACTGCTTATTGGGTGATCTAAAATTGGACTGCCCTATGGTATCATCACAAGAAGCCGGTAGAGCTACAAGTTACACAGTGACTGTAATGTGCAAGTCACAAGAAGCTGGTAGACCATGCTTTTAGCCAAGACGCGCTATAACAGAAGCGCGCAAAAGTTAAAAAATGCTCTAAAGTCTAAAAAATAAAGACTAAGGTACTAAAAGTCAACCGCAATGACGGGGGCCTCGTCGGCCAAAGTGTACTCACGTGTGCATAATATGCACTGCAACCGCTGACCTACCCCTCATCTGCCGGGACCGGGAGGTACAGCGTAACTGTGTGGCTCAGTATTAATGGTGACGGGGATGTTGCGCGCGAGAAGATCGCCCAGCACACTGCACTAGAATGAGTTGAACAGACTCGTGTTGAGTGGCGGCCATCTTAATGGTGAATCAGAGTCAGTGGTGATAGGCGCCATCTTAAAGTGGTGTGAAGTTCCATATGTGATAAGAAAGGGATTTGTTACACCAATAATAAAGGTCACCCTAGTCGTCCTGTAGGCACCATGTGCAATAAAACGGTGTACTGTCGGGGTCTGTACCTGTTCTCTGACCCCAACATGACGCGTTATTGGAGGATGTTGAAACAATACAATTGAGTTAGGAGAAATGGATGTGAACGCCATCTTTGAATGTAATACAACGTGCCAGGTTGCCATGTGATGGCCACAAAAAATGACGGGTGTTGATATTTAGTCATGCCCGATAGTTGTACACAAGAAAAGAGTTACTATGCATCATCAAGGGATCATACATATAAGGAACCCATCGAATAAGCATAACAATGTAAATGTCTCTATAACAATGGGACAACTGTCTATCACATCTCACTTCCACCCATGTTGATTACAGTTTCTGGGTACCCAGTGCAAATGCTCTATATCGAGACCTCGTCCTGGGTAGTGGGTAATGTGAAGAGATTAATATTTCAGGTGTTGAGGGTACTCTAAGGTATTTCCTCATTAAGTCCTTTAGTATGTGAGGACAGACGGAACACCCATCTCTGTTCCTTCAAAAGTAGGGCAACTTTACTGATCTTGGTGTGTGCTTCTAATACCACTCATCTTAAGGAGTCTGGTGAATGCTGTTTTTCAAAAAAATGTGTACACATTTTCGTATTCACCTTGTGGCATCTAAAGTTGTTCCGGTGTTCTGTGATTCGCGTTTTTACAGATCTGGTGGTCGTCCCTATGTACCTGAGGTGACACGGACAGGCAATCATATAGATGCAATTAGATGTGTTGCAATTCGTTTGCGAGCGCTGTTCCCATGTGAAGGAATCTGTGAAGCTAATAGCTTTAGTGGCGTCAGTAAAGGCACACACTGTGCAGGTTCCACAGGGATAATTGCCTTGAACTGGTGGTAAGTTCCACAGTTGTCGTCGTGACCCCTGTTTTTGTGGTTTGGGTCTCGTGTGAATTAGCTTATCTTTCAGATTGCTGGAGCGCTTGAAAGCAAATCTTGGCATTACTAGTTCTGGGGACCCGGTGTTTAGTATACCCCAGTGCTTATTGATCACCTTCTTGATCTGGTTAGAGGCTGGTGTATACGTAGTAACACATGTCAGAGTGTCTGTCTGTGTTTTCTGACTGGGTTCCAGAAGGGAATCACGATTGTTGTTCCTCGCTCTCTTTTTTGAGCGGGCAATACTGTGTGAAGGGTATTCACGTTTACTCAGATTCCTGGCCAATACCCCTGCCTCAGTTTTATAGTCTTCCAGGTTGCTACAATTCCTTCGCAACCTTAAAAATTGACCAAACGGAAGTTTCTCTTTTAATGCCCGTGGATGGTGACTGCTAAATAGCAACAAGCTATTGCGATCTGTAGGTTTTCTGTAGATTGTTGTGCTGAGATAACCAGCATCTAGTTTAATAGTCAGGTCTAGAAATGGTATCTGCGTATCTGATATGGTGCTGGTAAACCTCAGATAGGGGTTCAATGTATTGATCCACTGGCAAAATTCATTGCACGTACGCAAGTCACCTGTCCAGAAGATGATAATATAATCAATAAACCTTTTCCAGAGTAACAGGTTGGTGCGGTAAGGGTTGGTGTTATTGAAGATCATACTTTTTTCAAAAGCTGTCATGTATAGACAAGCTACACTTGGAGCAAAGGTACTTCCCAGGGAAGTACCTTGGGGTTGATGGTAGATTTGGCCCTTAAACTCAAAAAAGTTCTCTGTGAGTGCAAGGGTAGCACATTCCTAAACAAAGCAGCTTGGTGTGTGTGAGTCCCAATCAGTTTTATTGAAGGCTTCCTCTATTACGCCTAGTGTGGCCTTTTTGGGAATGTTGGTATACAAGGCCTCCACATCGAGGGTGAACAACAGATTGATATTACTCGTGTTGATGAGGGGTAGGGGTGAGGGGTAGGTCAGTGGTTGCAGTGCATATAATGCGCACGTGAGTACACTTTGGCCGACGAGGCCCCCGTCATTGCGGTTGACTTTTAGTACCTTTGTCTTTATTTTTTAGACTTTAGAGCATTTTTTAACTGTTGCGGGCTTCTGTTATAGCACGTCTTGGCTAAAAGCATGGTCTACCAGCTTCTTGTGACTTGCACATTACAGTCACTGTGTAACTTGTAGCTCTACCAGCTTCTTGTGATTATACCATAGGGCATGTGTAAATGGGAGAATGCAGACGGATTGGCCAGCAAGCCGTACCTTTGTGAATGGCCAGCAACTCTGCCCGATAGATTATGTGTTTACCCATGCCTGGAGCTTTGGCCTAATAAAACACTTTGAGGTAGCAAAAATTGGAGGCAGCGATCATTATTCACTGAGGTCAGAGTTACATATAACAAGGGGAAAAAATAGAGAGTCGGCACTTCAGGTACACGTGGAATACCCAAAACGGCTGACAACCCATATATCGGAAGAACATATAGGAAAGTTAAGGGGTATCCAGCAGACTATTCCCCTAGAAGAAATCTCAACTAAAAAGGGCAGTGCCTGGTTTGAAAATACTATAAGCAAGTTGGTGGAAAGCCTACGGGTAAAATTTAAAGGAAGTAAACCGGGGTTAGGAAGTAAAAGATCTTACAAAAAAGAGTGTCCCTGGTTCGACGAGGAATGCCGTATAACCAAGGCACTTATCAGGCAAAGTGAGAGAAGATTGAGGGCAAGGTATAATGTGGAAGCATCATTGACCCTCCAGAAACTAAGGATAAAATATAAATCGTTAATTAGGAATAAAAAAAGAACTTATAAAGATAGTTGCTGGGCAAATATGTTGACTGTAATTGAATCTAAAGATGTGAAAGGGTTTTGGAAGCTGGTCCAAGAGAGTGCCGGTAGGAAAATAGGATCCCTAGATTGTATGGTCCCTGAAGACGATTGGGTTGGCTACCTGGGAGAAATTTATGGGAAATGGCCAATATTAGACAAGGCAAGTACAATAGCGTGGGTACGAGTGAGGGATGATATAAAAGAATATTATACCTCTGGTAACATTATGAAAATTATTACAAGTCTGAACCTTAATCGTGCCGCAGACCCTGATAATCTGCCGACAGTGATAATAAAAACAAGACCCGAGTGGTGGGCAGAGTTTTTCGCAAAGATGTTTCAAGAGATCCTAGAGTCAGGGATTGTTCCAGAAAACTGGAGAGGAGCCATCATAAGACCAATCCATAAGAAGGGTGATTTAAAAGCGCCAAAGAACTACAGGTTAATAAATCTCCTGGATATAGGGGAAAAAGTCTTCGCGAAAGTATTACTGGGATTGCTCAGGGACTGGGCTGAAGAAAATCAGATTGTACCCCCTGAACAGGGGGTGTTTAAATCGGGTCATTCTACGGTCGACCACTGCTTCGCTCTCTGGTCCATTGCGTGGAAGTCGATTGAGCAGAGGGGAAGTTTGTTCTGCTGCTTCATGGACTTCCGCGCAGCCTTTGATTTAGTGGACCGGGAGCTGCTGTGGGAGACTTTAATTGGATATGGTATCCTAAAGGATTTGTTAGGACTGATACAAACTCTTCATACAAACAACTGGGCCCAGATAATTTTAGATACAGAGGGAAGCCTATCCGGAAAAATTGAGATTGGAAACGGGCTGCGGCAGGGGTGCGTATTGGCCCCTCTGCTGTTCTCCCTGTTCTTAGCAGATTTGCCATCAATTTTAGGTAATGTAATTGGGGCAAGCCCGAAACAAGATGGAAAGCATATTGCATGTTTATTATATGCGGATGACCTAGTAATTATGGATCTAACTGAAATTGGCCTGCAAAGGAAGCTAAGTAGGTTCAATGATTACTGTCGCTTGAAAAAACTTGTCGTTAACATGGACAAGACAAAGATACTGGGATTTGGCCAAAAGAAAATTGGGTTTACTTGGTTTCTGGGTGATGAGAAGCTGGAAAAGGTTGTAGAATATAGGTATCTGGGAATGTGGTTTGAAAGAAGACCGAAATGGCATACACACCTAGATGCACTAAAGCTGAGATCTTCAGCATCGATCAGCGGATTGAAAAAATTCAATACTGCTTATGGCGCGATGTCTGATAGACCGGTTTTAAAAGCTTACTCAGCTATGGTACCCCCTCAGTTTTTGTATGGTGCCGAATTACTTTACTTGAGTGGCAAATATGGTTGGGATGCTGAGGAGGGTAAAACTTTGAAAAATGTATTCTCATTGCCTAAGCCGGCAATGGTTCAGGCAGTGAGACTTGAATTGGGAATTACCTCATGGGGCATTTTAGCTTGTATGGCCCTACTTCGTTTCTGGCAGCATTTAGGAACAGGGGAGGTTTTTAAAATATCACAATGGTGCAAAAATGAAATTGAGAAGAGTGAATTAAATTGGGCAAAAGAGATAAGAGCTACTATCACAAAGGCATGTTGTCTGATGAAGGTTAAACTGTGCCCCAACACTTACCTGATGAAAATGGACAAGAGGGAACTTAGGGTGCAGGGGAAAGAAATTTCGCGGGCACAGGATCAAGACTATCTCTTGAATAAAATTTCAGCACATTTTATGGCTACCGCGTGGAAAAACGAACAATGCTTCCCTTATGTTGATAGGTTACCTGATTGGCATTTACGAAGGGAAATATTAAGGTTAAGAATTGGGGTGAACCCCTGTTACGCAAATAATGGGGTGAAAGGCTCTATGATAGATAATAAGGGAAAATGCACCTGCACTTTAGGCACTTCATGTGACATTTTACATATATTAATGGACTGTCAGAAGCTTTTAGATATTCGAATACAGTTTTTACGACCGATTTTTAAGAAGTATGATATAAAAGATAGGGCCCAGGCAGTAACCCTTGTAACAGAATTGAGCCATTTAGATATAGCCGTTGCCATTGGGAAATTCGTGCAAAGGGTTAAAGTATTTTTAAATGGTTTTAGAAATGAATTGTAATACTACTTGATGCATATGGTTATGGGCTAAGCTGAAAGGGAAGTTGAGTGTATAATATGATTTTTGATGTTTTTATAAGGATGTGAGATTTTAGATATATTTTCTAATGTATTTGTGGAAATGTTTGAGGATCTTCGGTCCAAATAAACGTGAATAAACTTGACTTGATAGACCTGTGCAAATTATCAGCATTGTTATAACTTCATGAACTGACGCATTGTTCTTTTTCCTTTCACTCCACATACCCCTGACAGTACATAAGCTTGTCCCTTGTGTGATTCCTGCCGGGTATTGATGATATAATTGAGTAACCCTAGTTGGGTGAGTTTACCATAATTTCTGCAACTTTAGTGGTGATTAGACCACAGGTGCCTGTGTTTCACGATATGATGTCTGTGAGAGTGACACTCAGGGCACCGATGCTTTTATTGTTTTTAACCTTTCACCACTGTATGTTGTTTGTTTTTGGCACACGGTAATACAAAAGGTTTGCAATTTCTGTTTACAATATGACAGATATTATGATCTTTCTCCATCAGGTTGGTCAAGTGCTAACAGGTACTACATCTTATGTATGTTTGGGTAGACACAATAATAGGTAGTTTTCACCACATCACCACCCAAGTGTAGATAGTTTTAGTCTTTTTCTGGTCCTGACGAATCGCCAAACGATTTAGTTACGTAAAAGCGAGAAACATGTTGACCACGCAATAGAGCGCTCCACCTGAGACATTACCTCAGACCTGCGCCTTTGTTTTTCATTTTTAATCAAGGTGGGAGACCCATAGAATAAAATTTCCCTCAGTGGTACTTCCACACCTGTTTTAACTTTCTATCATTTTCCACATTATCATTCTACCATCTACACTGCTTAGACCCCTCACCCCGACGGCACCTACCGACATTTGGAAAAAAGATCTCCGCTAAAGAGCCCCTCATAGGGAGCCCGTCGGGTATTGAGGCGCCGACCCGACGAGGAGCAGCCCTATGATGAAGCATGACACCCTGCCGGGTGTGTGAGGGCCCTAAATTCCAAAAGGATGATTCCCCATCCTTGCACTTTCTTTGACCACGCCAAACCGGTTTTCCTTGTGCCTTTGTTTTAATTAGGAACAGCATACCTTCTGTTCTTTCGATCCCGTGAAATGATCATCGCCACTTGGCAGAGCGAGTCACCGGGACCAAGAAAACAGTCACAGAGATGTCCCCTGAAATATCATCATCCACCGAGCAAATAGAATTCTATAAGTACAGGGCTCTCATACTTCGACAAGCCAGGACAAAGGAAACTATAAAAGTTGAAAATAACGTAGTTTGGATCTTTCCAGGTTTCTCTAGGGATGCACAAAAACATTCGGCAGAAAGACATAGCATATGTAATGCTTTTCCGGGAAAATTACGAGTGACGGACGGTGAGGCTCCCATTTTTTCCATTCCCCTCAAGAGGTATGGGACTGGCTAGGCCAACGACTACCAGGGATGGCTGCGCATGGCTCTCCGGCACCATAGGGGTCCCAACGAATGTAGAGGCACAGGCCAAGCGCCAGAGGGCCATGGAGGCCGTGGTGTTACTGAATGGTGGAGCAGCAAAGCCCACCATCCCCCTCAGAGGAAGAGGAAACTAGAGTGTCAGACTCTGAACCAAAGTCAATAACTTCTACAGACTCTAGTGCACGCCGTCCAGTGATAAGCCCTGGAACATCTGTCGAAAATATTTAGTCTCATGATGACACATTGGGGGCATTAATCAAGGGGGATGGCGCAGAGAGGCAGGCAGAACGGTCTGGCAGGAGAGAGAATAAATAGGGTGTTCGACTGGCAGCCATCTTAAGCTATATGGATGGCCAGATGGGTGAGCTAGGCTTAGGAGCTGACCAACAGGTACCCCCGCTTCGATAAGTTTGCACACGGGTTCTCCTGCAATAGTTTGTGTAGTCTTGATGGAGGGTTATTGCCCAATTATCTTGGGAAGTGGGAGTTGGGATGTTTGTTGGGAATCGTATGAATGTAACCAGTTGAGATGCACCCGCCAAAATATTACAATAATGAAGGGATTGATGTGGATTGCACAGTTGGGTCCAGCAGTGAGTAGAGGTCAGAAACAGCCTAAAGAAATCATTAAAATGCACACATGGAGAGCTCTGTGAAATATAAGTTCTTATCATAGAACATCAGGGGTATGCATACAATGGTGAAAAGATATAAGGTCTTCTCATACTTAAACAGAAGGGGTATTCATGTGGCAATTCTGCAGGAGACACATCTGACAGCAAAAGAAGGTAAGGCTCTGCAGAGAACATGGAGAGGGCAGGCATATTATACCACCTACTCGGCCTTTGCGCAAGGGAAACTCATATGGATTAGAGTGGGGGTGCCTTTTCAACATACGGGCCATATGGTAGACACAGAGTGCAGATATGTGGTGGTGACAGGGAGGCTGGAGGGCAGAGACATTACTTTAGTAAGCGTCTACGCACCTAACACATATCAGGGGGCGCTTCTTGACATGTCTTTCAGGACCAATCAATCAGGGGTTTTGTTGTACCCTGCATATAGAGACACTGGAAACCATGTTGCATATTCTGATGTCTTCTTTATTAGCTCCAGTTCAGGGTAGCATCAATCTCAGTTCAGCCAAGTACCAGCTCCTACATCTCCTGCACCAGCCCCACCAGGAGCAGTCTGCCTAGCTGCTCAGCCCATCTCCAACTGTCACCACTCATCCACACAGGCACCCAGGCATTCCATTCATCACAGTCACACCAACATTCCGCTTCCATCTCTCACTCTGGCTGAGCAGCTAGGAGGACCTAGGCTGATTACAAATAAATGTAATACTTAGGATATAACAGGTTTGTTAAAGCGCGAATACTCACCCGTAAGGGTCTCAAGGCGCTAGGGGTGGGGGGGGTGCAGGTTCCATTCCATCAAGGAGGGGGTCTGTCGAAGAGCCAGGTTTTGAGGTTTCTTGCGAAGATGTGGAGCGATGTTGTCTGTCTGAGGTGGAGCGGAAGGACGTTCCATGCTTTGGCCGCGAGGAAGGAGAAGGAGCGGCCTCCCGATCTGGTCTTTCTGGTGTGGGGGACCACGGCGTAGGAGAGCTGGGCTGATCGTAGGGTCCTTTGGGGTGCGTGGAATTTGAGTCGGCTGTTCAGGTATGCTAGTCCGGTGCCGTGGAGGGCCTTGTGTGCATGGGTGAGCATCTTGAAGGTGATTCTCGCCTCGACGGGGAGCCAGTGGAGTGTGGGCAGGTGCTGGGAGATGTGGCAGTGTTTTGGCAGGTTGAGGACCAGTCTTGCAGCGGCGTTCTGGATGTTCTGTAGCTTGTGGGTGAGGTTTTTGTTTATTCCGGCGTAGAGTGCGTTTCCGTAGTCGAGTCTGCTGGTGACCAGGGCGTGAGTGACGGTCTTTCGGTGTTCGAGGGGGATCCATTTGAAGGTCTTACGAAGGAGGCAGAGGGTGTGGAAGCAGGAAGACGAGACAGAGTTGATCTGGCGGTCCATTTTGAGCTCGGAGTCCAGGATGATTCCCAGGTTGCGTGCGTGGTCCGTGGGGGTTGGCGGGTTTCCGAGGGCGGGGGGCCACCAGGTGTCGCTCCAGGTGTCTGGGTTTGGGCCCATGATGAGTACTTCTGTTTTGTTGGTGTTTAGTTGTAGGCAGCTGTTTTTCATCCATTTGGCGACGGCTTCCATGCCTTCTCGAAAGTTGCGTCTGGCGGTGTTGGGCTCGTTGGATAGGGAGAGTATGAGTTGGGTGTCGTCTGCGTATGACACGATGTTGAGTCCGTAGGTTCTGACGATGGGGGCGAGTGGAGCCATGTAGACGTTGAAGAGCGTCGGGCTGAGGGAGGAGCCCTGGGGGACTCCGCAGGTGGTAGGTGTGGGGTCCGAGAGGAAAGGGGGGAGTCTGACCCGCTGCGTCCTGCTGGAGAGGAAGGAGCGGATCCAGTCGAGGGCCTTGTCCTGGATTCCTGCGTCATAGAGTCTGCGTATTAGGGTGCGGTGGGAGACTGTGTCGAACGCCGCTGATAGGTCGCGGAGGATGAGGGCTACTGTTTCTCCTTTGTCCAGTAGGGTGCGGATGTCGTCTGTTGCGGCGAGGAGGGCAGTTTCCGTACTGTGTTTTTTTCTGAAGCCGGATTGGGAGGAGTCGAGGTTGTTGTGTTCTTCAATGAATGTGGCGAGTTGGCTGTTGATGGCTTTCTCGATGACTTTCGCTGGGAACGGGAGCAGGGAGATGGGTCTGTAGTTTTTGAGGTCGGTGGGGTCCGCTGAGGGTTTCTTTAGGAGGGGGTTGACCTCAGCGTGTTTCCAGTCGTCGGGGAAGGAGGCGGTCGCCAGGGAGCGGTTGATGGTGTGGCGGAGCATGGGTGCGATGGTGTCGGCGGCTCTGTTGAAGATGTGGTGGGGGCAAGGGTCTGTCGGGGCCCCTGAGTGGATTGACTTCATTGTCTTCAGTGTGTCTTCAGTGGTGAGGGCTGTCCAGTCGTCAATCGCTGGTTTCCGGGTGTCGGGGGTGGTTGGTGAGGGTTCAGTGTGTTGGTTGTCTTCGTCGAAGTCGTCGTAGATGCTCTTGATTTTGTGGTGGAAAAAGGTGCTGAGTTTGTCGCAGAGGTCTTGTGAGGGAGGGATGTTGGTAGACTCGCTGGTGGGTTGGGCGAACTCCTTGATGATGCTGAAGAGTTCCTTGCTGTTGTGCGCGTGGGTGGAGATTCTGTCTTCAATCGCTTTTTTCCTCGTTTCTCTGATGAGTTGATGGTGGGCGTTGGTGGCGGCTCTGAAGTTGTTGTGGGCTTCTGTGGATTTGGTGTTCCTCCAGGCCTTTTCGAGGCGGCGGCATGTGCGTCTGGACTCTCAAAGTTCGGTGGTAAACCATCTGGCTTTCTTGGTGTGGGTATTGTTGTTTTTCTTGAGGGGGGCTATGGTGTTGGTGCTGTCCGAGATCCATCTATGCAGGGTTCGGGCTGCGGTGTTGGGGTCACCGTTTTCCGCGATGGTTGGGGTGGAGTTGTTGAGTGAGGAGGTGAGCTGGTCGTTGTTGATTTTGGTCCAGTTTCTTCATGGGAGCAGGTGCTGGTGTCTGTGGATGGTGGGTGTTCTGAAGGTGAAGACGCAACGATGGTCGGTCCATTGGAGTTCGGTGGTGTGGCTGAGGGTGATGGAGTTTCCTGTAGTGAAGAGGGGGTCGAGGGTGTGTCCTGCTGAGTGCGTGGGCTCGGTCACGATCTGGCAGAGTCCAATGTTGTGGAGGTTGTCCAGGAGGGATGTGGTTTTGGGGTCCAGTTGGTTGTCGAGGTGGAAGTTGAGGTCTCCCAGCAGGGTGTAGTTGGTGGATGCGATGGCCTGCGGGGAGATAATGTCCGTGATGGAGTTGGCGAAGGGTCCGCGGGGTCCAGGGGGTCGGTAGATGAGGGTTCCTCGGAGGGTGTCGGTGGGGCTGGCCAGTATCTTGAAGTGAAGGTGTTCCATCAGTTCTGTGGGCTCGTCGGGGAGTGTGCTCAGGCGGAGGCTGGATTTGTGGACGATGGCGATTCCTCCTCCTGGGCGGGTGCGGCGGTCCTTCCTGGAGATCTTGTATCCTTGGGGGATGGAGATGGCGATATCCGGTCCCGAGGTGGTGTTGGTCCAGGTTTCGGTGAAGAACGCTACGTCCGGGGTGGTGCTGTCGAGAAGGTCCCAGATTTCGGTGGCGTGTTTGTGGAGGGATCGGACGTTGAGGAGGATGCATTGCAGGGTCTTCGGTTTGGTTGTGTTCTTGTGGGCGGGTTGTGCTGGATCCGTGTTCTTGGCGGTGCTGCAGGTGTGCTGGCAGCGGTGACAGCTGAAGGGTCCGTGGGTGTCGGCTGGTGATGCTAGCTTGCAGTTGTTGTTGCGGCCTGGGTTGAGTGCGTGGAGTGCTGCTGGGTCGTAGCGTTGGCGGGGCGGAGGTCCAGGGTTCCTGGCGCTGGTCGGGTCGCGGACGGGCGCAGACGGGCTTGCCTTTGATGCGCTTTCGGCGCGCCAGCGGCGCGCCCGCTGCCCGCGCCTGCTGCACGGCCGTGCAACGGCCGCCATTAAGTAGGGGTCGGGGAGGGCTGGACAGCTGGGAGGCGGGAGCGGGGAGGGGAGCTGGATTGGGCCGGTCGTGCTGGGGGGGAGGGGCCGCGGGGGCAGCAACGGCAGGGAAAGGTCAAGGGAGGAAATAAGGGATAAAGAAAAAAGGGAAAATAAGCAGAAATAAGGCACAAAAGAGCAGAGATGCAGAAAAGTGCAGAAAGGTGAAAGCTAAAAGAGGGTAGAAAAACGAGTGAAAACGAGTGAAAGAGCAGAGCGAGAGGAAGGGAAAATGAGCAGAAATAAGGCACAAAAGAGCAGAGATGCAGAAAAGTGCAGAAAGGTGAAAGATAAAAAAGGGTAGAAAAACGAGTGAAAACGAGTGAAAGAGCAGAGTGAGAGGAAGGAAACAGAGGTCCACTGGACCACCAGGGATGAGGCGCAGGGAAACCTGTGGGTGGAGGAGGGCCTCGATCACCAACACTCGAGAGTGCAGGGGCAGGGGCAGGCCTCACTTAATGGTGGAGCTGCGAGGGTGGGAGAGCAATTTCACTGACAATGAGTCAGTGGTCTTGCTCGCCTGTCCCCGCAGCGGCCGCCATTAAGTAGGGGTCGGGGATGGCTGGACAGCTGGGAGGCGGGGAGGGGAGCTGGATTGGGCCGGTCGCGCTGTGGCGGATGGGCCGCGGGGGCAGCAGCGGTGGGGAAAGGTAAAGGGAGGAAATAAGGGAGATGCAGGAAAGTGCAGAAAGGTGAAAGCTAAAAGAAGGTAGAAAAACGAGTGAAAACGAGTGAAAGAGCAGAGCAAGAGGAAGGGAAAATGAGCAGAAATAAGGCACAAAAGAGCAGAGATGCAGAAAAGTGCAGAAAGGTGAAAGATAAAAAAGGGTAGAAAAACGAGTGAAAGAGCAGAGTGAGAGGAAGGAAACAGAGGTCCACTGGACCACCAGGGATGAGGCGTAGGGAAACCTGCGGGTGGAGGAGGGCCTCGATCACCAACACTCGAGAGTACAGGGGTAGGGGCAGGCCTCACTTAATGGTGGAGCTGCGAAGGTGGGAGAGCAATTTCACTGACAATGAGTCAGTGGTCTTGCTCTAGCTGTTTACCTGCCACATTCTACCATAATATGAGGAGATTTTAATTGTGTAGCAGATCCCAATCTAGACAGATCATACCCCCACTACAGGATGCTCCTATACTCCGAACAGCTCGAATTTTTAATGAGTGGCAAGCTAGATGGGGCCTGATAGATACATAGCATAGACTGAACCCACAAGCCAGGTATTAGTCATTTTTCTTCGGCATTCATAAGCTGTATGTCTGGCTGGACACCTTTTTATACTCCCCAGATGTCCACATGGCATCCCAAGATGTAGAATATCTCTCTCGCACCATATCAGACCACAATCCCATACATCTCCATCTGATATGGGCACAGACGCACCCATCAGTCCCCATCTGGAAGCTTAAACCTGAATCCAATTCCAAGAAACTATCCAAACTGCCATTCAGCAATATTTTGATGATAACACAGGATCAGCATTGTCCCCACTGACAGAGTATGATGCATTTAAGACGGTCTGCGGGGGGAAGTGCCTGTCTGAATCAAAGGGGGTGAGGCGAACAATGTTGCAGGGAATTTGGGTAGCGGAGCGGGCTCTGAGGGATGTGGAGAAGGATAGACCTGAACGACCTGAGCTTCAACAAAGATTGCTGGAGTGTAGGAACAGTTGGCAGGACATGCTGAACGCCTCCAATGTTTCAACTTTCGAAATTACATGATAAAGGCCCATGCAGAACATGACCCCACAGGACTATTTTTGGCGTGGCTGGCCAATCCAGCTTGTAGGGGATCAGTAATCGTTGAGATTCAGGCAGATTATGCCACCACACTGTTCCGACAACAAGAGATTAACAAGCACTTCTTTAATTAACATAAAAGCCAGAACATGAGTACCATCTGACACAATGGTGGATCACTGCAGGCGTATCTGGACCCATTGCCCCTAGCCGTACTTACGAGGGAGGAGGCAAAAGACCTAGGGGCTGACATCATGACTCAAGACATTAAGGCAACAATAAAAGGACTTGCGAGAGGCAAGATGCCGTGATCTAATGGATTCCCGGGGGAATTCTACACTACATCTCAAATGGAACTCGCTCCTAAATTGGAAAATGTATATAAAATAGCTAAAGAGACTGGTACCCTACCCATATCCACTATAGAAGTGATCATGATCCCCCCGTTGAAGCAAAGTAAGCTGGCAGACGACTATAAGGCTGATCGCCCCCTCTCGACGCTCAATTTAGATTATAAAATACTCAGTAAGATCTTAGCAAACTGACTCCTTCCAAACATTCCAAGACTAGTACACATGGAATAGGCCGGCTATATTCCAGGCCGAAATACAGCCATTAATGTGTGGGGACTTCTGACCATATTAGACGATACTACAAACACCAGGTAACAATCCTCAGTTTGGACATTGAAAAGTCTTTCGACAGCCTAGAATGGCCATACTTATGTGTGTTATTGGAAAGAATGCAATTAGGGGGAAGCTTTATTACCTGGACTTAGCTGCGGTATACCAGCCCAATGACGAGGGTTCGCACGGGGCAAACCATTCTGATAGCTTTAAGAGTGGATGAGGAACAAGACAGTGATGCCCCTTGTCCCCATTGCTGTTTGCGTTGGCTGCAGCAGCTAGGAGCGGAAATTGGTATCAGAGAATCTACAAAGGACATTATCAACATCGCATAGCCCTTTATGCCAATGATCTATTGCTTTTCTTGAGGAACACCAGAGATGACCTGATAGGGGCCAAAACTATGCTAAGTGACTTTGGTAACATCTCTGGACTCAAAGTTAATTGGCTGAAAACTAGCCTGTTCCCGACGGAAGCTGGTTGTAATCCCCCACCAGATCTTGATAGGTTGTGATGGTAACCTCATTGCCTGCAATATCTCGGAGCCTGGATCTTCCATGACCAGACCAACCTTTTTGGGGGAAATATGGGCACTGGTTTGAGGACTTTGCGGAAAAGTATAGAATTTGGGAAATCACTTCCCCTTCAGTGACAGGGAGAATGGCATTGATTAGGATGGTTGCCTTGCCACCCCTTCTATAATTTTTTTTATGGTTTTACCACTGTGGATACCTAGAATATAGTTCCAAAAGCTAGACACCTTGATCACATTTGGGGATGGGCCGTCATATGATTGCCCTTACCCTAGTACAACGACCTGTCACGGAGGGAGGCATAGGGGTTCCAGAATTCGAAACTTATTATCTAGCTGTACAATTACAGTGGCTCACATAATGGGTGGCCAACAGGCAGTGCCCAGAAAGAGAGAAGGGGTATTCTATTCCCTGATTGGACCATCTAACAGGACTATCAGACGGGACGTAAACTGGATGGGGACACAAGAGAACGTTAAGTGGTGCATAGATGCTGGGTCCAGTGCCTGCAGAAGATGGGGTGAAAAATTCCTTATTCCCCTGCGCTCCCTCTAACCATGCTAGCAACACTTCCACACGGGGGAAACTGGGGGGGATTGATGGACTGGGTGACAGCCGGAGCAGCAACAGTGGGTGATCTATTCCGAGATGGGGAATTACTCCCATTTGAAGAATTCAGAATGGAATTTGATTTACCCCAGGGCCACTTTTTGCTGCACGGTGCCGTGACGACAGCCTTCCATAGGCGTTGGAGAATGGGCCTGATGAAGCCACAACCACACAAGGCATGCCAATATGTGCTGACGGCATCGGGAACTTTGAGAGCAGTAACGGCACTGTACCGAGCACTTAGAGGTGATGTCCTGATGCCACTTACCTCTCTTAGAATCAAATGGGAGGGGGAACTGGGGATGCAAATCCCGAAGGATGCTTGGACGGATAGTCTGCACAGAATACCCAAGGTCTCCAGAAATGCCAGATTCAAACTAATTAACACGTTCATATTACACAGTGCCTACCTCACACCAGAATGCATTAATAACTATTTTAATTCTACAGATGCTGCTTGCCCCTGATGTGGGACTACTAATGCAGGCCTCATTCATATGTTATGGCACTGCCCTCAATTGGGATCCTACTGGCTTGAGGTGACGGCAACAGTAGCGCAGATCATAGGAAAGGTAGTCCCCTGTACCCCGGGACACTGCTTGTTGGGCTGGTTCCCCCACTCTTCCAGAACCAGCAAATGTCAGGAACTAGTGTATCTATTACCAAAAAGACAAATTACTAGACATTGGAAATCCCCAGGGGTATCCTCACATGGAAAAAAGGAACTTGAAAAATGGGCAAGCTATGAGAGTCATGTACTGCTGAGAGAAGCTCACAGAGGCATTGGATGGATTGATAGAGCCCGAGCATGGGAGGCCCTGGTAGATAGCTTGAAAAACCTGGACCCAAAATTGAATGAACATACACCGGATGCTTCCCCTCACACACCAGAGCGCATGGATGAGGCGAGGTTAGTGGAATGAATGTGCACTGATAATTGTCTTCCCCATGCCTAGCGGCGATATACCCCAAATTGTGAGGTGTGCCGAGATTAATGCGAGGAAAGACAGGCGGTGGACACTGCTAGGGATCACTGTCCATATCCCAGCACCTTTACCGATTCTATGCGAGAGTGCATCTGGGAGGGGAGTTGGGTGGGAGTTCAGAGGGAGGGGGAGGCAGGGAGAGTTGGGGAGTGTTGAATGAATGGGATGTGATGAGAGAATTAGGCCAAAAGAATGCCAGCTGATAGTAGGCTGAGAGGACGGCATACTCCAAATAGCAACACCAGACATGGCATATGTTGTGTGAACAATGTTGGAGCCCAATGTGTTTAGGCAACATGTAGCCAAATTGGGGCAATCAGTGAAGTTGACACCAAAATCCACCAAAAATTGTTTAAAAAAAAAATCAGTTTAAAAGGGGAATGGAACCAGGCAATGTTGCCATATAGGCTGCACCTATGCTAGGTTTGAAAGTTACACTGCACCTTTTAAGGCATCAAGTCCTCTGTTGTCCCATCATGCCCTGAAATTGGTAGTTTCCACAATTCTTTTTCTGACTCGTGGTAACAGGATCTTGAAATATTGAGCTAAGCCTTTTATTTTTTGGGGGATGAAGAGATTTTATTGATTTTCAAAGAAAGGGCAATAATAACAAAATGCATTAAAAAACAAAGACAACAATAAAGGTGCTTCAGGTCATTGTGCCCCACCCCCAACCCTCCTCCTCCCAGCCTCCTCAAGGAATCAAACTACATGGCTCGCCAAAAAGTCCAGTGTAGAAGATAAGCCAGAATAGTTCCACCATTTGCCCCAAATTTTGGAATATTAAGCCGGGCAACCCCTAGCAACGTATATTGCTTCTTCCAATTTAGCACACCAATCCATGCCAGCATGCCGTTGTCTTAGTGTCAGTGGAGATGGTTGTTTCCAAGTTGGAGCAATGCCTCTCTTTGCCACCAGAGTTGCTAATCCGATCAGTGTGCGGTCACTGCAAGAGCCCCCAGGCCATTCAACACCCCTACCAAAGCCACTTTAGGCGACAGTTGAATGGGAATGCCCAGAACCGCTGAAAGTGTAGCGCTCACGCGGGACCAATATTTAATAAGCTGCGGGCACAGCCTTGTCATGTGAAAGAAATCAGTGTCTAGGGAGTGGCAGCGAGTACAGTTAGTATCAGGGAGGAGTCGTGCATGGCCCAATCTCTGAGGGATCATGTAGGTCTGATGGAGGTAGTGCAGTTGAAATAATCTTAATCTGGAGGAGATTGTCTGCTCTCTGGGAGCCATGCAAGCTTCCCTCCATTCCACCTCTTCTAGTTCCCCAGCCCAACATTCGCACCTGTGGTTTAACCGTTCCAGCGACCCAGGAGCGTTACCTACCAGGGCCCAATATAATTCTGAAACCCCACCCCTGCCTAGCCTCCCCAAAACCAATCTGGCTTCAAGAGGGCTAAATTCTGGGAGGGCGCATAGGTCCTCTTTGTATGGGGCAAGGGCATGTCTAACCTGTAAGTAGCGGTGGAATTGAGTGGCAGAGAGAGAGATTTGTGTTTGAAGTTCAGTGTAGGAGTACATAGTGGATCCTTGTCAGATGGCAGCCAACGCAGAGATACCAATTAGTTCCCAGTGGGAAAAGCCTTCTAGGCGCGTCAAGTGCGCTAACCAATGAACCCTCCACAAGGGGTTCATCCCAGTCAGAGCCTTTTGTTGTTTTTGTTACTTGAAAAACCTTTACAAAACAATTTTACGTAACATATTTTGATTTCCAGAGTGTTTGTCCATCATTTTCTGAACAAGTGTACTGTCTGTGGAAGGTAGAAGCTTAAACAGGTCCTCATGATTTGCGTATTCTTTGCCTTCTGGACAAATGCATGCACTGCAGGACGTTTCCTGAAGGACAAGGAGAAGATTCACCTTCATGGGAGTGTGGAGCAGCGCATACAGTAAGAGTCCCTGTCAGGAAGATCTAGAATGTCTGAGTAGCAAGGAGAGGATCATCCATCTACCAATAGCCCACTTATCATTTATGAGAACTCCCCAGAGGGAGATCCAAAAGAAGACACCACTATGGAAAATGAAGATGCTCCCGGTCGAAGTTGAGGATTTTAATGTTGAGACAAGGTATTGCCCAAACTGGTTCACTGTTGAGGGCTTGGTCAAAGAGATGGAGGTCAACAGCAAAATCAAGACTTCCACTGCCGATAGAGTCCATGACGTCGGGGAAATGGTTTAGCACTGCCACATGTTGGTCGCTTTTTAAAGAAGCTCCTAGCGGGCCTTGATATGGGTTTTGGACCAGACCCCTGTTTGATCCAACACATTTCGACACTTCACCGGGTCTCCCTCATGTGTAGCGGCCCAATTGGCACACTCGAGATTGGATCCTGGATGCCTGTTCCGGGGGCTGCTCCTGTACAACGATTGAGACCTACTGTTAGGCCTGTGCTGCAGGTTGCCTTAGTCGTGTGGCCTGTGTATGGCATACTGTGCTTATCCTTTGCCTACACCCTGTTCCGGGCACCGAAGCTGGAAGGAATTCATTAGGGGGCTGGACCTACGCCCCTCCGGCGGGGAGTTGGCATGTTGGCGGTAGTGGCCAAGTCCTCTCTGAGCCGTGACCCGGTGCTTCCTGTGAGGTTGGGGAAAGGAGCCCATCCCTGCCTGTAACTGGCTTGTCAACGCGACTTCTGGGGAACAATTTTCTTCCCCTGCACCCATGTGTGAGGTCCCAGTTTGTACCCACGGGGTGGAGGGAAACTAGACCAATCTGGGCCAAAGGATGATAGAGGCCAGAAGCAATAGAGTTATTCTTTGGGTGTGTCGTGGGCAAGGGCCTTGGCATTTTTCTTCCTGGAGGATCCACCAAACGTCGGGCCCCCTCAGTATTATCTTAACTGTGCTATTGGGCTTCACTTGCGGGCAGCCCTGCTCCTTCTTACCTCGCTGGTTCCGACTAGGGGTAGCCCCTCACTTGCTGGTCCTCAGTCTTCACCTGTGTCCCCTTGGCCCAGGCCCATAGAACCGACTACAACAAGGGTCTCACCTGACACCAGTGACCCTCTCCATCGAAAGAACCTGATTGAATTGCCCAGCCTCAGGCCTCTGTGATTTAGTCTTAAGGTCTAATGTACCAAAATTGGTGCAGATACTGCAATGCATACACAGGACAGTTTGTGCCTTCCCGATTTCCAGGCACCCTCCCAATGGGGGGGCGGGGGTGGCAAGGAGGGTCTCACTCCAGACAACTTGCTGTACTCTGGTCTACAGAGCAGTTGACCACACAGCAACTACAACTCCAGTTGAAGCTGCACCCATCCTCCTTATAGAGTGTACTCTCTGGGATTAACCTTTCCCTGGTTGTTTTTTGCATTCCTGCATCTCCTGGATCGGCACTATCAAGGAATGACACCTACAGCAACATTCTCCTTAAGTAAGTGATGGCGTGCTCCCATGCTGCATGAGGTCCTGATCTTCTGATCACACATGGACGGGCTCCTAACTTAATGCAATTTCATTAGACGTGGAGACTGCTTTTGCCTTCCCTGTGGGTCATTACATTTACTGTGAACCAGGAGGTAAGGTGGGTCTCCACAGTTCAGACTGCTCTGTCGGATTCCCCTGGTGCTACTGTCCTCATCTGGCTCAGTCCATCCGAGTGCATTACCCCTTCGGTGAAAGTTGTGCGAAAAAGTAACATTTCTGCACTTCGGATGCTCCATTACCTCAACTGATGGGGAGACTCAGAACTGGGATATCTCTTCCTTTGCCAGCAACCTCCACCATGATGAGGGACCAATAAGAGAACACATCCAATGGTCTTGCAATTTTGACCACTGAGAAACCGAGCGGGACCACTCCCTCAACAGAGAAGCTTGATTTAATCCTTTAACTCATTGCAAAGACTAGATCAGCTCTGGAAAGTAAATCTGACACAGTGGCGATTGTCCGGGTGAGCAAAAACAAAATCACTTTGCAAGAGCTTCAACCACGAACTGTCAATATTCATAGGCATTTGAGATCCTTAGTCGCTCGTGAAGTGACTGCCACCCATAACCTTCAGATAGGAGACGGATACATTCTGGTACTTAGCTGGTACTTAGCTTGCAATATAATATTGGGAGGGTCACGGATGGCCTCCATTCATCTGTGCAGTTTTGGAACTCACTCCTCTTTCGTTCATAGGCTTGGTGGCCATCTCAAAGATGGTGTTTTTTTACCAAGAGGCCTATACTCTATTCAGCATGCGATCGATATTTTACCCGGTGTGGTATTTTGGTCATTGCATTCCCTCCATACCTAGTTAATTCGGGCTGGGGGTCAGAGCAGAGTAGCAAGGAACTTCTTGTTTCAACACCTGGAGGAAGGGGGTATGTGGTCTGAAACCTAGAACAATATTACCTGGTTTACCAAATTCAACATGCTGCACATTGGCACATGGAGGGCAACTGGGAGAAATCACTGTTGAAAGATGCTGTCGGGTTGGGTTGTGGCACCAGTCCCGTACCTTATTTGAGAACGCACTGTCGAGTGGTCCTTCATGGTAGATCAGCTTGTATATTTCTTTACAGAGCTGAAGGAGGAAAGGGACTAGGTGGAGCAGCAGGAAAAAGCACTGGAACCTGATTGCCATTCTCCTCCTCCCCAGCGAAAGGTTACTCGTCCTTGGAGTCAGTCTGCTCATCTGGATCATCGCACTCAACAACACACCCCTCTCAGAAAAAGGCCTCCAGTGCTCCCTTCCCTGCACAATCACAGATGGAAAGGATTTGGTACTGTCCATGGTCTACCTGTTGTATGACCTGGGGCCACGCGCCACATCTGATGACTCTGACTCTGCCCCCTCTGACAGGGGTTCGGATTACTCCCTACTATGCTCCATCTCAGTAGTACCTTCATCTATTGTACGCCAAACAGCAGATGACATCATCTGAATTTTAGAATTGTATGGGTGCAACCTCTTTGCTGCATGCATGCCCCTGCTGTTTTGATTTTGCACTAATTTATTTTATGCTTTGGTCCTTACATTTGCTGCGTTTATATACTAATTATACTTTACGTTTGATGTGCTACAGGCAACTCATGTTTTCTCACTACACTGTCCAAGTTGATGCATTTAATAGAGACTTCTCAGTGCAGATTCCTTACCTTCGAATTACCCCCAGGTGTCAGACTGGATTAAAATATGATTTCAAGCAGTAGCCCTAAGCATTGTTAGGTGGCATCGTTCGGCTCGACGTGGCATCGCCAGCATTGTCTGCGCCAGAAGTGGTGTGTGCAATACCTACATAGGTGCTATTTCGGCACTCTGACGTCAGTTCTTTTCTTTCTGCGGCAGGTAGCACTGATCCTGTCTGACCTACCCCTCAGTAAATATTTGACTCCTTTTTTTAAGTTTGTCAAACTTTTTAGAGTTTTTTCTCTTGGTATGCAGGGTTATCACCTAGGAAACCAGTTGGTTTAAAACCATGTGGGTGGGGCCTGTCACAGGAAGATGACAGACCCGCACTTGGTGTGTTTGTGAAGCTTGGAGCAAGACCATGACTTCAAGACCTGTGAGGACTGCCGCGATATGCACCCCAAGGTGCTGAATGAGCGCTCCCTCAAGCTCCTCGCCACTCGACATATGTCCACTCCGCGACACTTGAGGTCCCAAGGTCCCGGGACCGTTCACAGAGCCCTTACCGACGGTCGCACTCAAAATTGTCTAGCAAGTCGGGTTTGTCTCCCAAACACAAGAAGACCAAGAAGTTAAAGAGATATTTGACTTCATAGTGTCCATCAAAGTCTTCTGATGAGATGAGGGAGTGTCAGCACTCTAGGCCCCACGACTCAGCAGCACCTGAACCTTGGGCTTGTCTATGTTCTCTTTGCCAACACAAATCTACCTTTTGCCCATTTCGTAGCCATTGAAGGGGTCTCCAATTGCGTCCTTACCCACCCCGCCACCAAGGCCAACAGGCTTCCCAGCCTTTTCGTGGCCGAAAACGTGGGTCCCACACACAGCATGGGACAGGCGGGCAGTAGTTGAGTCAGTCCACCTCTCCCCCGGCAGCCACTGCCTTCAAGACTCTTTAGTTTGCCCTCCGACCATCATGACCATCCAGTGGGAGGCAGGATACACCATCACCTGCCCCCCTGCTAGTCAGTGACATCAGTCCATTGGGTTCTCCAGATTGTCCAAAGGGTCTAATCCCTCCCCTTTGTTACCACCCCACCACTCATGCCACCCACGTACGATTGGCTGACCGAGGACCATCTCTCCTTGCTCCGCCAGGAAGTGAATGTTCTCTTGGCCAAGGGAGCCATAGAGAGGGTACTGCATCAGAAGTAGATTGTGGTTGTTATTCCCACTTCTTTCTGGTGCCAAATAAGGATGGATGTGTGACGTCTCAACCTCTTCTTGAGGAAAGAGAAATTCAGAATGCTCACGCTCATGCAAGTCCTATATGCCCTGGAACCAGGAGACTGGAGGGTAGCTTTGGACTTGCAGTACGCATATTTCCACATCCCTGTCTTGCTAGCCCACAGACTTTACCTGCAGTTCATGGTGGGTCAAGAGCACTTTCAGTTTGCCGTGCTCCCTTTCGGCCTTACAAGTTCCCTAACAGCATTCACAAAAGTTATGGCAGTGGTTGCAGCGCATCTGCAAAGGTCCGGGATTCAAATTTTCCCCTACCTCGATGAATGGCAGTTGAAATCAGGCTCGCCCCAGGCAGTCGTCTCCTACTTTCAGACTACAGCTAACCTCCTTCATTCGCTGCGGTTCACTATCAACATGCCGAAGTCACACCTGACTCCCTCTCAGAGGCTTCTTTTTATCAGAGCCATTCCGGACAGGGCGCAGTTTTGGGTCTGTCCTCCCGAACATCAAGTCCAGTGTACTCAGCCTATGATTTTGAGATTTCAGCATCTATCCTGGACTTCGGTGAGACTGACTCTGAGGTAGTTGAGCCTCATGGCCTTTTGCATCCTTATTGTTTCTTATTCCCCATGGCATATGCGGGCTCTGTGGTGGGACCTAAAGTCCTAGTGGGCACAGCATCAGGATAATCTCTCCGACATGGTTCAAATCTCGGAGGGAACCACAAAAGGTCTGAAGTGGTGGCTAAAGAACAGTATAGGAAAGAGCCCCTTTTGACATGGTTACCCCCCACTTTTTGCCTGGTATCTGATGCAACTTTGACTGAAAGTGTACTGGGTTCCTGCTAACCAGGACCCCAGTACCAGTGTTCGTTCCCTAAACTGTACCATTGTTCGACAATTGGCACCACTTTAGACTCCATGTAAGTCCCTAGTAAATAGTACCCCTGGTACTTATGGCATTGGGTCTAAAGAGGGCCTCCAAGGGCTGCAGCAAGAATTGTGCCACCCAAAGAGGCCCCTCACCAAGCTCATGCAAACTGCCATTGCAGTTTGCGTGTCTTGGTGCAGAGAAAAGTGACGAGTTGCCATGGCCCACATCCCTGTGTGCCATGCCTACACAACACTGCATGTCGTATGGGTAAGTCACCCCTACAGAAGGCCTTACAGCCCTAAGGCAAGTGTACTATACCCGTGTGTGGGCATATCTGCATGAGTGGATGTGTCTCTCTGATATCTAGGTTCACCCCTAGATACCACAAGGGCACAGGAAAGCCATATCGAGTATATGTGCTGGACACACATGATTACGAGTTCCCCAGCTACATGATAGCTTCACTGTACCCTGAAATGTTTTGGTAGCAAACTTCTCGTCTTAATAAACCCACACTGATGCCAGTGTTGGATTTATTAAGAAATACACCCAGAGGGCACCTTAGAGGTGCCCCCTGAAATCCTGCTGACCACTAGTGTGCTGACTGTTTGGTCTCGACTATCCAGGCACCCTAGACAAGTTTCTGATTTCCTGAAGTGAGAACCATCACTCTCGGAGGCCGGGAACAAAGCCTACTCTGGACAGAGGTGTTTTTCACCCTCTCCATGCAGGAACGCATTCCAGAGCAGAAAGCTTCAAATGCCTTGCCGCCTTTGTTATGCAACCCAGGCCTCTCCAGATAGCGGAGATGCCACCCCCCTGTCCTGAACCACTTTGTGGCAGCAAGACAGGCTATAAAATTAGTAAGATTAGGAAGTGTTTTAAAATTGAAAAAGTCAATGTCAATATGAATAACAATACATTCACGTACAGGAACAAAATTGCATCTTTATTGACAAATTTGCCACTTGTGAACTCCACACCAACCCTGACGCAGAAATACATAGTTAGGCAGGCCCTAAGACCAAGGCCAGAGGCCACTGATTGACAGATCACATGTGGGGTAGCACGTAGCCAGCAGACAAACTTGCGAGCAGGAAATCCCAGGTCAAACCCACAGATAGGATCAGCGACACCACAATGGTCCAAGGAGATTGGCCCCAATAAAACACACATGGCAGGAGGGGTGTGCGCATTCCCAAAACACCAAAAATCAGATGCCACATAAAATTAGGAATTCTCAGCCAATCAGGACACAGCACACAAAGTACACAGAGTGATCATGCACTCTCCATGCCAGACATCTGGACACGTTTATACTGGCCATATTGTGTCCACGCAAGGTTGAGGCCCACCAGGATTCTTCATCCAAAACATTAATTTGTGGCCCCAACGACAGCAGTCCACATTCCTTTCCAAAAAAGGACTGGTGAAACCATTTTATTACACCCAATGAACTGTATTAAAGTTTATATTATACCAATTGTAAATTAAGACAGTCCTCAGACCCTATGCCTGTAACTGTTCTCCCAGCCACATTGTTAAATTTATCGAACTGTTCCTGTTTTGCCAAATGCTTTTTGTCACTTGTTTGTTAGAGTTATTTCATGTTCAAGTAACCAGTGTGCTCACACCCAGCCAGCACCACCCTTAAGGTGGACTAGCTGATGTGGACACCACTGTTTCAAATTCCTCCATCTTGATTTTGGATGGAATTAGCCTTCTAGGGTCAGGTTATACTCACTTCCCGCAGGAAGTAGTAAAATAGAGGGTGTTGGCTACTACCTGTCACTCACCTTCAACACCCCTAAGTTGAGTATTTAGGTGGCAACCCTGAAACCAAGAACCCAGATTCAACAGATCAAGAGAAGAAGTATGAAGAAGAGTCACTGCCTGCGGAGAACTGCAGAAGAGCAGAGAACTTTTGGCTTGAAACCCTTGCCTACCCGCTAGGCCTGGGAGGTGAACTCCGCTCTGTTTGTGGAGTTTTTCCTCTCTCACGCTCCCCAGCGTTAAGTTGGCGAGCGAGGAAAATCCAACGCTAGACTACCTCCCTGCGAGATTTCTCAGCGCAGGGGTCGTGGATGGTCACGATTGCTCGCTTTGGGAAACCATTGGTTCGCGTTGAGAGAAGTGCCGCTTGAGTAGAAATTCTATTCAAGCGACAGAAAGATGCAGCATCGTCTTGTGCTGTGCATGGTGCCGTTCGTGCTGATTTTCCAGCACTGGACAAACAGCTGGCACTAAAAATCAGTGTGAACTGCGCAACCTAACGCACTCTGCCGCCTGTGGAACTCCGCGTGGCGTGGCAGAGTTTTTTGGTCACTTCACGGAGTTCCGCATCAGCCCAGGCCTACTGCTTGTACCTCTCTTGACAATCGCGACAGAGTGACTTGTCCTGCAAGCTGGAGAACTACCAAAGCCTTGGATAGCCTGCCAGCACTTCAAAAATCACCTACAGTATCCCTCGGAGTGGAGGAGCTACTCCCCTGCAGCCCACAGGCACCGATAAGTAGAGTCTGGTCTACCGCCTTGCAGCTCCTTGGCCCGACCCACACCGCAGACAACCAGGAGAAGGTGCTTGTGCTCTGGAAGGTCAGATCCATCTCCCCACCAAGTGTGAAGACACCAGGACCAACAAGAGCCGTGCAGCACCAATCACAGGGATACCAGACACCCTGCATCAAACAACGCAAACACAAGGAGATGATGGACAGAGCACTGAAACTTTTCAGACACTCACCCCCAGTCACAGATCTGGGTTGAATCCATCATCGTTCTTTAGCTCAACAACAGTGAGAGTCCAGTCCGGATTGGCATCACTGAGACCCACTTCATGATTGGTTCATCTGTCCTGATTTTGACCCTGCCAGCTGTTTGTTCCTAACTGCCAGGAGCATCTTTGCGCAATCAGCCCAACCACCATAACTGCTCTGCACCTGTGCCGGCTGGCCCGGGTACCGAATAACTGGCTGTGCCCCCTTACTCCAAGACCCCTTGCAACCCAAGCCCCCATTTGCGAGCTCTTGGACTTGCCCCAAGTCCCCCTGTGCAGCCTGTTTCCAAGTGGCCCCCCTTCACCATAGCGTGCCCATCTACCCATTCACCAGCTCCTGCTCCTGGTGAAACCCGAGCAGTTCCAGAAGAACTGCTGGTAGTTCTTTGGACCTTGGCCCACTACAACTCGAAAGCCATAAGGTGAACTCCGGAAACTGGCTGTACTTACCTTTATGTATTTATGACTTTTCCTCCCATAGGATTGCATTGTGCATGAAAAAGAGCACAGGTTTGGAAGTTTTACTTACCTGTAAAAATTGCTAACAAAAATAGTACTTACTTTTGAACGAAGTTCTTGGTTTTTACAAAAAATAAAAAGGAAGTGTTATTTTTCTAATTTCCAATTTACTCTTTGAGTGTGTGTCTCATTTATTGCCTTTGAAGGTACAACAAATGCATTAACTGTCGAGTATGGGCTTAGGGCTGCCAATGGCCGGACCAAGTCCGACAAGTTGGGGGCAAACACCTTTAATAGAACCACCAATATGAGCTGTATCGATTACATCTTGTTAGATGTCAGATTGTGTCATGGAGTGTTAGACATGGTAGTTGGGTCGACCACTGACAGTGACCACAATCCTCTCGAGCTTGATATGTTATCATTGTGGGATAAAAATCTTGGCCACCCTCACATAAGACTTTCTACCAAGGAGGTATGCCCGACTAACAACAACAGGTGACTCATGTGGGCACGTGTAGCCACCGATACTTCAAAATTAGAAGCCATGAAGGGCAAACTCCTAGAGAGCACTAGTGAGCTACTCAGCCTACTTGAGCAGTACGACGGGCTTTTAAAGATTACGTACTGCCACACACTTTTTTAATCAGTTAGCATCATACTTTAGTATCCCCCTTAGGCCTCAGAGCAAACTGAAACCAGCCAGACCACATTTCTCCTGGTTCAACCAGGAGTGTAGAAAATCAAAATTACAATTGGCTGCTGCCATTAGAGCAAACAACGCGACAGATCTAAAAGCTGCAAGGAGATCCTACAAGAAAGCTCAGGCCAAAGCCAGAAAGGACTGGGAGGAGAACCGTTGGCTCCAGATGATGGACGCTTGCCAGAGTAAGGCTTCACAGCAATTTTGGCTTCTGGTGACCAGGGGAGACACTAATAGACCGAGGCCTCCGACTAATAACATTGCCATTTCCACTTGGCATGAACACTTCTCTGCAGTCTACACCGGAACAGGAGCCATGGTTAGTGAAGGCACGTTCGCCAACTACATGAGCCCTCGGACCTCTGATATTTTTTCCTTAGATGAAATCTCACAAAGTATAAACTCAGTGGTTAGGAACAAAGCTTCGGGGCCTGATGGTGTTCCTGGCGACGTTTTCCTCCATGAAACCGATAACTGGTCCAAGTATATCTGGGCACTTGCTAATGGAATTGCTGCTGGGGCCCCAATACCACCCTCGTGGAAGGAAGCCGAGGTTATCCCGGTATTTAAGAAGGGCGATCACTCACTACCATCCAACTACAGGCCTATTAGCCTGATCAATGGTGCTCAAAAGGTCTTGGATGGAGGAGACTAACATCCTATCCCCATTCCAAGCAGGGTTCAGAAAGAAAGTCAGCTCCATCGATCAGGTTTTTCGATTCTCATTATTGACCTGGAAAACAGTTACTATAGAAAGGGGTAGTTTCTGCATAGCATTCATCGACTTGAAGTCGGCTTTCGATGTCATTCCCAGGCGCAAATTATGGCATGTCCTGCAGGACCTGGGTCTCCCTTCTCCGATCCTCGCGCTGGAAATTCACCTTCACGAGGACAAATTCGAGAGGGTCCGCTGTGGGGAACCAGGGCAGGTGACAGACCCGATTAGTGTCGACAGGGGGGTCAGACAGGGCTGTGTGTTTGCTCCTACCCTGTTTTTGCTTTTTATCAATGGAGTGGTCAACAACCTAGCGGAAGTACCCGCTGATGCCCCTACCTTGGGGAGCGTCAAAGTAACAACCCTACTGTTTGCAGACGACACGCTGTTGGTCTCCAAGACCCCCAGTGGTCTTCAACTGTTGTTAGATCGCTTCAATGCTTTCTGTGGATTGAGAGGCCAGGAGGTTAACACATCGAAAACAAAACTTCTATTAATGAACCCCCACAAATCGTTTAAAGGGAAACTGACTCTCGGGGGGATTCCCCTTGAGAGAGTAGTAACATTCGACTACTTGGGCGTCACCCTCTCTGAGGAAATGGCCTGGAAGCACCACATTACGAAGCAGATTCTTCAACAGAAGCAGATCACTGGGGCTCTGATGAAGGAGCACAGATGCTCCCAGTCAAGACCAATAGCAGCGCCATTACAGATTTACGACCACAAAGTAGTGGGCTCTGTTCTGTACGGGGGTGAACTCTGGGGGTTTGATAACCTGGAGGGTCTCCTCACCACTGAGAACAAATTCTTGAGATCCCTCTGTTCTCTTCCCCAGAGTACCCTGCTCCTTCCTTTAAGGTTAGACATGGGCAGACCATCCATTGTGGACAAAGCACGACTTCGCCCCCTGTCGTTTTGGTTGCGCCTGAAACTAACTCCAGAGCTCTCCCATTATGCAGCCGCTTCTGATGAAGTTTGCAAACTTGACCTTTTTAATAAAATTGGGTGGTTTACCAAAGTCAGGTCACTACTTACAGCAATAGGCTTAGGGAGCTCCTGGGATGCTAAAGACCCCTGTCTATTACCAAGCAAAGGGCTGGTTAAGACCCAATACTGGAACTGGGTGGCCCAGTCTAATGTAACACACTCGCCTGGAGGCCGTCTTACAATAGAATTCATGGATTTCAAATTCCAAAGCGCATACGTGCAATACATGGAGTTCATCACGATCCCACAGGATAGGAAGCTTTACATCCAATTTAGATTTGGATCCCTTCCTGTGAAATCCTTTACAACTGCGTGGCGATGGCCTTCATCTGCGCAGTTGCATTGTCCTGGTTGCCCTTGCTCCGTTGAGTCAATTGCCCATTGTTGTATTTCCTCTTAGGGTGTCCATAACGGGCTTTCCAATATCATGTCCTTATATAGGCACAATACGCCCAGCCCTTATATAGGCATAGAATCCCAGGCCTTATTTAGGCATTAAACTGTGCACTCCAAATACAGGCATGGTCTCTGACATCCGTCCACCCTAACGTCACAACGAGTTCATGAAGAACAGACCCTTAGGCTGCGGGAGTTTCCCTAGTCCAGGACTATTGATTTCTTCAAGGACTCATATATTATGCATGAACCATTATTCCTTAGGGGTCCATTCATGACGTCTTTCGTTGTCCAATTCACGTCAATGCTAACATTCCTAAGGTACTCTCAGGTATAAATATACCTTCCCTAGCCCCTGTAAACCAGAGGAGACCTCGACTTCAGAGGAGCCCGTATCCCGGCCTGACGCACTAAGAAGACGCTGCCATTCCCTGCATGCAGAGAGCCCAGCTTCCAGCTTCCAGTGATCTGACTTCCCTTGCGGGGTGTTGGAGTTCGAGTCTGGCAAAGAGATTCCAACCTCTCTCATTATTCAGGTATGGAGCTGATAAGAACCTAGAGGGACTCTTGGCATACTAGGCATTCTAGACTTAACATACTCTTAGTATACCATAGTAAGGAATACTTCACCTACTTCTTCCCTCTTCCTACACCTAGGTTAGGTTAGGTACACTGGGGTAGAACTAGCTTAGCACCGCATCGTATGAGTACTCGCATTTTTAGTCTGTGTTATTTATGTAACAGCATTTGTACTAAAAGATAATGCTATCGCAGTATTATTTATTTCTACTGCTAACCCTGTACATTATTTATCTCGCATACTGTCTTGTGATCGTAACAGCACATTATACTTACACCAGAAACAAGACTGTTCAATAAACCTTTTATTGAAAACGCCCGTCTATTATTTCTGTGTAACTCTGAGGAAAACTAAGCATGCACGACTAAGCTGAGTGAAATAGTTATCTAGTGTTTCCACGACTCTGGGACACGTTCTGATTCTAAAAGGAAAACATATTGGTCATGTTTTGCGGCTGCCAGAAACTACTCCCTTCTTGTTGTCAAGGAGTTTCTAGTGGCCTCTGAGCTAGCTGGCACAAGTAATTAAGTTTAATATACTCGATAGGGACATACCGACCTTAGTCCTATGTCAAACCTATAGGATATATTATTCCAATGCGCAGAGCCTATTAGGGAAATAGGAGCTACACTACATGGCGCCCAACGGTTTGGTTAGGCAGTAATTCAACTTTAGATACTGAGTAACTCAGCCGTGCTATTTTCTCTCAAAGACCCCTACCCATATACTCCAAAAGACGTCTGGAGTGGGCAGGGTTAGGTATCCACCAAGGCTACATAGGGAAGCACCCTATATATTAGCTATTTGGTTTGCTCAACGTTGAAGGATACAGTGTTCCAAAATATTGTGCACCTTATCTTTGTTTCCTTGAAACTTGTTCTACATTTTTCAAAAAACAAAATGACTGAAGACACCGAAAACGGTGGAACTGCGGCTGACCCAGCCCAAGCAGTAGTTTTTAACCTTACAGGTTTAAATGAAACTGAGGAGGGTGTTGTACACATCCCTCAAAACTTAAGAAGAGCCATAACTCTAAAACTTATAAAACATGGCCTATCGCCAAGAGGAGGTAGAGCAGTTTTCGTGATAGAGGCACATGAATCATTTCAGACAGAGGTATTCTATTCATGGGTACTACTTCCGGAATGCAATCCAACATCACAAACATTTCACTTCTACAAAGAAGATGAACTACCAGAGGAATATATTCCTTTCGAGGATATTGAAATTCCATTAACATACCAAGAGCATCAGCTCTGGTTTAAAGGCGCCCTAAAACATCACAAAAACATTACCAGGCTCGGTCCACTAGCTAGACCAGGAGCAACATGGCCGATTTTAGCCGGCTACACACCTCATCCTGAACTGGATATAATGACAGATGAGGAATTATATACTCAAATAAAAGAGTTAATAAAAATCTACAGACAATTGGTCCAATATGTCATGCGGACTTTTACAGTCCGACCACCATTGACATATCCAAACCCAACTCCCAAACAGGGGAATACACTAAAAATTACACCACAGACTCTCAACTCAGTCATGGGTAAAATGCCCACAAAACGTGAGCAAATTCCGTTTTGGATAGCTCAAAAAATTACTCAAATCGAAGCAGTATTTCCAAATACTAGCCCACATGAGAAACACAGAATCCTAACTATCAGTTTACCGATGGGGATCACACCACAACTGGAAGACTGCACCACTTGGGGCTCAGTCTTTGCTGCCATCTATACTAAAACACATGGTGTTCCGTCAATTGCGGTAATACCTGATGTCCTAAAACAAATTCAAAATGAATATGGGGCAGAGCCTGCTCTAAATTTAGGTATGAAGTTACTGAAAAATTTCGAGCAGGTCTCAACAATAATATTATCTAATATTAAAGGGGAGGCAGCAGCAGTGGCAATCTGCCAAAAATTGAGGGAATTCGATGTTACAGAACATCAAACTGAGCTACCCAGAATTATAGAACAATCTTATGCAGAATTAGGCAGAGATAGTTTGGGTGGAAGACCACTGAAACCAAAACTATCTGAAAGTCCTGAGAAGGACTCAATAAAACAAACTCCTACATCTTCTAAAAAGAAGTGGGAGTCTACTAAACAAAAATCAAACGAGAAACGTTCTCAATCCCGAGGTAGGTCTCCTCAAAAGGAGCCCTCTGAAAGGAGGTATAACCTCAGGAATAGGGATAATTTGAGAAAACCTGATAGGTATCATGATACTGATACACGTTCCTCTCGTCCCTTTCAGATCTCACCCCAGACTTCGGAAAGAAGAGGACGGACGGAACACAGAGAAGAACGCGTGACATCGAAAGACGACAAACACGCTCCAAAAACTAAAGTAAAACCTCAATTCTCCAAAAAGAAAGTAGCAGGTCTAAAGATAAGACATGCCGAGAATACTGAGAACGCAACTCAAGAACGGAGAATGGGCTCAGACCATCCTGGACAGTGCAGCAGAAGTCACAATAGTTCGCCAGAACCTGAGGGAACTTCTGGAGATAGTGGACTTGAATGAGTACATCACAGTTGAGACTGTAGACACCAGGGTTAGTACTCCACAAAAGTTATATGACATAACACTCCGGATGGAGGGAGACAAACCTAGACAGGTGAAAGCACTTTTTTGGGAAAAACTATCAAAGGGCTATGACATACTTCTAGCAGAAAAGGACTGGCCACCACAATTTTTCAGGGAGTGCCCACACGGCGAGGACATTATTATGCCTGCCTTCTCCAACCATATTCCAATTCATCTAAAATATACATATGCCAGGAAATGGGCAGTGGCCCACGCCCCAGCATTATATAAAAATCATGTAGGATGGGATGAGGATTCACCTCACCATAAAATACATCTGAAACATGAACCAACTGCACAACGGCAGTATCCTATTAAGCAAGAAGCTAAAAAACAGGTCAGGGAGATCTTAGATCAACTTGAATACCAAGGGGTGATTGAAACATGCACCTCCTCAATGAACAATCCTTTGTTTCCTGTCTCCAAACCAGACAAAACATATCGTCTAGTTTTGGACTACAGACACCTAAACACTTGTTCTAAAACTTTTGCAGTGCAAAATGCACATAGCACAGCATTAATGAATAACATTGTGCGTAAAAAATATAAAACAACATTAGACATCTCAAATGGTTTCTTTTGTCAAAACATAGCACCTGAAAGCAGGTACTTAACAGCATTCTCCATAATGGGGACCCAGCGTCACTTTTGTCGACTCCCACAAGGGTTCAAGAATAGCCCAGGTTTATTCTCAGCGAGGGTAATGGAGTTAATACAAATTTATGACAATGAGGCATTGTCCTATGTCGATGACATATATCTGACAGACGATGACCTAGAAAAACACTTGAACAGGGTGAGCACCATTATACTGGGATTCGCCTCTGAGGGTTACAAATTCAACTTTAAAAAGTCCAGAATTGCCCATCTCAATGTCCTATTTCTAGGATATGAGCTTTCAAGTGAAGGCAAGAGCTTGGCAGCTAACTTTTAGACAAGTGTGCGCTGCTCCAACCTCCGAAAACGCTAAAAAACTTACAATCAATCCTGGGTTTCTTAAATTTTGGAAGAACATACATTATAAACTATGCAGAAAGGGTTAAACCTCTCTACGCATTAATCAAACCTGATTTTTCAATCAAAAACTGGACACAGGAACACACAGAAATTTTGCGTTCACTCCAGGCTAACATGTTAGCAACAAATCACTTACAAACACGCGTAAGTGAACGAAATTTGGTGATCCGAATAATTTCGGGTCAATGCGGATTCACCTACTTAACTTTCAATGAGGGTGAAAAAATACCAATAGCGTATAAATCATACTTGTACACACAAGCGGAAATGCGCTTCAGTTCTACTGAAAAAATTCTAACAGCAGTTCAAACCGCTGTAGCAAAAGAAAGAGCCTTAGCCCAAGGGAAACGCATTATTATCGTAACCCCAGTACCTGCTTTAGAAGCGGTTACAAAAGCAAGCATTCCAAATGCTAAGGCATTGCATCCAAGATGGATACAATGGGTTAATTCTCTTGCTGCAACAGATGTTGAATATGTTTTTGACCCTGATTTAAAAACACAAGCCTTCCTGCAGTACGAACATGAATGTCCCCTGCCCACTGAAATTCTGCCTCTCGATCAGTACGAATTCATAATTTATACTGACGGATCCGCACAACCCGCAATAGGGGGTAAGCAAGCTTACAGTGCAGCGTGTGCTATCGTTAAAGGTCGCATTCGAAATGGCATCTTCAGACCTATGGTCACAAAAACACAGTCTCTAGGAGATTCTACAGCTCAGCGAGCTGAACTACAAGCATTCAAACTGGCACTTGAAAGTACAGATCGAGAATTCCCCACACTAATCGTGTGCGATTCCTTTTACTGTGTGCAGTCGTATAATGAATATATACAAAACTGGCTTGAAAATGGTTTCAAAGATGCGAAAGGTGGCACAATAAAGCACAAATTGCTTTGGGAACAAGTAGTTCAGTTGAAAAACGAACTACCAAAGGCTCACGTGATCCACACACTGAGTCATCAACGTTCACGTTGCAGGGAATTCATTGGCTGACGAAGAGGCAAAGGGGGCGGTGCAAACGGCTTCCGTAGCTGCGATCACTCGTTCAAAAACAAAAATAGACGGTGAGATAATGTTGCAGTGCAGCGTTACCAAAAAAGTTTCCACTCAAGTACTCTTATGTAATTGATGCGAACAACGTTCCTTTTGCTCGAATCCCTGGAGTGGGGGATAGGGTAATACCAAACAAGGAACGCAGATTAGGACTAATCCTAGCAGCACACGAAGGGATAGCTTCTGCCCATGCAGGTGTTTCGGCAACAATATCTTTACTCAAGCAAAGATATTGGTGGCCTGGCATTAGAAAACAAACAAAGAACTATGTTTTAGAATGTGATATATGCCAACAGATGAAAGTCTCCACAGTGAAACGTCCTGCGCAGACACCCCTGTTAATTTCAGCTAAACCATTAGCTTGTGTTTACCTTGACCACTGCGGTCCTTTACACAGGGACGGTAATTATAAATATATCATGGTAGCAGTGGATTCATGCTCTAGATTCCTATGGTTATGGCCTCAGCGCTCAGCTGACGCTCGAACTGTTATAAAAGATTTGCGAGTCTTTATCGGCATATACGCAATAGGCACGCTACATTCTGACCAGGGTCCTGCGTTTAGCTCTCGGGCTTACAAAGACGCCATGGCCAGTCTGGGCGTTGCATTGCGGTACTCCTCTCCATTCCATTCTGAGGGAAATTCGGTTGTGGAAAGGAAAAACCGGGACATAAAGCAGTCTAAAACAGCTAGAGTATTAGGTTCGGGTGACGGGTGGGTCAAACACCTTAGTGGCGTACAGCGCGCAATGAACAATCTGCCAAGAAGTTCTCTAGGGGGGGTCACTCCATATGAGGTCCTATTTGGGACGAGAATTTGGGTACCAGACTTAGACAACGTAGGCACAGTGGTGGAAAATAAACCCTTTGATATCAAAGATCGTTTGGCTGTTTTACAGGACTTAAACAAATTAAGAACGAAACAAAGCAACGTATTCCTACAGTCAACCACCACTGGGGATCAACCGGCTGTCCCAGCAAGGCCTGTCTGGATTCCAAAAGTTGGGGATCTAGTCAGAGAATAAATTGCGGACAAGAAGGAATTTGGACCTTCTTACAGACAACCAGTACCTGTCCTAGCAGTTCAAGGAACAAGAACAGTACTACTGCCGCCCCTTGCTGGAAGAAAGGAGAAAAGATTTGTGTCCATCGACCTGATCAAACCACAGTATGTGGCCAATACTAAATAGTAGGCCTCGTGGACTCCGACCTAGTAGCAAACGCACTCCTCTCGCTACTATCCAAGAGGTTCATACTGAAAGACTGATAACAATCGAGAATTCAGCTGAAACAAATGAAGGACTATGCAACAACGCTATGGAACTCATCCCTCTTGAAGAACAAGTAACAGTTTGTCCAAATACACCTGTCTACACCAACGTAACAAGTGATGAACTGGTTCCAGTGATTTCTACAAATCCTGATGCAATTCAAACAATTGACAGAACTGCTTCTGGCTACTTCATTAACTTTGATACGTTCTCAGAAGATCCAAGTGAACCTGAAACAACGCCAGTGTCATTGAAATACAAGCAGCAAGTACAAGACTTTCTTCACTTTCTGAAAAAGACTTATTTGGTTTCTCCATGGATTGAACTCTGGATTACATCTGGACTTTTTGTTTTCCTGCTCTGGCTAGCTTTGGTAACAACAGTAAGCGTGCTTATAAGTGGCAGATACATCCATGTGAACACTGAAGGAAAAGACGTAAACGTACTTTTGAAACCTCATAAATCTTCCCATCGTGAAGCAAGAGACTTGTCATCAGTGAACATCACAGCTGTTCTTATACACAATGGTATAGTGTGGGACAAAACAGATTTTGATATATTCGGTCCAACGGAAGAATTGAACATTCCACATTTGTTTAAAATTTCACTAAGTGATCTAATCAAGTCCAGTACCTATTCTGATGATTGGGACTTTGAGACTGTGACTGATATTATGTTTGACCTAGAAAGATCTGCGGCATTTTCTAAAAATGAATATTTAGAGGGGTCATCAGACTATGAAGAACTGTATTGTTATAATCACTATGGTCATCATTTTTTGCATAAATCTGCATATCCAAGAAATGTGTTTATGTTTAACCAATGGGAACATTGTCCTACACCACCTAAAAGTAGTTCAAAAACATTTGCCAGTACATTTCCATATTTTTCAGGTTACAATACATCTGATCCAGAAATGTTTTACTATAAAAATGTAAACAAAACAGGACTGAAAATTATGTTAACAAATACAAAACAGATTTATTCTGCATTATTCAATGCCCAACTGTCTAGACAGGGTTTCGACTTTTGGAAAGACACAATAGACACAAAAACGTTGTGGGGTACTAAAGAATGGCAAGTACAGGGGATAGAAGCTTTATTTAGAGCCTGCATCATCCCTGAACAAATAATGTTTTTGAATGAAACTATCCAACAAACATCTTGTCTTGGATTAGCCAAGATCAAAGAGATGAACACACCTTCTGTACCAACTCCTGTAAAAAATAATGTAACACAGGCAGTGGTGACAGTCGACAACATACTACAACTCAACAGATCTAATCCTGATTGGAAAAAATGGTTGATCTGGCCCATAGACACAAACAACTGTCAGGAAAGATTCCTGAATAAAACTCAGGGCTTTACTATTCATAGGCCAGACCCAAGATACGTCCAAAGACAACATCCGGGGGTAGTAACAACATACAGTGTAGGGAAGTTATGCCTCGATTGGCTGCATACATCTACACTACAGGATGTGAAACAACACTTATCCTTACTTGCAAAAGACGCAGATCTTAGGGATTTCTTTCTTGGACCAAGAAAACCGCGTCAAAAACGTTTCATATATGCCGGCATTTATGCTGCTTATAATGAAGCTTGGAAGGTGTCACAGATGGAGGCCGCAGAACGAATACGTGAACTTGATCGTATTAATTTAGAGAAAACACTCTCTGTGGTCGACAATGGGTTAACAACTTTGTCCTCCAGAATATATTCATTGGACGGCATTGTATCCTCTGCTATCGACATTCTAGAACAAGATTTGAGGCCTATATGTATGAAGTCAATTTGCGATCGTAAACGCCGAAATTCGCAGAATTTCGGCGTTTGCGACGCATAATTAGCAGTGTGCAATGTATTACACTGAAACCCCCTCACAAAATAAGGAATCGCAAATTTTGCGATTCCCTATTTTGCGATTGCATTTAAGGAATCACTAATTGCGATTCCTTAAATGCAATGTAAGAAGCACAAAAAAGTGCAATTTGGGCTTAGGAATCAGCAAATTACCACCAACTTCAAGTTGGTGGTAACTTACGATTTCACTTAAAAATGCACTTTTTGCATTTTTTAAAGTGCCATGTGGCGACATACATGCCCTTAGGGCATGTATGTGTGCCACATGTGCACACATGCACATTTCAGGGTGCAACAGGGTGTCCTTTTGACACCCTGGCACCCTTGAAATTGCATTCTCAATTTGCGATTCTCTAATTGCTAATCGCAAATTGAGAATGTCTTCCCATTCATTCCTATGGGCCTCTAGGCCCATAGGAATGAATGGGGAGGTATTCCTTAATTGCGAATCGCAATTTGCGATTCGCAATTAAGGAATATGAAGGATTCGCAAAATTTATTGCAAATCCTACATACATCTCGTTTTGCGATTCTCAAATAGCGATTCTCTAAAATTCGCTATTTGAGAATCGCAAACCAAACTTTCATACATATGGCCCTTGGTGATGTTACAACGAGGCCAATCTCAAATACGTTCTATTATGTTATTAAGCTGGACGCTGCAATCATTGCGAGCGGGCTATGTGCCTTGGCGTTTCATCGACACAACGGCTCTGTTTGCAGAATACAATCTAACTGATAAACAGATCGAAATGGCACAGAGAGGAGCAAAGTATACAGTGCTAAGCATTGAAAAACTGGAAAAGTTACCATTCACAGTGGCAGAAAAACCAGCTACAGAATGGCTTATTCATGGCAAAATTACACTACCTGTGACTACTTTTCAGTTTCAGTATTGCCTCAGACAAATGCAAGCAGGCAAATATGAAAGGTTGGGTAAGGAATACATTAAGACATCTTGGGCTTTACCGTATACATATAGATGTTGGAGCGGGGATCGTGAAGTGTTTTTAAGCGGTAAAAACTGTAAACGTGCACTAAGCGGTTCACTAGTATGTCAGGACATTTCCTTGCACGGGGCTTGTAATGGTTCTGTGGCAAATTTGTCTTGCCATCAGCAGGGTACACCAGCTGCTGTGATTAATCCAACGTTCGGACAACTTTCTAATGGGAGTTACCTCATGTTGAATGATCAGAGTTACTGTGGCATGCTGCCAGGCATCCCATATCTAGTAACGGTCAACTCCAGGGTCACTTGCTGTATGCAAGTATTGTTTGCCCCAATAGACACAGTCAGGGAGTCGCCTTTATGGCCTTCGCTGAACGTCTCTTTTATAAGATTTGATACTTTAAGCAGAATGAAAGCCATGCTTTTACAACAAACAGTGCCTCTGACCTCGGCCAAAGAAACCTATGATCTGCAAATTGCAAGGACTTCGGCTGAGATACAGACTTTAATACGTACAAACTGCCCTATACATTTCGTGGAAATGATAGGACGAATTTTCAACATGTCTGATACAACAGGAATTGTACATGTATTTAAGGGCATCTGCTCGGGTCTGTTAGCACCTTTCCAGGCAATACTCGGAATCATCCCGAACTTTGCACATTCGGTGTTTGGTGGCATACCATTAATTCTAGCACTCGTTGCCGGAATTCTATTTCTCTTCCTGCTATTTCGCTATGGCCAGCCAATTCGCCGACATCACTCCGAGCGACATGGAGAAAGCTCTCCTCGAACGAAAGTGCTGTGAGCAAATAGTACAGCTTTTGGGCATAAATCATCTACGGGACCTTAATACCACATGGTTCCTGTCCTTTAGACCAATCTGGCAAGATTGCATCTTACCTGTTCTACGATGCCTGCTATGCGGTGTAGAATGCGTGTTGGACACCTGTCTAACATTTCCATCGGATGCGCCAACGGATGTCGATACTCTGCTGGTCCCGATAACGGCCCATGCTCTGTGTTGTCCCCAGAGGCTGCCAATACTGATGTCAGCATTCATTGAGATCTCACAGACGCTTCCGGCTGCTGCTGAGGTACGAGAAAGAACTACAGGCACACAGGTAACAACGGACGCGAACATTGCGACAATTGAAAGCAATGTTTCACATCTCTGTGCGATTAACCTGCTTCACGAGGTGTTCCAACTCACACCAACTACAGTGGATGATGTTTTGTCTATAGAAATAGATGATCTAATGTTTACACCAGACCCGTAAACTGACTCTGATTCAGCATACAGTGTTCCAAAAATACAGCAACAATTTGGCCTTCATTTTTCAAAAACTTGGAACTCTACCAAAAATTGAACTTTTTCCCATTTTTTCGAAGGAAAATGGAACTTCAATCTGCTTAAAGTAAAACTAGCCTTATAGTACAGACTTAGCGGTCCTTCCAAAGACATTTAGTCATCTTGTGTGTCTACAACAGTTCATTAATTTTGCTGACAAGAAATGATTTTGATTTATGAACAAACTTATCGATCATTTTTTTTTTTTTGTCAAATGTAAATATTACTGCTTATTTCATTTCTATTGCATTTATTTTCGAATTTTATGCCTGTAATGAAAAGCAATGCTTCAAATGTACAGTACCTTTTGCATTCTAATAGGTTTTTTAAAGAAATGCCTTTTTTAAATGGTTTTATGGAAAATTTTAGAAATATGCGGTACTCCGTTTTAATGTTTAGCATTCTTAATGTTTAGCATTTTTAATGTTTAGCATTTTAGTATTATCATACACACGAAAGAGGAGTGGGTGTTGTATTTCCTCTTAGGGTGTCCATAACGGGCTTTCCAATATCATGTCCTTATATAGGCACAATACGCCCAGCCCTTTTATAGGCATAGAATCCCAGGCCTTATTTAGGCATTAAACCGTGCACTCCATATACAGGCATGGTCTCTGACATCCGTCCACCCTAACGTCACAACGAGTTCATGAAGAACAGACCCTTAGGCTGCGGGAGTTTCCCTAGTCCAGGACTATTGATTTCTTCAACGACTCATATATTATGCATGAACCATTATTCCTTAGGGGTTCATTCATGACGTCTTTCGTTGTCCAATTCACGTCAATGCTAACATTCCTAAGGTACTCTCAGGTATAAATATACCTTCCCTAGCCCCTGTAAACCAGAGGAGACCTCGACTTCAGAGGAGCCCGTATCCCGGCCTGACGCACTGAGAAGACGCTGCCATTCCCTGCACGCAGAGAGCCCAGCTTCCAGCTTCCAGTGATCTGACTTCCCTTGCGGGGTGTTGGAGTTCGAGTCTGGCAAAGAGATTCCAACCTCTCTCATTCTTCAGGTATGGAGCTGATAAGAACCTAGAGGGACTCTTGGCATACTAGGCATACTAGACTTAACATACTCTTAGTATACCATAGTAAGGAATACTTCACCTACTTCTTCCCTCTTCCTACACCTAGGTTAGGTTAGGTACACTGGGGTAGAACTAGCTTAGCACCGCATCGTATGAGTACTCGCATTTTTAGTCTGTGTTATTTATGTAACAGCATTTGTACTAAAAGATAATGCTATCGCAGTATTATTTATTTCTACTGCTAACCCTGTACATTATTTATCTCGCATACTGTCTTGTGATCGTAACAGCACATTATACTTACACCAGAAACAAGACTGTTCAATAAACCTTTTATTGAAAACGCCCGTCTATTATTTCTGTGTAACTCTGAGGAAAACTAAGCATGCACGACTGAGCTGAGTGAAATAGTTATCTAGTGTTTCCACGACTCTGGGACACAAAGAAAAACATATTGGTCATGTTTTGCGGCTGCCAGAAACTACTCCCTTCTTGTTGTCAAGGAGTTTCTAGTGGCCTCTGAGCTAGCTGGCACAAGTAATTAAGTTTAATATACTTGATAGGGACATACCGACCTTAGTCCTATGTCAAACCTATAGGATATATTATTCCAATGCGCAGAGCCTATTAGGGAAATAGGAGCTACACTACACCATATCCTCTTGGCTTATCCGATGTATAACTCCCCGAGACGTAAATGGCTAGCACCCATTTGTAGGTTGTTGGGAACACGATGTCACCAAGATACGCTACACATCCTAAAATTTGATTCAAGTTTCTTGGAAAAATGTAGATAATTAGAAGGCACGCATTATTGATGTGATATGGCGTGCCTTATGGTTCTTCCTTTCCACTTTCCCAACCCTCTAAATGAGAGTTAGGCAGTAATGTTAGACTTTTGTAACATAGCACATGGTTTAACCTTTTATTGTGATTTTACAGTGGGATCTCTAATGCACTGTACCGGGGCTTCCTCCTCGGCCATATACATTTTTATCTCTTTTAGCTGTTTTAATTATCTTTTTATCTGATTGCCATATTTCTTATGAATGATTTTTGAAATGCATTTAGTGAATTTTTGTCATGTATTCAAACTTGGAGTTCTGTACTGTATGCATTCGCACTTTCACGGTTGTAATATATCTAATGTATTATTGCCATGTATCCAAATTTTGTAATTCTGTACTGTATGCATTTGCACTTTTATGGTCGTAACGACCGAAATAAAGTTTGATTGATTGATTGGTACAACAAATGCTGAGCACTTCCCTCTGATAAGGCTAACTGCTCGTCCACCCTACCACAAAAGAGAGCGTTAGTATTATTTACTTCAGCCTCTGTAACTCAATTGGTGACCCACTGGACTCTCTACACAGTGTACATCTTTTTAGTGCACTATATAGAGAGCCAGCTTCCTACATTGGTAGCTCAACGGTGGGGTCTACGACGTTTACTTATACCACTTGGCCAATAAGTGACTTCATGAGTATATCCAAAAAGTGACTTTAGTTAAATTGCATTTTTTTTCTCCAAATGATCGATTTTTCTAAATTTCTAAATATAACTGTTGGGGCCTTGGTCAAGCCCCTGAGTTTGAATTGTTTTAGAATTTAAAAAACTTACTGTAGTTAGGACTGACAAGCTTTTGTTAGAATTTTATCTAGCTCCAAGAAGTTCCAACTTTAGTAGAATAATTAGTACCTCAGAGGAAGTGGTTAAAGAGCATAATTTGACCCTTTCTGCAGCTTAAATACTCGCAGTTAAGGACCCTCTGCAAGGGATACAAGACTAAAACTGGCTCACCAGCTACCATTGCACAGCTTCAGAAGCTGTTGGCAGAGTATGAGCAGACTCATCCCTCGGATGAGCCCTCCAACCCTGAAGATCAGGGTGGGGAAATAGATAATGAGGATGTATCAGATCCTCCTCAACCCGAAAGAGAGGTTGTGGTACCTGTATTAGACAACCAACCCAATGTGCCAAGGGCACATGCCTCTAGCGAGGAGGGCTCAGGTTGCTCAAGGTATGGTGAAGATTAGGCTTTGGAGTAGATTGTGGAGTTTCACTACGCGGAATCCCGCAGAGTTAAAGAAAAACGACACCAAGTTCTGTGGAGTTCCGCGAGCGGGCGGAGTTAGCGTCAGCTCCTGCCCTGTCATGTGAGTAGGATACTGTATCACTGATGGTGTGAGCTGCAGTCAGTATTCTTACATTCTTGGCAGCACCCGAGAATTACACACACCATGCAGTGAAAACAATCAGTCCTTCAATACCAGTCTCAGACAGTTAATCAGCGTGAAAAAGACCCCTCACTGAACTGTAACTTAACTTTACCAGGTTTCACTAAGTTTATCTGTGGGTCGGGTTTAACTGTTTGACAACTGCCTCTGGCAAAATCTCTCCCTTTTAAAAGTTCCCCACTCTCTGGCAAAACCCATTTCTCCAATTCCCCTGATCTCCAACATATGGGCCAATCTCACTGACCTTGTCAGTGAACTGCTTCCGTTCCCGGCACAGCTCCGCCTAGTAGCTGCTGCCCCTGACCCTTGCAGGGCTGCGAGTTTGAGGCCCTCCTCCACCCGCAGGCACATGCCTGCACCTCATCCCTGGCGGTCCGGTGGGGAGCATCTATGCTCTGCTACTGCTCTGCTCTCTGTCTCTCTGCTTTCTGCCTTTTCTCCTTTGATCTCCTTGTTACCTTCCTTTCATCTTTTCTGCTTTTTTGTCTCTTTCTTTCACTTTCTGCACTTTTCCACTTTTTCACTATTTTACCTTTTCCTCGCTGTGTCCCAGCTCGAGCCCCACCCCTCCAGTGTTGCTTCCCGCTTTCCTGCCTCGCAGCTGTCCAGCCCTCCCCCTCTCACTACTTAATGGCAGATTTTGCGCAGTGAGAGGAGCAATCTCACTGACCTTTTCAGTAAACTGCTTCCCTTCCCGCACAGCTCAACCTGGTAGCTGCTGCTCCCAACCCTTGCAGTTCTGCGAGTTCGAGGCCCTCCTCTACCCGCAGGCACCCGCCTACGGCTCATCCCGGGTGGTCCAGTGCGGAGCATCTCTGCTCTGCCTCTCTGCCTTTTCTCCTCTGATCTCTTTTTTCCTCCTTTCATCTTTTCTGCTTTTTTGTTTTTTGTCACTTTCTTTCGCTTTCTGCATTTGTGCATCTTTCCACTTATTCACTTTGCACCTTTTCCACGCTGTGTCCCTACTACTGCTCGTCCCCTGTCCCCCTCCAGCGCTGCTTCCCGCTTTTCCGCCTCCCAGCTGTCTAGCCCTCCCCCTCTTACTACTTAATGGTGCGCCGCTGGCACGGCAAAGGTATGCTAAAGACAAGCCGATCTGCGCCCATCAGTGCCCGTCCTTGCCTGGACCGCGCCCAGCGCCACCGACCCTGGTCTTCCGACCTTCCACCACTACGATGTCAGCAACCTCCATGCCCTCAACGCTGGACGCCACTCCACCTGCCACCTTGTGTTGCTGAAGAACACCCAAGGCCCGTTCACCTGCTGCATTTGCAACTGCACCTTTGCCGGCCTCTTCACACCAGACCTACTGGCCTCAGGACCCTCAAGAACCGGACCAGACCACTTCAGATGCATCCTACTCAACACCCCCCATACACAAAGACACCCTCCACCTCACAACCAGCTCCGACGACCAATTACCCACCAGCAAGCACCTCAACTTCAAGATCCAGACCAACCGAAATGCCACCCTCCATGGCACCCTCGTCTACAGTTCCCCCGGACCCTGTCCCCTTTTAGCAAAACCATAACCATGCTTTCCCCTCAAGGGACTACATCCTCCTCGGCAATCTCAATTTCCACCTGGACAACCTCGAAGACCCCAACACCTCATCACAACTGGAGAACCTCGACACCATCAGACTCAAACAACTGGTCACAACGCCAACCCACTCAGCAGGACACACACTTGACCCCATCTTCTCCGCAAGCAACATCTCCGTCAGCCATACGTCCAAGCCACACTGGACTTATCACCACTGCGTCCACTTCTCCTTCACCAAACTCATGATACGCCACCACGCCCACCGCGATCCTCCCAGAAGCTGGAACAAAGTCACTGAAGAGCAGCTCTCCACCTCCTTCTGCAAGACCCCACCTCAGACATCCACAAATGCCAACACCTCAGCATGCAACCTCCACCACTGGATCTCCGACTGCGCCAACACACTGGCCCCCCTCAGGAAACCCTTAGGCAAGCAGCCCTCCAAGAAAGCCAGCTGATTCTCCCCAATTCTCCAAAATTCCAGGCGCACCTGCAGACGGATCGAGAAAAGTTGGAGGAGCAACAAGATCATGGCAGACCATGCAACCTTCAAGTCTGCCGTCACCTCACACCACCACCTCATCAGAACAACAAAGAAAGCAGCCATTGAGGAACGCATCAACGCCAGCGTACACAACAGAAAATAACTCTTTGCTGTGGTCAAAGAATTCTCTAAACACAGCATAGAGACAGTAGACATCCCTCATCTCAAGACCTCTGCGACAACCTCACCACCTTCTTCCACTGCATGATCAAGGAGATCTACAACAGCTTCACAAACCAAGACTCACCCACCCCACCTGCAACCACCTCAGTCAATGGCTCCAGCCCCCAGCAGATCTTGACCAACTGGACTAGCCTCACCTTTGACGACACCTTCAGGATCATGAAGAGCATCCATTCCGGTGCTCCCTCGGATCCCTGCCCTCACCATATCTTCAACAGAGCCGGCACCTCCATTGCACCTTAGCTCTGCCGCACCATCAACTGCTCCATCAAGTTTGCAACTTTCCCGGAAGACTGGAAGCACGCAGAGATCAACCCCCTGCTGAAGAAACCTTCGGCCGACCCGACGGACCTCAAGAACCCTAAGTCATTGAGAAAGCCATCAACGCCCAACTCTCTGAGTTCATCGAAACAAACAACATTCTGGATCACTCTCAATCTGGATTCAGAAGCAACGACAGCACCAAAACCGCTCTCCTCGCCACCACAGACGACATCCGCATCCTCCTCGGCAGAGGCGAGACCACAGCCCTCATCCTCTTGAACCTCTTAGCCGCCTTCGATACCATCTCCCGACACACCCTCTGCGCAAGACTCCATGACACCGGCATCTGCGACAAAGCCTTAGAATCAATCCGCTCCTTCCTCACCGGCTGAATGCAGAGAGTCAGACTTTCACCATTCTACTCAGAACCCACAGAGATCAGCTGTGGAGTGCCTCAAGAATCCTCCCCGAGCCCCACCCTCTTCAACATCTACATGGCCTTGCTTGCAGCAATCGTCAGAAGCCATGGACTCAACATTGTCTCCTACATTGATGACACCCAGCTGATTCTCTCCCTCAAGGACCAATCCACAGCCTCCAAGAGCAACTTACACGACAGGATGAAAGCAGTATCCACCTGGATGAAGGACAGCTGCCTCAAGCTTAGCTCAGGAAAGACCAAGTCCTCATTGTGGACTCCACCCCCTCTGACCTCTCTGCCTGGGATGACTCTTGGTGGCCTGCAGCGCTCTGAACCCTCCACACCTCAGACCACGTACCACACATGAAATCTTAGCATCATCCTGGACTCCTCGATCTCAATGAACCGCCAAGTCAACGCTGTTTCGTCCTCCTGATTCCACACGCTCCGCCTCCTTTGTAAGATCTTCAAATGCATCCCCACTGAATCCAGGAAAACAGTCACTCCTGTGCTCGTCAGCAGCAGACTCTACTACGGAAATGCACTGTACGCCGGTACCACCCAGAACCTCCCAAAAAATCTACAGACCATCCAGAACAGCTCTGCCAGACTCATCCTGAACATCCCAGCTACCTGCCAACAAAAGAATCACTTTCAAGTTTCTCACGCATGCCTACATATCCCTCCACAACACCGGACCTGCATACCTCAACCACCGCCTCTCCTTCTACACTGCCACCAGACATCTCCGCTACGCCCAACTGGCCCTGGTCACTATCCCACGGATCCGCATGATCACGGCTGGAGGAAGATAATTCTACCTTGATTTGAAGACCTGGAACTCCCTGCCTCTGCACGTCAGGCAATCACCATTGTTGCCACAATTCAGGAAGGACCTCAAGACCTGGCTCTTCGACTGAACCGCAGTGCCGCCACCCCCCAATCAGCACCTTGAGACCCTCATGGGTGAGTGGTTTATCCTTTATAAGATTGCTGATTGATTGATTGATTTCCCATAGCTCTGCTGTGGCATCGATGATGGTGCAAATACTAAAGTCCATCCTCAACAGCCTCATGTAGACTGGCAAAGTTACAGTAACAGTACTGCCCACCGCTTTTATCTGTTACTTCTGCAAGAAGTTTGCAAGCTTGGAGACCGCTTTGCAGCATGCGGTGTTTGCTTTTTTATAAACTGCTTTGATCACCAACGCACAACCCTATGCTGTTAAGCGCTTTGCAGCCGCGCACTTACCGCTGTCCTACGCTCCCACCTGGAGTCCTTGTAGCGGTCAATGATCACTTCCTCCAGGGACCCGGATTCCCCCGGTGCGTGCAGGGCTGAGCAGCGGGGCGCCCAGCATGGCAGCAGTAGTGGGTGACGGTGGCTGAGGGGAGCACTTTGGAAAGTTCCTGGTTCAACTTCTCAGTTACCATTTGGGACAGAGTCTGAGGCCTGTGAGGTACGGTGCCCTGGTGTTGGTCCACACCCAATGCGAGACGATCTCGTCACACAACAAGGCCGGGAAGTAACCAACGAAGTGGCACTCAAACAACCTCAGTGTGGCCGGCAGCAATGCAAACTGCAGAGCAGAGCACATGTACATGGGGGCCAGCAAAGCTTGAAAAAGCCAGAGCGGCCAGAGAACATTACTGTCACAGTGTCACCTTCAGGAGAGGAGGACGCACTACATGCAACTGCACGAGTTGCACCTGATCTTTCTCCATGACTAATTGAACCTAACAACATTCTCCTGTTAAGCGCCACAAGCCACCTGTTTCATCTGGTATTTTATGAAACACTGCAGGCCATTTTTGGAAGCACCACCAGAATAAAATTTTAGTGGTGGGCGCCTGTAAACTCCGTCATGCGGCGTAGGCAGAGTTTTTGCCAATTCCGCGCTACAAGCGGAGCACGGAGTTCTAAAACTCCGGGAACTCTGTTGGCAAAGTGGAGTTTACCGCCCACCCCTAGTGAAGATCTCACTGAAGAGGAGATTTTTCTTAAAAGATTGGCTCGCAGAATAGCCCTGAAGGACAGAATACTGGCCATAGAAAGGGAGAGGGCTGATATGGGTTTAGCACCCATTAATAGAGGCAGCAACATAATACCTAGGTACAGAGAGAAAACCTTTGACCCTTAAATCCCTAAAGGGATTGTCCTCAAATATGTAGAGGGGGTGATATCACAAAGGTTTACAGCTTTTGATAGAGCCTGTAGAATGAGGAGACTTAGCCAGAAATATTGGGGCTCTGGACTTTGGAAACTGTTCTCTGGTAAGTGCAGGGATAGACTCCTGACTCTGAACGAGGCAGAGGCTAAGTCCTATGATCACATGAAGGGTACCCTTATTAAGACCTTTGGACTCACCACTGAAGAGTATAGAATTAAATTCAGGGGACTCAAAAAACCGTGAGTCAATCTTGGGTTGATTTTGTAGATTTTTCAGTAAAGACACGAGGTAGTTGGTTAAAAGGACGCCAGGTGCAAGGCTATGATGGGTTTATAATTTGATAATGAAAGAACATCTGTTGAGTAACTGTGTTTATGAACAGTTGCATTAGTATTTGGTGGACCTATGTACTACATCTCCCCAAGAATTTAGAAAGAAGGCAGACCACTGGGTCAAGACTAGGGTGACCAAAACTACCGCTGGTGGGGGTGACCAAAAGAAAGGGTTTGCTAAACCTCCCCAGGGGAAGAGGGTGAAAATCCTAAGGATGAAAGTAAAGAGTCTTCTAAAGGCCCCCAAAAACCTACTCAGGAGGGTGGGCCCAAAACTATGTACCAAGCTAAGAATTGAGATCCCAAAAAGGTGTGGTGTCACAACTGTAAACAAACTGGATCCCGCACTGGAGTTTCTGCCTGTCTCAAAAATATTCCCCCTGCTGCCCCTCCAGCTAGCTCTGGTTTGGGAAATCTCCAGGTGGGATCCTTAGTGTGCACTGAGCAAATCCTAGTGTATACAGAAGCTACACTAGTCTTTGAGGGTGGGATGGATCTCGCAACCTTAGCTGTTTGGCCTACTAACAAGGAAAAATACAAACAGCAGTCCTTAATGAATGGGAACAGAGTAGAGAGATAAAAGTGCAAGTGTCACCATGTTGACTGATAAACTGGTATCTCCAGGACAGTATCTAACTGGACAGACATGTCCAGTCACCATTGCTGATAAAGTTATTGCAGTTCATCCCATGGCTATGGTGTCCTTAGATTGGGGAGGGGTTACTGGCTTAAAACAGGTAGGGGTCTCTTCTGCAATCCTAGTTGAATGTCTGTTGGAGTATGAAATGGAGTCTTCAGTGTGGGCAGAGGTCAAGCTTAGGTCCTATCCTGCCATGCTGGGAATTCCTGAATGGGTGTGCGTAAAAGCCTGAGCAGAGGGGAAGGCCCAGAGTGAAAAAGAGGTGTTAGAGCCTGAAACGATGGTCAACCCTCAAGAGAAAGATAAGTCTGGAAAGCCAGCTTCTGAACAGCCACAAGTTCAGGTTCCCTCTCCTCAGGGAGAAGACCTGTCAGCCCCAGAGGGAACTGAGCCCCAGGAACCTGAGCCTTACACAGCAGGGCTCCTAGGCCCAGGGGACCCTCTAGGGAAGAGCTGTGCCAAGGGCAGAGTATATGTTGTACTCTTGAAAGCCTGGGACAGCAAGCTGCTGCACAGGAAAAGGGAGATGTCAGTGGCTCACACAGGACCTGTTGGGAGGAAGGGCACGTGTACACTGATGCCAGAGACCCCAAACCTGGTGCCACCAGGAGAGTGGTAGTGTCTCATCAGATCAGAGAGTTTCTCCTCACATTGGCACATGACATCCTCCTAGCTAAGCATCTTGGCCAGAGACTTGGAGTAGGCTAGTCAGTCACTTCTACTGACCAAACATGTCCCAGAAGATAAAGGAGTTTTGCAACATCAGTGCCATCTGCCAAGCCAGTGGCAAAGCAGGTGGCCACCCAAAGGCCCCCTAATTCCACTTCCAGTAGTTGGTGTACCCTTTGAAAGGGTTGGAATTGACATTGTCGGTCCCCTTGACACTCCAACAGCATCAGGGAACAGATTCATGCTGGTAGTAGTGAATCATGCTACCAGGTACAGGCTCGCAACACCCATTGGGCAGAACGGGATTCAGCCCCCCCCCCACCCATCAGCTGCCATTGGCTGAGCTGCTCAGGCTGGAGTTGGTGCCTGCCAGCCTGACCTTCGAATAGGGTGACCAACCGTTCTTAATTTTCACGGACCGTCCCTGATTTGGATCTCACATCCGTTGTTCATGATGATCCCTTTTACGGACGCCTTTTGTCCGTACTTTTAGGCATTTTTGAGAAGCCTCAACTCCCTGATGGGGCCGCCCGCACTCTTCCTCTGAGCACAAGAGCAGTCCCACCCCGCCCATTGTCATTCTGTATGCGGCTGGTTGTCACATACAGAATGACAATGGGCCAGTCTTGGCTGTTAAAGCATGTGATAGGCCTCCTCCAGCCTCGGTCTAGGGCAGGGTATTCTATTTTAACCGAACATAAAGAAAAATGTTGCACCTCACGAAGTGAAAGAAATGTACAGAATCCATTTCATGTATATAAGCCAGCGAAAGAAGTTAAAAAGAAGGGGTTATGGGTCTTTCACAGTCTCATAATTTTAGAACTGAAGCATTTTCAATATTATATACAACGAAGCCATAGTTGCTGCTTTTTTATTTTATGCAACTAACAACAATTGACAAAGCTAATAGTCCTGGCTTGTTGTAGGTGTGATGTATTATATATCTGGATGCAATAACAGAAGTAGCAGAATACCAGTCAGGCAGCACACTATGCTAAGCACAGATTTTTAGCTACCCTGATTTAAGCCACGCCCTTAATTACATCAGACACGCCCTTTGGAGAGACCCCCAAGTTTTTTCAACCCACTTAAAGCCCTGGAAACAATATTATGTCAGAGTCACCTCAGGTCCCGGCACTGGGCATCATGCATGACTCATGACTTCCATGTTTTCAGATTGCCTATGTGCAGGGGCATAGTGAACCCTTCCCCGCCCCAGCCTTGCTTTGGGAACAATCGCAAGGGTGAAGTTCTTGATGGGCCTCTTCTGTCTGCAACTCTGCAGACAAAGGCTCAGCTCATAATTAATGTGAAAAGGTGGGTGAATGTGAAAAGGTGGGTGAGTAAGTAAGTGAAGGAATGGGTAGGTGGCTGGATGGATTAGTGAAAGGATGAATGGATGAGTGAAAGGGTGAATGGATGGATAAGGAGAGAAAGGATGGATGGATGAGTGAGTGGAAGGATGGATGAGAGAAAGGGTAAATAAATAGATGTATGGGTGGAATGGTGGATGTATGGGAGGAAAGGTGGATGTATGGGTAAATGGGTGGATGGATGGGTAAAAGAATGGATGAATGAGTGAAAGGCTGGATGATGGGCGAGTGAATGGGTGGGTGGATGAGTGAAAGGATGGATGGATTGATTAATTGATAAGTGAAAGGGTGAATGGATGGATGGATGAATGGGAGGGTGGATGTAAGGATGGATGAGTGAGTGAAAGGGAGGGTAGATGGACAAAAGGATGGATGGATGAGTGGAAGGGTGGATGTATGAGAGAAAGGATGGATGGATGAGTGATAGGGTAAATGGATGGATTCATGAGTTGATGAGTGGATGGATTGTTGGGTGGATGGATGGGTGAAAGGATGTCTAAGTGAAAGGGGGATGGAGAGAGAAAGGGAGGATGGATGGATGAGTGAAAGTATGTATAGATGATTGACAGGATGGATGGGCAAATGGGTGTATGGATGAGTGAAAAGAAGGATGTAAGGATGGATGAGTGAAAATATGCATAGATGAGTGAAAGGGATGGCGAAGAGCTGGAAGAAAAATGGATGGATGAGTAGAATTGTGAATGGATGGACGGATGAGTGACTAGGTGAATGTATGGATGGATGAGTATGTGAAAGGATGGCTGGTTGGGTGAGAGGGTAAATGATCGGATGGATGTGTGAATGGATGGATGGTGAAAGGAAAGATGGATGGATGATGGATGAATGAGTGAAAGGGTGGATGGAGGGATGGATGAGTGAAATGATGGATGGAAGGATAGATGATGGATAGGTTTGGAAATGGTTGAATAGGTTTGGATATGGATGGGTACACAGATGGAAGGACAGAATGAATGGTGAATGCCTGAATAATGGATGAAAGAATGAATGGATGTCACACTCCCAGTTGACTTAAACCGACACATGACGTCAGGCAGCAAGCGCAGAACTCGGGCTTGAAATGCTCCTTCTACCTGCCAAAAAGCAGAAAAAAATTCCCTGTACGACGCCGTGGTACCACAAGAGACGTTCCACTGTTGTGCCACTGGCCGGCGCTGCTCTCATGCCACCGGGAAACAGCCCGAGCAGCTTCCACCTGCCCCGAGGCCAGGAGAGATGTTATGTTATGTTATGTTATTGCCACTTTCATAGCGCAAAAATCACCCGGGGACATCTCGGCGCTCGATGCATGAGGGCACAGCTCTGTGCAGCCCTTCTGCGGGGAAAGGCGGGCAAGACAACATAACCTGCACTTGCAGACAACAGCACCGACGTGACTTGAGTCACTTCCAAACAATTTTGCACCCCTAAGAATATTGCGCCCGGGGCGACTACCCCGGTGGCCCCGCCCATGCTACGCCACTGCCTAGCAGTATGGATGACATCTGACTTTTACACCTTGTAGCCTTCAATGTCTTAAGTAACATTTCCTATACATTGACTTTCACATTTATGAGTCATTGTCTCTATATAATATGTGTGTGATGTAACGCACTCCGACATCCTGGAAGGAATGACCGACGTCACATCCTGGATGAACAGCAGCTGTCTGAAGCTCAACTCGGAGAAGACAGAAGTCCTCGTCTTCGGACCCACCTCCTCAGCATGGGACAATACCTGATGACCCTCGGCAGCCTCCCTACTCCCACGGACCACGCCCGCAACCTCGGCATCATACTCAACTCCTCACTCAGCATGACCCGACAGATCAACGCCATCTCCTCCTCGTGTTACGACACCCTCTGCATCCTTCGCAAGACCTTCAACTGGATCCCCGCCGAATCCAGAAAAACCGTCACCCATGAACTCATTAACAACAGACTGGACTACGGAAACGCCCTCTAGGGCGGAATCAACAAATCCATGCTCCGGAAACTCCATACCATCCAGAACACCACAGCCAGGCTCATCCTCGTAATCCCACGACATGAACACATCACCCAGCACCTACGACACCTCCACTGGCTCCCCGTCGAGAAGAGAGTAACCTTCAAGCTACTCACTCACGCCTACAAATCCCTCCACAACACCTGACCCCAATACCTCAACAAAAGAGTCCTCTTCCACGCCCCAAAGAGAAACCTCCGCCCTGCCAACCTTGCCCTCGCCGAAACCACACGCATACGCAGAGCCAGAACAGGTGGAAGAGCCTACGCCTGCATTGCAGCAAAGACCTGGAACAAACTCCCGCTCAACATCAGACGTTCCCCCACTCTTCACATTTTCAGGTAGAACCTCAAGACCTGGCTCTTCGGCTGAATTGGAGCTGCACGACTTCCTCCCCAGTGCCTTGAGACCTTCACGGGTGAGTAGCGCGCTTCACAAATCCCTGATTGATTGATTGATCCTGCCATACATACTTCGGATGAGTAGCTCTCATTTCGATTTAGATGCCACGCAAAGCCACCTTGCATGGCTTTGACTGGCCTCATAAATCATGACTACGGCAATGCAGCGCAAATCGCTGCGCTGCCTTACTCTGCGCCCCAGAGGCGTTCTATGGGTGTTGCAGTAGGTTTTCCCACGCAACATCAATGGAATTTGATGCTGCCCCAGATATACAAAGTCATGTAAACCTTGGGAAGTGCCAAATCCGTACACTTCACATGATGACTTGTAACGAGGAGAAATATGTTAATTTCTCCTCATTGTTTCCTATTTCTGTGTGTGCTGCATTCTGCAGCACACATAGAAAAAGGAAAACACCTATTAGCATTGTGTTTGTGCAGTAAGGTGCCCCTTCCTGCACTAACAAAAACAATCCTGCATGCAACGGAGGCACCCTTGCACCGTGGTGCAAGGTTGCCTGCGTTGGCACTAGGCTGCAGAAACGGCACCAGCGCAGGGTGAAAGGACATGAATGCACCATATTGCAAAAATATGATGCATTCCTGCCCTTTCACTTTGGTATAGGGCAGCACAGCAAGGTGTCTTGTTGCACTGCCCTATGCCAAAATCCCATAAATAAGCCACTAAGAGGCAAGACAGTTGTCATGTGCACCCTAAATGTGTCCTACATTCTTATTGTCCATGTAGAAGCATTATAGACTATTAAATCAAATGCAAGACGTTTTTATACAGTGCTCACGTATTTCAAGGTGCTGCCATGTGCAATAATAAAAGGAGGTATGGTGAAATTAAATATTGCCTGGTGTGAGAAGTTGGCCTGGTATATGCTGTTCACTAATTAAAGTGGACACCTTGCACCAGGGCAAATCGACTCTTATGGTAGATAGGTTTAAGACAACCTTTTAAAGAAAGCTATCCTAGTGGTAGCTGTGGAGAGCAGCCTTCAGGCTAAGTCTCGGAGGAATGTAAAGCAGCTTGTTTTACCATATAATCTCTTGAATCACCAAATGAAAAGACACCACACAGGTATATATATCAAATATATATGTATTTATTTCTAAATAACTCTCTACTAATCTCTTTATGAGATTAGAAGACAAACATATGCACAAATCAACGTTTCACAATAAGTTAAGCACAAAATATGGCTGGGGCCCTAGGGGCGTACCAGACCATATACTAAGTAAGAGACTTAGGGACAACGACTTGCAGGGAGACAAGGCCTAGGGCCTTCAGAAGTGCAGGGGCCTCACGAACCCACCCAAGGCAGGTAAGTAAAGGACCCACGGGGGACGCGTGCAGTGTGGATACACAGGCGCGAATCGCCGTTAACTTCAATGGGGCAAGTCGCGGTTGGAAATAAAGAGTTTTAGGATACTTCGGGAGAACCTACAAGCAAGTCACTTACAGGGTAAGTAGTTCTAGGGCCCACACCCACAGGAGCACCGTAGTGCTGGAGTTACCTCACCCAGGGAAGCCGGGTGCACAGGTGTCCTTTGGTGTCGGGTCGCGGCGTCGTTTTCAATGGCGAACAAAGAAGACTTGCTGCTTGCGGGAGCTGAAGAAGTGTCCGGTGGAATCCAAGCCTGGATTCTGAAGAAGAATGACCTGAAAGCAGAGGGGACAGTGTTCAAAGTCACTTGGCAGTGACCCGGGGCAAGGAAGATGGATGCCCACCGTCGTCGGTTGATTCAGGTCGGTTGCGGGTGCCTTGACTCTTCAGCCACGTGGTCCAGGAGGCGTCGACGACGACCAGGAGCTGGATTCGGTGGGTCCCTCGACGTCTGCAGCTGACTGCGGTGTCGGCAACTCGATTAGAGCCAACAAGCCTTGGCAGCGGCAAGTCTCGGGGAGATGAAGAAAAGTCGATGGCGCAGACGAGCAAGGTCTGAGGGACTCACCCAGCGAGGGTAAGTCAGGGCAGGCCTGGAGCAACCAGGGGAGCCCTTTGGTTTCTTTAAGAAGTCTTCTGGGGACCCACAAGCCGGCGGGCAAGGGATCGCGAAGACACCTCGGGCGGAATCACTCAACAGGGGCCCACGGTCACTCGGGACGGTGTAGGCCTCTGATCTTCGGAGGGATTCCTGCTGGAGGTCGGGACCACACGTGGTCCAAAGCACAGGTTCGTAGAACGTTGTGAAGGGGTTGCACTCGACAATAGTGCACGGTACCCAGGGGTCGCAGTTCCTCGTTACTCGTGGGGTCCACTTGCCTCAGCTTCGCTGGGGACTCACGATGGCCTGGGAGAGGTCAGGAAATCCACTTCTTGGGCTGCAGGGACTTCGGACTCCGGCGGGAGCGGCGTAGTTTGCGACCGTCGTTGTCGTTTTTGGTGCCTGCCAAGCAGGGGAGTCACTCCTTGACTCCAAGGGAGATTCTTCTGTCTTCCAAAGGTAGTGGAACGTCGAAGGGCCAGGATTCTTCTGTAGAGCGTCGTCCAGGGGTTATCTGCTTTGCAATGGCAAGGTTCCCCCTCTTATACTAAAAGAGGGGATGGACTAGCTCTATGACCCCACCTATGGGAGGGTCAAGGGAGGGGTGGCTACACCCACTTCCCTTTGTCCAGTTTCGCGCCAGAGCAGGGGCAGGTAGCCCCTGAGCTGGTTTGAACTGGCATATGCACAGAGGAGCCTTCTGCTCCCCCAGTGCAGGACTTCAAAGCACTCTAAGAGTGCACCCACCCAGCCCCAATACACTAAACCCTGTCTGGAAGGTGGTTACACCTCCCTGTGACAGGATGCCTATTGTTGGGCTTCCTCCACTGCGAGTTTCGGTCATCAGCAGGAGGGCAGCCCAGTGTCTGTGACTGGTGGCATCCATTTTGTGATGCCAGGGCTCTTTAGGATTCTACCGCGTTTCCACAGCAGGTACATGTCTTCTCCCTCTAGAAGGGTGGAATGCTACCCCCGCCGCCAAGATTGGCGGGGGGTAGTATTCCAAGATGTTTGACACCAAACACGACATGTTTTGATGCAGCCATTCCAAAGTTAGCATTTACCGCGAGGATATAATGCACTTAAGAGTATATGGTTTAACCGCATCCACAAACAGCACCAGAGAATGGACTCTGAGAACTGCAGAGGGCCCTGCTCATGCAGAGGCACCCCCTCACATAGAAGCCAAGCACCCTGCCCTCAGGATTGATAGGGCCTGCCTTAGGGGTGACCGATAGGTTTATATGTGTGTGCAAGAGAGATATAGGAAACCTATATCTCAGTGAGGGGTGCTAGCACCACCTCACCCAGGCTGCAGTAGCAGGCCTGTGGTGTCAGATTTAGACTGCTTCCCAGGGGTGGCATAACACATGCTGCAGCCCCTGGTAGGCCTGTGAAGTACCTATGCCCTTGGCACCTAAGGTACCATATACTAGGGACTCATAAGGCACCACAGTATCCAATCACTAGTGCACCTAGAGTGCACTCCATGTCGTTTAGAGAGAACAGAGAGGCTGGGGCCCTGATTGGCAGGGACCCAGCCAGACTATAGCCAGAAACCAGTGCTAACATCAGAAAAAAAGTGGGGGCAACATAAGAGGCAGATCCTACTCTCCTACACAACCCCCCCAAACGTAGGGACACTAAACTAACCTTGACCAGTTGAGTCTTCGTGTTCAAAGTGGAAATACCTTGAGAGTCCATCTGCATTGGCATGTTGGGTCCCAGGCCTATGTTCCACTGTATAGTCCATCCCCTGTAGGGAAATGGACCACCTCAAAAGTTTTGGGTTTTCACCTTTCATCTGCTTTAGCCATAGGAGGGGCTTGTGGTCAGTCTGAACTATGAAGTGAGTACCAAACAAGTATGGCCTCAGCTTCTTCAGGGCCCATACCACAGCAAAGGCCTCCCTCTCTATAGCTGACCAACGTTTCTCTCTAGGGGTCAGCCTTCTGCTAATAAAAGCTACTGGCTGGTCTTGACCTTCATCATTCATTTGAGACAGTACAGCTCCCACACCCAGCTCAGAAGCATCTGTTTGGACAATGAACTTTTTGGTGTAGTCTGGACTCTGTAAGATGGGGGCAGTGCACATGGCCTGCTTTAGGTCTTCAAATGCCTTTTGACAGCTAGCTGTCCACTGAACCTTTTTTGGCATTTTCTTAGAGGTAAGATCATTCAAGGGGGTCACTATAGATCCATATCCCTTGACAAACCTCCTATAGTACCCAGTCAGGCCTAAGAAGGCTCTCACCTGTGTCTGGGTGGTTGGAGCAACCCATTCCAGTATGGTTTGGATTTTGCTCTGCAAAGGCTGAACCTGGCCTCCACCTACAAGGTGGCCCAGGTACACAACCTGACTCTGCCCTATCTGGCACTTGGTGGCCTTGATAGTGAGGCCTGCTTTCTGCAGGGCCTCCAAAACATTTCTGAGGTGGACCAGGTGATCCTGCCAGGAGGAACTAAAGACAGCAATATCATCTAGATAAGCTGAGCAATAAGTTTCCATCCCTGCCAGAACTTTATTCACCAACCTCTGAAAAGTGGCAGGTGCATTTTTCAATCCAAAGGGCATCACCACAAAGTGGTAGTGCCCACCAGGGGTCGAAAATGCTGTTTTGGCTTTTGCATCATCAGCTAATCTGATTTGCCAGTAGCCAGCTGTTAGGTCAAATGTGCTTAGATACTTGGCTGAGGCCAAAGTATCAATCAGCTCATCTGCCCTTGGTATGGGATAGGCATCAGTCCTAGTGACTGCATTGAGGCCTCTGTAGTCTACACAAAACCTCATTTCTTTCTTACCACCCTGGGTATGAGGCTTGGGTACCAGGACTACTGGGCTAGCCCAAGGGCTATCTGAAGGCTCAATCACGCCTAACTCCAACATTTTCTGGACTTCAGTCCTGATACAGTCCCTGACATGGTCAGGTTGCCTGTAGATTTTATTCTTGACAGGCAGACTGTCCCCAGTGTCCACCTCATGGGTGCACCAGGTAGTCTGACTAGGGGTCAGGCTAAACATATGTCTAAACTGTTGCAGAACTTGTCTGCACTCAGTTTGCTGATGGTCAGTGAGGCTGCTTGCCAAAGCAACACCATCTACTGACCCATCATCAGGGTTCTGAGAGAGCAGGTCAGGGAGAGGGTCACTCTCCTCCTCCTGGTCCTCATCAGTTGCCATGAGCAAGCCCATGTCAGCCCTGTCAACATATGGCTTTAATCTGTTGACATGAAGCACCCTTAGGGGGCTCCTGGGAGTTCCAAGATTCACCAGATAGGTGACTTCTCCCTTCTGTTCAACTATTGTATGGGGGCCACTCCATTTGTCCTGGAGGGCTGCTGGGGCCACAGGCTCCAACACCCACACTTTCTGTCCTGGCTGGTATACAGTCAGCACAGCCTTTGGTCATGCCAAGCTTTTGCAATTCTTGGCTGGCCTCCAGGTTTTTGGTTGCCTTTTTCATGTACTCTGCCATCCGGGAGCGGAGACCAAGTACATAGTCCATCACATCTTGTTTGGGGGGCTTGAGAGGTAACTCCCAGCCCTCTTTTACCAAACATAGTGGACCTCTCACAGGATGCCCAAACAGAAGCTCAAATGGGCTGTAGCCAACCCCCTTCTGTGGAACCTCTCTGTATGCAAACAAAAGGCAAGGAAGAAGAAGGTCCCATTTCCGCCTAAGCTTCTCTGGGAGTCCCTTAATCATTCCTTTCAAGGTCTTGTTGAAGCGTTCAACTAAACCATTGCATTGTGGGTGATAGGGGGTGGTGAACTTATAAGTTACACCACACTCCTTCCACATTGCTTTCAGATATCCTGACATGAAGTTGGTACCTCTGTCAGAAATGACCTCCTTTGGAAAACCCACTCTGGAGAAAACTCCAATGAGGGCTCTTGCCACCACAGGTGCTGTGGTGGTCCTCAGAGGAATTGCCTCTGGGTACCTGGTGGCATGATCCACTACCACCAGGATAAATCTGTGCCCAGATGCAGTCTGAGGGTCAAGGGGACCAACAATGTCAATCCCTACCCTTTCAAAGGGTACCCCCACCACAGGTAGTGGTATCAGGGGGCCTTTGTTGTGCCACCTGCCTTACCACTGGCTTGGCAAGTGACACAGGAGCGACAAAACTCCTTTGTGTCCTCTGACATATGTGGCCAATGAAAATGTGGAACAAGCCTGTCCCAGGTCTTGTTTTGGCCCAAGTGTCCTGCCAAAGGGATATCATGTGCTAAGGTCAAGAGGAACCCCTAAACTTCTGAGGTATTACCAACCTCCTGGTGGCTCCAGGGGCTGGGTCTCTACCCTCAGAATATAGGAGTCCCTCATCCCAATAAACTTAATGGGACCCACTAGCACTCCCAGCAGCCTCAGCAGCAGCCTGCTGTCTGAGGGGTTCAAGAGAGGGCAGCACTGTTGCTCCTTACTCAGATCTTCCCTAGAAGGGCCCCCTGCCCCCAAGAACTCAACCTGGTCAGGTTCAAGTCCCTCTGGGGCAGTTCCTTCTTCAGGTTCTGCTTCACCTCCCTCTGGAAGTGAATCCTTGATCTGAGACAGAGGGGAAGGCACTGCCTTAACCCTACTGCTCCTCCTCTTGGGAAGCATCTGGTCCATTGTTCCAGGATCCAGAGCTGGTTCAGTGTCATGCATTCTTGCTTGTGACCTGGTCACAGCAAATACCTCTGCAGGGATGCCCAACATCTCAGCATGAGTCCATAACTCTACTTCAGACCAGGCTGAAGTCTCTAGATCATTGCCCAATAGACATTCTACAGGGAGGTCTGCACTGACTACAACCTTCTTGAGGCCAGTTACCCCTCCCCAGGAGAAATTCACAACTGCCAGACTATGGTTGGTCTGGACATTGCTTGCATTGGTCACCTGGTACATTTCACCCAGGATGATCTGTCCAGGGTCCACTAGGTCCTCTGCCACCATGGTGACACTAGCACCTGTGTCCCTAAATGCCAAAGCCTGTTTGCCATTTATCAAAGGCTGCTGTTTGTACTTGCCCAGATTACTGGGGCTTACTAGGAAGGACATATCAATGTTTCCCTCACAAATCAGCATTGCCTGAGTGGTCACTCTGACTAGGTCAGAATCCACTTCAGAACCCAGGGTCAACCCTACTACACCCTTATTCTGAGTACCACCTCCACCAGTAGCTGAGCTAGGGGGCACAGTTGCCTTAGGGGCAGGAGTGGTGGTGGTTTGGTCTTTGGACTTGGTACAATCAGAAGTCCAGTGCCCTTTCTGTTTACAGAATTTGCACCAGGGCTTCTTTTGGCCTTTTCCCTTGTTGGACTGTGACTCCCCACCAGATGCAGATTTTTGGGGCCCTTGTGAAGACTTCTGGTCTTTTGACTTATCCCCACCTTTCTCAGAGCCTTTAGGATCTTGCTTCTTAGTGTCACCCCCTTGGTTCTGGGTTTTCTGCCTCACCCTGGTTCTGACCCATTTGTCTGCCTTCTTTCCCAATTCTTGGGGAGAGGTCAGATCAGAGTCCACCAGGTACTGATGCAACAACTGGTTCTGGCAATTATTTAGGATCTGTTCTCTCATCATCAGATTATACAATCCCTTGAAATCAGTAACCCTACTGCCAACCAGCCAACCCTCTAGAGCCTTGGTTGCACAATCAACAAAGTCAGTCCAGTCCTGAGTCTGTGCCTTCTGGGTATCTCTGAACTTCAACCTGTACTGCTCAGTGGTTAAGCCAAACCCATCTATCAGTGCACTCTTCAGGACCTCATAATCATCAGCATCCTCCTCTCTAACAGTGAGGAGCTTGTCTCTTCCTTTATCTGAAAAGGAGAGCCACAAGATTGCTGCCCACTGCTTTTGGGGGACCTGCTGTACTCTACAGGCCCTCTCCATAGCAGTTATCCACTTGTGGATATCATCCCCACTCTGGTAGGGAGGAACAACCTTGCTCAGGTTCCTATGGTCAGGAATATATTCTGTGCCTCTAGGGACACTGTTGCTGCCACCAGGGGGTTCTAACCCCTCTTTTCTAGAAGCTCTCTGGATCTCCAGGGCTTCCTATCCAGTGCCAACTGCTTGGTTCTGAGGGCCACTCTGGCTTCCTCATACTGGAGCAGTTTGCACCTTCTCTCAGAGGAGGTCTCTCTTAAGGAAAAGTATGAGCTCCTCTGCTGGACAAATTCTCTGCCAGAGTGATAAGAGTGGTCAGATTCCCTGGAAGGGGATCTGTGCCTCTCCTCCTCTCTGTCAGTTCTCTTAGGGAGAATTCCTCTGTCCTTTTCAGGCCCCTTGGAGCCTGGCCCTTCAATCACAGAGTCTTGGTCATTCTGATTTTCATCATCTGACCCAGATACTATGACTGACCCACCCACTGATTCAAACCCTTTAGCTCCTAGAGCCAATCTAAGGTCATCTGCTGTCAGCAGATCTATCAGGTGTAGTGTTGAGGGACTCTGTCCTAGTCTCAGGTGTCTGTCAACACACATGGCTCTCAAGTCAGAGAAAGCCATGTCCTTATACTGAGGCTGAGTGGATCCACTGGGTCCACCCCTTAAGGACATTCTAGTGTTGTGCAGTGTTGTACTACCTACACTAGTTTGTGGCCTACTGATCCTAGCTTGAGCTGTGGAAAGGGTGTGCTATCCCTTGGCACACAGCTCTAAGTACAGTAGAACTTATTGATACTAAGCTTGACTTTATATGTACCTTGAGTACCTATAATGGTTTTCAGTTAGTAATTCAAATAGAGATTTTCTGGTAAAACAATGGCAAGCTGGAATCCCACCGCTGCCACCAATGTGAGAAGTTGGCCTGGTATATGCTGTTCACTAATTAAAGTGGACACCTTGCACCAGGGCAAATCGACTCTTATGGTAGATAGGTTTAAGACAACCTTTTAAAGAAAGCTATCCTAGTGGTAGCTGTGGAGAGCAGCCTTCAGGCTAAGTCTCGGAGGAATGTAAAGCAGCTTGTTTTACCATATAATCTCTTGAATCACCAAATGAAAAGACACCACACAGGTATATATATCAAATATATATGTATTTATTTCTAAATAACTCTCTACTAATCTCTTTATGAGATTAGAAGACAAACATATGCACAAATCAACGTTTCACAATAAGTTAAGCACAAAATATGGCTGGGGCCCTAGGGGCGTACCAGACCATATACTAAGTAAGAGACTTAGGGACAACGACTTGCAGGGAGACAAGGCCTAGGGCCTTCAGAAGTGCAGGGGCCTCACGAACCCACCCAGGGCAGGTAAGTAAAGGACCCACGGGGACGCGTGCAGTGTGGATACACAGGCGCGAATCGCCGTTAACTTCAATGGGGCAAGTCGCGGTTGGAAATAAAGAGTTTTAGGATACTTCGGGAGAACCTACAAGCAAGTCACTTACAGGGTAAGTAGTTCTAGGGCCCACACCCACAGGAGCACCGTAGTGCTGGAGTTACCTCACCCAGGGAAGCCGGGTGCACAGGTGTCCTTTGGTGTCGGGTCGCGGCGTCGTTTTCAATGGCGAACAAAGAAGACTTGCTGCTTGCGGGAGCTGAAGAAGTGTCCGGTGGAATCCAAGCCTGGATTCTGAAGAAGAATGACCTGAAAGCAGAGGGGACAGTGTTCAAAGTCACTTGGCAGTGACCCGGGGCAAGGAAGATGGATGCCCACCGTCGTCGGTTGATTCAGGTCGGTTGCGGGTGCCTTGACTCTTCAGCCACGTGGTCCAGGAGGCGTCGACGACGACCAGGAGCTGGATTCGGTGGGTCCCTCGACGTCTGCAGCTGACTGCGGTGTCGGCAACTCGATTAGAGCCAACAAGCCTTGGCAGCGGCAAGTCTCGGGGAGATGAAGAAAAGTCGATGGCGCAGACCAGCAAGGTCTGAGGGACTCACCCAGCGAGGGTAAGTCAGGGCAGGCCTGGAGCAACCAGGGGAGCCCTTTGGTTTCTTTAAGAAGTCTTCTGGGGACCCACAAGCCGGCGGGCAAGGGATCGCGAAGACACCTCGGGCGGAATCACTCAACAGGGGCCCACGGTCACTCGGGACGGTGTAGGCCTCTGATCTTCGGAGGGATTCCTGCTGGAGGTCGGGACCACACGTGGTCCAAAGCACAGGTTCGTAGAACGTTGTGAAGGGGTTGCACTCGACAATAGTGCACGGTACCCAGGGGTCGCAGTTCCTCGTTACTCGTGGGGTCCACTTGCCTCAGCTTCGCTGGGGACTCACGATGGCCTGGGAGAGGTCAGGAAATCCACTTCTTGGGCTGCAGGGACTTCGGACTCCGGCGGGAGCGGCGTAGTTTGCGACCGTCGTTGTCGTTTTTGGTGCCTGCCAAGCAGGGGAGTCACTCCTTGACTCCAAGGAGATTCTTCTGTCTTCCAAAGGTAGTGGAACGTCGAAGGGCCAGGATTCTTCTGTAGAGCGTCGTCCAGGGGTTATCTGCTTTGCAATGGCAAGGTTCCCCCTCTTATACTAAAAAGAGGGGATGGACTAGCTCTATGACCCCACCTATGGGAGGGTCAAGGGAGGGGGTGGCTACACCCACTTCCCTTTGTCCAGTTTTGCGCCAGAGCAGGGGCAGGTAGCCCCTGAGCTGGTTTGAACTGGCATATGCACAGAGGAGCCTTCTGCTCCCCCAGTGCAGGACTTCAAAGCACTCTAAGAGTGCACCCACCCAGCCCCAATACACTAAACCCTGTCTGGAAGGTGGTTACACCTCCCTGTGACAGGATGCCTATTGTTGGGCTTCCTCCACTGCGAGTTTCGGTCATCAGCAGGAGGGCAGCCCAGTGTCTGTGACTGGTGGCATCCATTTTGTGATGCCAGGGCTCTTTAGGATTCTACCGCGTTTCCACAGCAGGTACATGTCTTCTCCCTCTAGAAGGGTGGAATGCTACCCCCGCCGCCAAGATTGGCGGGGGGTAGTATTCCAAGATGTTTGACACCAAACACGACATGTTTTGATGCAGCCATTCCAAAGTTAGCATTTACCGCGAGGATATAATGCACTTAAGAGTATATGGTTTAACCGCATCCACAAACAGCACCAGAGAATGGACTCTGAGAACTGCAGAGGGGCCCTGCTCATGCAGAGGCACCCCCTCACATAGAAGCCAAGCACCCTGCCCTCAGGATTGATAGGGCCTGCCTTAGGGGTGACCGATAGGTTTATATGTGTGTGCAAGAGAGATATAGGAAACCTATATCTCAGTGAGGGGTGCTAGCACCACCTCACCCAGGCTGCAGTAGCAGGCCTGTGGTGTCAGATTTAGACTGCTTCCCAGGGGTGGCATAACACATGCTGCAGCCCCTGGTAGGCCTGTGAAGTACCTATGCCCTTGGCACCTAAGGTACCATATACTAGGGACTCATAAGGCACCACAGTATCCAATCACTAGTGCACCTAGAGTGCACTCCATGTCGTTTAGAGAGAACAGAGAGGCTGGGGCCCTGATTGGCAGGGACCCAGCCAGACTATAGCCAGAAACCAGTGCTAACATCAGAAAAAAAGTGGGGGCAACATAAGAGGCAGATCCTACTCTCCTACACCTGGGATCACGCCATTTAGTCAAGCAAGGAAGCTGGGATTGAACTCAGTTTTTCTGGTTTCTCATTGTGAATTTCAGACACTAGATGGCTATTACTTTCTCCTGTTTTACAACACAGGTCAATGCTTTGTCTTTAATTCTTGCTGCATGAGGTTAGAGTGTGAGTGGCAGTGAAAAGCCTCAAGCAAACTTGGCTCTTTTTGGTCTTAAGGGTCTAAGAGGACCTCAAGGTGAGCCAGAGCAAGTTATCTGTCTCGAGCCTGGCTTGAACCTTCACTCACTCAACCAACTCTAAAGCCCGCCGGACATGGATTTGAATTTGAATTCCAACAAAGGCATCTTACCTTTTTATCCTTCTGGGATCGATAAAATAGCTAACCCAATCCTGCAAAACTATAAAATATTTCCGTAGCCTGTGTAATGTAGAACACAAATTTATATATTTAACTTAAACCGTTTTAAAGCACTGCTAAGTTTACAATGTGTTGTATACTAGAACCCCTATAAATAAAAGTCTCAAGAGTACAGAAGGACATCAGTTAGGTTGCTTTTTTAAATTGCTGCACTTTCAGATATTTTAATTATGTATGTGCTGTTGAGTAATG